>CM044447.1:89806721-89824795 GCA_024363595.1 Xenopus borealis | reverse complement strand
ATTTTTTTGACGTGTAGGGGGGCCCTGACCACCAATATTTTCTTTTAAACTTTTATGGGGGCCCTGGCACCAATAGTTTTTTTTAACTTATAGGGGGGCCCTGACCACCAATGATTTTTTTATAATTTGTGAGTGAGTGGAGTTTACCATTATCACTGATGTAGACTTTTTACTGTGGTGTTGGGTGGGCGGGATCTGGGGTGGGGCATGGGGGCAGGATCTGGGGTGGGCGGGGACCAGGGGCCCCACTTATATTGTACAAAGATTTTAGCTTCTAGTTGGGACAATAACACAATATTGGTAAGTAGGCGGAGAGAAGAAATTTAAAAGCATGTTTGAAAGCAACTCTAGTTCCAAGGAGTAATCTATTTGGCAGCACATTAAAAACTCTATTTGTGACCAAGCCAAGGCATTCAGAGAATTACTGAGATGAAAGGTCAGTGAATATAAAGATATTACATTTCTTCCCTTCCATCAGAGAATAAAACAGCCTCGGTAACAAGTGACTTTACAGCAATAAACTTTCAGTGAAAAAATATTTTAGGTTTGCAACTCTGAACACAAAAGCAGCTTTATTGGAGATATATTAAACGCAAATGTCTTCCCCAGCAGTAACTGCTATGCCATCACATAAAAAGCAGCCTGTATTTAAAACATGGTTTCATATAAACGCCTTTCAATAAAATATATATATATATTTTTCATATGCATGCCATAGGTTAATCCCAAAAATAAAAGCTGCCATTTGCAAATTAACGTATATACCTCTGCCTTTTATGAGACTCACACAAACCAAGGGGGCTCACAGATGCTAAGTTTACAGTCCATCAGCCAATGAACGGACAGATGGGTATAGCTTGCTACTTATACAGTATTTCTTTACCATTCCCGTAACACAAATTTTAATCCAGGAATCTACCTTCACTGAGACTCATTTTATGAACACCGGGCAAATTTGTCCATGTGCAGTAATCCATAGCAACCAATCAGTGTTTGGCTTTTTTCAGGCAGCTGCAAATAGAACAATGAATGCAACATGTGTATCAGTACCCTCTGACTTGTAGCTTTCCAATACTTTTTTTCTATTAAACAGCAAGATAATCTGAGACAATTTGCAATTTGTTTGCATTTTTTATTTGTGGTTTTTAAGAGGCACATTTACTAAGGGTCGGAGTGAATATTCGAATAAAATTTGAATTAAAAAAATTCGAATTTCGAAGTAATTTTGAGCTACTTCTACAAGTCGAATTTTCGTAGTACTGGCCCTTTAAAATCCTTTGACTTCGAATCTTCGCCACCTTAAAGCTGCTGAATTGCCATTTTAGCCTATGGGGAACCTGTCCTAGGAATTCAAAGGATTTTGCGCAAAGTCTTTCGAACTGTTCGATTTGAACGAAGCTGTCGAACGATTCGAACTATTTTTATTCTATCGAAAATGGACCTGTTCAATCGAAATAGGTCCATTTAAAAAAAAATTCCATGCTCGAATTTTTAAGTTTTTTCACTTCGAAATTTTGGCCTTTAGTAAATCTGCCCCATAGCTTTTTATTCAGTGCCACGCAGCAATCTGGTTGCTAGGATCCCAGTTGCCCAAGCAACCAGGCATTGAATCTTGAATGAGAGACTGGAATAGGAAAGGGCTTTAATAGAAATATGAGCAATAAAACAATAAACAGTAATAACAATCATTTGGTAGCCTTACAGAGAATTTGTTTTAAAAGTTGGAAAGAAGAAGGCAAATAATTCAAAAACTACAAAAAATTAAAATTTTAGGCCAATTAAAAAGTTGCTTAGAATTAGCCATTCTATAACAAAGTTAACATAGATGTGAACCAGCCCTTTAAAATCCTCACATCTGAGTTAAGGCAGTCCTTGAAGGGGTGGTTCACCCTTAAAGGGGAACTATCACGAAAATGCAAATGTAATATGTTTATGTTTCCTCATAATGAAACTTTCTAAATACAATCAATTAAAGAAACTGCATTGTTTCTGAAATCATCAAGTTAATCTTTACTATCCCTTGCTCAGCATCTGACTCTCTTAATTCTGTCTTCATGCAGCAGTTGGGCGTCAGATATTCATTGACAGTGACAGTAGATCCAATATATCTTACGGGGGGGGGGGGCTTCCTTTCCTAGCAGATGTTTTAGAGCTCACTAAAATAACTGATTCCAGTACCTTTTTTGTGCCTTTTGCACAAATTCTGCATGTAGAGAGACATGATTTCTGGTGATTTTCATAGAATGACACACAAATTCTGCATGAAGAAAGAATGAAGAGAAACAGATGCTAATAGAGGGATAGTGAAGCGTAACTTGATTATTTCAGAAACGGTACAGAATTTTTAATCGATTTGACTTTATTTCTTTCAGTGTGCTGAAGCTTATAAATTTTATTACATTTTTATTTTTGCAATAGTTCCCCTTTAAGTGAACTTTTTGTATATTACAGAATTCTAAGCAAGCACCAGCACCTTATCTAAAGTATAATATCTGACCAGATTTTTAAGCATGTCCTATGTGCCTCACCAGTTCAATGTACTCTTTCTGCAAATAACTTTTCAAGTATCATTGACATCAAACTCTACCAATCAAAAAACAAAGCAGCTAAAAATTCTACTTCACTTGGATGATTTTGTTGTGCAAAATACATTCTTGTGGGTCATGTCCCTTTGCAAATCTATTCATAAGCTTTTTTATCAGTAGATACCAGTATCAAGAATAAGGGGCAGATTTACTAAAGGTCGAATTTCAAAGTGAAAAAACTTCGAAATTCGACCATCAAATTTTTTTAAAATGGCTTTTTCGAGCAAAAATGGACCTATATCGATCAAATGGGTCAGTTTTCGATGGAATAATCATTCCTAAAATCCTTTGAATTCCTAAGACTATTCCAGGACTGGTTCTATGAGGTCCCCCATAGGCTAAAATGGCAATTTGGCAGATTTAAGGTGGCGATGTGTTGAATTCTGAGGATTTTAAAGAGCAAATACTTTGAAAATTTACTAAAGGGCAAATTTTACTATTCGATAGTTGAAGTAGCCCAAAATTACTTCGAAATTCGAAATTTTTAAATTCGAATTTTATCCGAATATTCACTTTGACCCTTATTAAATGTGCCCCATAGCATTAAAAATGCTAGATTACCCATGCAGCTGATGTTTCATACTACGTTATCCAGAAACCTGTTATCCAGAAAGTTCTGAATAACGCAAAGGTTGTCTGCCATAGACTCCATTATACTCAAATAATCCAAATTTTAAAAAATGATTTCCTTTTTCTCTGTAATAATAAAACAGTAGTTTGTACTTGATCCAAACTAAGATATAATTAATCCTTATTAGAAGCAACCCCAGCCTATTTGGGTTATATAATGTTTACATGATTTTCTAGTAGTCTTAAGGTGTAAGGATCCAAATTACGGAAAGAGCCATTATCTGGAAAGCCCCAGGTCCCAAGCATTCTGGATAATATGTCCCATACCTGTATTACATTTCATTTTCCTATGCAGGTACATTCCTTTAGGATTTGCAGCTATTGGTATGGTCCAAGGTGTATATCTAGATGTGGTCACTGTTATTCCCTGTGTGGTCTAATGCCCTTTAGCTCATCTGAAACTTATAGTAAGATAGAAGCTTTGTATTTAAAGAACAATATCTTCTCCTTTAAATGGAATGGACCCACAACATGAATGAATATTAATAGCACTGCAGACACTAAGGGGGCAAATGCCTGATGGGCCGCTTGCTTTGAAATGTAAATGGTCTGCTCACCTAAAAATGCCAATGAGGTATTTGTAAATTAACCAATCAAGTAAATTAGCTGTCCATAATAGCCAGCCACAGCTAAGACAATGCCTGCATTTGTTAATGCTCATGCCTGTACTGACATATGGGGGAACCAGGAACTTCAGTTAGTAATATTACAGTTACTTGCTATATACCCAATCCCTTCTGCTTATGATAGGAATGTTGGCAACTGTATGATTCATGCTCAGAACAGTCACTTCAGCCTGTATATAGAACACTGTGATATGTAGCATTAATTGCATGAGCCTAGTCTCTTCAAGTATGTCACACTTTGGCCCTGTGATACACATGGTAATTATAGTCCTCTTATCTGCCAGGGTACATGGTCTAGCTGGGAGCGCACAAAGGAAAATTTAGAATATAATGTAAGTATAGGGTCACTAATTCATCTGATAGAATAGCTGTGATAGAAACTAGGGTGAGATATGCAAGGGCAAGTTCCAGCACATTGGGCATATAATATTGCTGGGGATTATGTGGTAATGGACTCTTAAAATATCTATTAATAAACACAAGTTCTAGTTAATCTTGGGGTTGGAAATATAAATCATGCTTTGCATGCGCGTGAATACATGGGCTGCTTCTATACTTTTGCCGGTGCTGCTTTTTCCTCCCAGTCCGGCCCTGGGGTTAATTATCAAAGGTTAAGTTTGTGAGGACTTTCTAACTCAAATAAAATCACACCTTGAATGTTTGCTTATTTATGAAAAAACTTGAATGTAAAAAAACTCAAACATGGGGGAGAGGAACACAAATACTCTAATTGATTGACTTATCTGCTAAAAAAATCCCTAATAGCTCAAATTTCTCGCGTTTTTAGAGTGCAAACCACCACAAAAACCTTGAAAATCACGAAGGCTAAAAAACATCTTCAAATGGTTCAAGGGACCTCTGCCACTGACTTCTACATGACCTCACCAGGTTTTAGCTGGAGTGTTTTTTCATTCAAGCTTTTTGCAGCTTCGGAGCAAAATACATCCCCGGAAATGTGAATTTTTTTTTTTTAACCTGAAAAATGTGAGTTTTTGCTGAAACTAATTTTTTGATAAATATTAAATACATTTGATAAACATCCCCCTAAGGAATCAATTTGGTCAAGACAGAGGCAACCCCATTCACTAGCCTGGCTAGCAAACAAAATTAAAGGGTCATTTTAAGCATGAATGCATTTTAAGTGTATTGGAATAGTTTTTATAAGTAGCATCATTGTGTACTTGCAAGATTTTTTAGTGGATGGAGGAGTAGAAAAAGGGGACTTTTGTGGTTCCTCACAAATATATATATATATATATATATATATATATATATATATATATATATATATATATAACGTCTATGGGAGTGAAAGTATAGACAACACAAGAGGTCCTCCACACTCAAACCATTATAAATATATTAAGGACATAATGTGCCTTAAGCTATTAAAAATGCCTTCTCCTGGTATAAAAATTTATGGTGAGCACAACTTTCCCTGTTATGGGAGAGGGAGTAAAGCATAGATTGGCTTTTGCGTATAAATCTGCCTACAGTACCTCTTCATACTGTAGTAACTGGATATTGCCCCTTTCATCTCATAACAAAAAGTGCAGCATTTTCAATAACCTCTCTCCAGGGTGTTATTCTGAGAATGCAGCATTTATGTTCAGGAAAAGATCACAAGGCTAACTGAAACACATAAACAGAAGCTGACTAGGGAATTCCCTAATGTCTTTATGTGTCTCTTAATGATGGATAAAACCTTATCCGTTATATATTATAAGTTGGCCCTGTAAACCTGCAAAGCATTCTCTCTGTAAAGAAGATGGCAGACATGACTGAGAAAATGAACTGCAGTGTAACATATACTTTTTAATACCTATATACATATATGTGTGTGCGTGTGATCTGATATTTTTGTGCAGTGCATTAAAGATGTTAAGATTGAAAAGAGTATTATTACAACGGATCTGCAGTAACTCTGATCCAGCACTTGCAGAGTAATGGATGGATTTTGCCGAAGAGCTTGTTAGTTATTATATAGACTGAGCAGGTTAAGTTGGTTATCATGGGTCATTGCTAAACACACCAGTGTTAAACAGTTCAGTGTAAAAATGAAAAGTGGGTAAATAAATAACCTTGAGTGACTAGCATAACAGAACACAACTTCCTGCTTTTCAGCTCTCTAACTTAGTCAGCGACTTGAAGGGGGGCCACATGGGAATTAACTGTTCAATGAATTTTCAATTTATCCTCAGCATTCAGCTCAGATTCAAATACAGTTATGACCCATGTGCCCCCCCCTCAAGTCATTGTTAGTGATTGGTTATTACCTGGTAAGTCATTAATTGGGTACTGCCTGGTAACTAATCAGTGGAAACCAAGGGGCAGATATACTAAAGGGCAAATTGACTAACGCTATTGAAAATTTGCCAGTGTGACGCAATTTTGTTACTTTGCGGATTTATTAACAAGCGCAGGCGCCCCTTCACTAGCGAAGTAGAGGTACGCTAGCATTGTTTCACACTCTAACACTAGGCAAATTTTCGCTCTGGCGAAAGAGGATAACTACGGAAATTCACTGAGATGCAGATTTTACTGGACGTTGCCTTTTGTGAAGTGCAATAGAGTAGACAAGAGGTTATCAAAAACAAGTTGAAAAGTCGCATAAAAACCCTAGCGTATTTTCATATTTACAGGCTGATAGGCTGCAAAAGATTGTTACATTTTTTGGGGGGTACCTGACTTCCCCTGTACATTTCCTAACATAAGGAGCATAAACTATACAGGGGGCACATGTGTAGGGCAATATAACAACTCTATTTCCTTTTATTAAGGTTTCCCAGGCTTGTGTAATGTTATGTATTTGCTGCAACATATATGTCCATTGAACTTTAACTTCCGGCTGTCTTCATATTAGGCAATAGTATCGCAATTACCCTTTGCTTGATGAAGGAACTCTAGCGCAACTTCACCACCGTTCGGTGTCCTGGATGCGAATTAGCGTTGTCTGAGCAAATTTCTGCCTGGCGAATTGCACTCTTTAGTAAATTTGCCCCAAGAGATCAGCAAAGCAGGAAGTAGTGTTCTGGCTATTTGTTAGACATACAGTCACTCCAGCCTTTATACATTACATTTTTGGCTAACTAACTATATTAGAAATAGTTTTTATTTTGCACAGCCTCTTTATTTAACCAATTTTTAAAATAAAACCTAATTATGCTAGTCTGCTTGGCGTAATTTCTGGCACTCAACATATTAGTATCGTATAAGTTTTTAGCAGCAACTGTTCTGTGCCTACTGACAGAGGGCACTAAGGGAACATTAAGCGGATGAGGTTTAGAGCTCAACTGCACATGTGGCCATAAATGACCCTTCTTATTATGCCCCAGCAGTATGCCTTTGGGCCAATGGCACGTGTAATATTTCTCTGTTGGCCTCTTTCTGCTGGCAGATAAAATCTCCAGACGCCTGTCAATGAGATGAATGGAAGCCACTCAAATGGGTATTATCAGGCAGAATGGCACTTGTCAGAGGCAGTGACAGCAATTTCCATCCATCTAAATGACAGGCAGCACATAGATGTACATGGCATTTCTCTGCCAGTTGAAATGCACAGGTGGAGAAAAAAATACATGTACCGTCAGCTTTAAACAGGAAATACAGATTAAAAAGATATGAAAAGACCCGGACTTCGATTATCAACACCACTTAAAAAAATGTATTTAAATATTTAAAAGACCTAACAATGACTTGGTAAATATAAATCAATATAAGTCAAGGAGGGGATCAGTGCACATTTCTTGTATGTACCTACGCTAATTGACAGGAAATAGAGCAAGCCTGTGGACTACCATTTAAATAACATAGAAAGCCAATTTTAATGAGCAGTTTCTAGTAGTCTGCTCCCATCTATTATCATAATTGTTTGTACACACTCATTATGGGACCTCTCTGGTCTCTGGATGCTACTAACTGCAGTGCTGCTGGCACCAAAATCTATGCTGAGACAACAGATAACTTTATTTTTTTTAAATTGTATGTTCTGATGCACATGCCAGTGCAAGAGCAGGGACATCTCAGTTTAATATCAGCTCTGTTCATCATAACCCAGTTAACAATGTGCTGACAAGACACAGGGACCGTTTTCCCACATTATGTTGCTCTTACTTTGGCTCTTTGCAGCTAATTGTTTTGGACCTTCACTCAAAAGTTAATGATCCATTTCTTCTCCATTTCTCCAACTCCCTATGGGAAAACTCCTCCCTAAAATGTTTCCCCACCTTCTCCTTTCCAGTTTCATATATCTTCTAAATGGGATCTCATAAGATGTCAAATGTCAGCATAATCTATTGAGTTCTATAATGGCGCATCTAATGCAAACCAGTGTGGCTGTATTTGTTCCAATACAAGTTCAGTCAAACAATTACTCAATAACTGCCTTACACACCATAAACCAAAGTATATTTTGGGTGCATATACAAACAATAAACCTGCTAAGTGCCGATTTTGGCACTTTTTATACGTATCGCTGTTTCTCATCTATAAACAGGCCCGGACTGGCAATCTGTGGGTTAGGGCAAATGCCAGAGGGGCTGCTATAAGGTGCCATAGAAAGTCAGTATTTAATGGGCAGGTGGGGACTGTTTGGGCCTCTGTGTGGGCTCATTGGGCCTCTGTGTACCTGAAATGCCAGGGCCTATTTTAATTCTCAGTCCAGACCTGTCCATAAATGTAACGAAAGTGGAGCATTCCACAAAAGTGAATATTTTTCCGCATTGCTTAAGGGCAGTGACCGACAGAGAGATTTGTCGCCCTCACTTTTTTATGTACGACTGCATGTACAAATCTCTACTGGAAACAACAGAAATAGCTGTCAGTAAAGCCAACATACAGCTTAGTTGCCAGAAGTTTCCTCCCAAGGCAACTTTGTGTGACATGGAAGAACGAAGTGGTTTTAGCTATACTGCCAGAAATATAAATCATTTTCTATAGAGATGCCCTTTTGGGAGATTTGTTCCCCACAGTCGTGCATTTTTATTGCGGGCAACAAATTTCATCATCAGCCACTGCCCTAAGGTGTAAAGAATAAAGCATTCTTTTAAATTATTTTCATGTTGTCCTATAAAGCATCCATGTGCACCTTCCAGCTAATATAATTGGAAATAAGGAGTAAAATGGTTTTAATTTTGATTTCCCACCTTCGTTCTCTGCAGAGTTCAGCTCCTAAAAGGAATATAACTCTTTCACCCGCCCACTGAATCTTCAGCTTCTCCAAGCCCCAAAAGTATTATTATTACTCACTATAACTTGATTACCTCAGCATCCAAACTGTCTCGCTTACGGCTTTAAAAAGTACGGCTTAAAACCTGTGGTAGCTGGAAATAATTATAGCTAGGGCCACAGCAAGAAAACACTGAGTTCTAATTTTACGCTGTTGTCGAAGATATATTTGTTTTCAGCTACCACAGGTTTTTAAGCCTTACTTTTTAAACCCACGCGAGGGACAGTTTGGACGGCAAGGTAATCAAGTTATAGTAAGCATCCTTTGAACTCTAGTTAGGTAGGTGAGAGCCAAACTAACACTTGGGCTTACCCATGAATATTTGATGCTGGCCTGAAATACTTCATTATTTGATTCTTGGATCTTTGCTAATTTTAATATGCATTTATAGGTATATTTTTTAATGGGATTATTGATAAAAGTTAAGTTTTAGATCAAATTACCTTCATTCTGATTTGTGGTTGGTAGTGCATACCTATAAGAGGTTCTCCTATGACCAATCTATTTCAGTGTGTCATTTAATTTGTTCTTGTCAGTCAGTTCAACCCTGTTACACACCGACCCTCATTTTTTGCCCTTGGGTAATTTCATCAGTGTGAGTGTTGCATGCAAACAAAAAAAATCTTCTTTGTAGTTATATTTAGAAATAAAATATTGAAAACCTAGAGAGTTTTCATATTATTATAATATTCATCTTGTTTTTTCCAGAGCAGATTTCTGGTGGAACATCCATTGCTGCTTACATGCACCTCCGGTTACCAATCTAGGTTTAAGAATATCATCAATGGACAGCAGTCAGAAGAGGTAGTGCTTCTAATTTGGGCACTAATACATGTCTGTATAAATGTGTGAAGAATGATTCCCTTTCATAGTGCTGCTGAGTAAATGTAAAGACAGGACCCTAATCTGCTCCCTCTACAAGGGTACACTGAAGGGTCTCAGCGCAGCACTGCCTGTGAGTGAACTGTACCAATACCTAATACAGGTCCCTCAGCTGAAGTCCACTCCCTAACCACTTTAGAGCAGCGAGAACAGGCATCAATTTAATTTGTTATACTGGCACTGATTGTGCAGTGTAAAAGGATAGCATGGCTGGTTTTAGGGCAGGGCTTCAAGGCTATGTAGCTGTTGTTGAAAGCTGTATTTTAGTTCTATTAATTGTAGTTAATCAACAGCTAGGTGTTCAGCATTGACATCACATATATTTTTCATGCTAAGCTCCAATCCTTGTTCCATTGTCCAAGCCAAACCTCACTAAGCCTAAGTCTGGTGGCTAAAGTACAGGTAACATATAAGAATTCAGATGCAGGTGGGGGGATTGGCAATCCTGAAAGCCTACCAAACTCAATCTATGTGCGTTGTTTTAAAATGTTGGTAAATCACAGGTACAAAATGATACTAGATCTATACTGTACATGTTGCGTTAAGAGTATTTATGAAAGAATTGTGTAGAGCATGTTGTCACCCCTTGAAAACTATAGTCCCAAGAGTGTTTGGAATTTAACTTAAATATAATCATGATGGCAAACCAGCAATAACGTCTGCTGAATGTGCTCCATTTTTATTTTGCAGCTCCATCAATAATTGAGAGCTGCACTTTTCCCCACTGGCCTTCAGTCAATTTCTGAAGCTATGAAAATGTAAACGTTCATTCCCAGCAACAACAAAAAAAAAAAGTAAATTCAAGGACAGTTGATGACAATAATTATAACTTCTCTGATACATCCGAGGGAAATTAATGTAGGGACCCATAAGAAGCATGGCCCTTATGGCTTCTTCCCTTGCCCTTACTTAACTACCTGCTATTGGACTAAAGTCCAGGTAGCTATAATGTAGCATTAATTGTGACAGGTTGTGACCCACCCCCTGCCGTGCTGTATTAAAAGTACTTGCAGGGAGGGGCACTTCCTCTCTGGCCTGAAGCAGCTACCATCTCACAAGATCCATTGAGCCTGGAGTTAAGGCCCCAGAAGTTTTGTTGTAAAGGTACTATTACAAGTATCAAGTCGGGGAACAGGGCCCCGTGAATGAGGACTAGTCAGAGATAGGATAGTCCTGTCATCGCACTCTCTAGGAGAGGTGAGAAAGAGAGGGAAGAGAGAAAGGGCAGCTCAAAGCCCCATCAAGGAGGATAGTAGGGAGTAGCTCTCCCCCAGGCTCTACCTTGCCTGAAGTGAAGGGACCTCAGACATAGGGACTGCAGGAAAGTATTTAACCCTGAGTCACCTGAACCGCTGGTGGGATCCGGACCACATGGGCATTGATAACCTGGCTGGTGCAACTACAACTCCCATCCTGGTATCCTACCTGAGGGTATAATCTATGCTGTACCTGTGCTAAGTATTTGCTGATCTAATACCACTGTCTGTGAGTATATAATACCCTGTGCTGCTATTGTAAATAAACTGTTCTATTTGTTTGCACAAAGAACCCCTGGCGTCCAACAACCTTTATTACACACTATATGCAGTATCGAGTTGTAGTTCAACTACCTCACACGTGATTTTCCACTTAGCGAAAGCCCTACCTGAGAGTGAAAGAGTCGCGTGTAACCAATGCTCTACCTATGCTAGTTGGTTTGGTCAATATTGGCCAAGAAAGGGTTACATTAATGTTTATGTTTATTAAGTATTAATATGATTCGATATCTGAAAAAGCCAATTCTAAAAGAGCAGAGAGGGGAAAGTTCCCATTAACATAAAAAATGTCTGGTGGATCAATTCAGTGAAATCATTGGTGCATTACCGCATCTGCTTCAGTGGTGCAATAGCTAACAAATGTCTAAAAAGGAGTTACATTTACAAAGAAAAAGTACCATGTAAATAACGTTTGACTTTTAGACATATGCTTTGTATCAGTATATTTTTGGATCCTCCCTGATGGCCCATGTTCACATGTCGGCCCACCCAGCACATTTTGACTGCAGAATTGCTAATCTTGACAATCTGCATTTGATTCTTAATGTGCATCTTATCAGCACACAGTGTATATTTATCCAGGCTATTGTTGGAACCCTGGAGCTTCCCCAGCACACAATTTGGAGCAACAGGCGAGACAGATATGGCGCAACATAAAAGGCATCTGTCACCTGAAAAAGGTTTCTCCCACAGGAGGAATGTACAGGATCAATAATTTAAACATTCAGATCTACTGCTAATAAGCAGTAATTTACACACATCAATGATAGTCAGGCCCGGACTGGCAATCTGTGGGTTCTGGCAAATGCCACAGGGGCTGCTATAATGTACCATAGAAATCCAGTATTTAGGGGGCTGTTTGGGCCTCTGTGTACCTGAAATACCAATTTTGACTCTCAGTCCAGGCCTGATGACAGTGATAGCATTTACCCTTAGAATAAATACTTAACCAACAGATTATTTATATCATAATGATAATAAAATCTGACAGGAAATAATGCCGCTCAACTAACAGGATGAAGTGTGAGAATAAAATCACAGCTCACTCCACCACTCATTGCCTGAATTAACCTAGTGTGAATGCCCACTCTTGATCTGTGTGAGTGTCACTTACAATTGTCTCATACAAGCCATACAGCAACATTTATTTTCATACCCATGCTTTTATACCCTTCACTGTGCATGATGCCAGAGTTGGGCAAGTCTGGGCTGGTATGTAACAATTGCAGGGTGGTGATTCAGGCTGGGACTGATTTGCAGAAGCGTGGGTTTGGGTAGGGCTTGCTTGTGCATGCACACAGGCTGTGATTTGGGTGGGCCCCAGTCACCCAGTCCGACACTGCTTCAGGTTCCTGAAAAACCCAATTTTCCTGGCACCAAATTGAAACTACTGAATCCAGGTGAAAGTTCTTATATGCCAACGCTCTCAAGTGCTGACTTGTGCAATGTAAATAAGTATAAATTCAATTATAGAAGAATCCCTGCACTACACAAGTTAAGCAACCGAGAAGCATTGAATATATACAGAATAGTTCCAAAACAATGTCATTTTTGTTTTCCTCTTTTGCCTATGGATTTTGCATTTTATTTGGCAAAATATTTATTATGGAATAATTAAAGCATTTACTGTATTTTGCCCCGTATGGAGAAATCCAGCTATTCATAAAAATAGTATTGAAGAGTGGTAAACATATAATCACAAAGGAAAATACTGCTGCAAACGTTTGCATAATATGAACTGTAAGTAGGGCAGCCATCAGTAATCATAAAAGAAATAGGGGCCTTGCCCCAGGGGGCCCCAATCATTAGCTCACTAGTCACTTGCCCATCCTATTGTGGACCCTGCTCACAAGTATAATGTGGTCCCAATGAAAAAAAAAAGCCCTCTGCATTGATCCACCCTGGCGATTTCCCAATTATGGCAAAATTCTGCTCATGATCCACCCAGATCCCACCCACTTATGCACAAGTCCCATCAGTCTTTTCCATTTCCAGGCCCCCTCTGACATTGGGCCCATACCTGAAGTACTCCCTATAACCCCCCCCGATATCAGCCCTGTCTGTAAGTACAGTATAGTAAATACAACAGTGAAAAATATTCGTTTACAATTTCACTATTCATCTTACAGATAAAATCTGGCCATATAGTTGTGCTCATAAGTTTACATACCCTGGCAGAATTTATGATTTCTTAACCATTTTTCAGAGAATATGAATGATAATACAATAACTTTTCTTTCACTCATGGTTAGTGATTGGCTGAAGCCATTTATTGTCAAACAACTGTGTTTACTCTTTACTAAAACATAATCACTACACAAACTACCCAAATGACCCTGATCTAAAGTTTACATACCCCAGTTCTTAATACCATGTATTGCCGACTTTAACATCAGTGGCAGCTTGAAGTCTTTTGCGGTAGTTGTGGATGAGGTTTTTTATCTTCTCAGATGGTAAAGCTGCCCATTCTTCCTGGCAAAAAGCCTCCAGTTCCCATAAGCTCTTAGGCAAGTTGACTTGGCCTTGTGTTTTTGGATCATTGTGTTGGAATGTCCAAGTACGTCCCATGCGCAGGTTCTGGACTGAAGAGTGCAAATTTTCCTCTAGTATTTTGCCTGAAGTTATTTGTGGGCTTTTCCTTGCATCCCAAAAAATTTTATGGAAGTTGTGGCTGAAATTTTAGTTGGTCTACCTGACCGTGGTTTGGTTTCAACAGAAACCCTAATTTTCCACTTCTTAATTAGAGTTTGAACACTGCTGATTGGCATTCTCAATTCCTTTGATATTTTCTTATATCCCTTTCCTGTTTTATAGAGTTCAACTACCAACCAACCACTAACCATGAGTTAAAGAAAAGATTTTGTGTTATTCATATTCTCTTAAAAATGGTTAAGAAATCATAAATTCTGCCAGGGTATGTAAACTTCTGAGCACAACTGTATATACCAGGGGTGTCCAAACTTGGCCCTCCAGATGTTAAGGAACTACAAGTCCCACAATGCAATGAAGGAGTCTGACAGCCACAGTCAGGCAAATGCATTGTGGGACTTGTAGTTCCTTAACAGCTGGAGGGCCAAGTTTGGACACCCCTGGTATATACTGTGAGATGGTCATCCAACTCAGTCTTCAACCTAATCCTATGATCACTCTCTAATTAAATGAGATTTAGCTTCTTGAAGAGAATCTTTCATACCAATTAGTATGTGGGAGGCCCATAACTGAAAGAAGTAACAACATATTGCGAAAGGTGAGCAGACATCAATAGATCTGCTAATTTGTGTGAGTCTTGCCCATGAATCTATCAAAATGTATTAAGTATTACTACATAAATTCTTTAAGTTCTTTTAACTTAAAGCTAGTTTTCTGTGCAATCTAAATTGGCTTTACCAATAAAAATTACATTTTAAAAAAGGTATATCTCTTGCTCTCTCTATATATATAGCATGGTTTTAAAACTGTTCTCAGAACACTGCAATAGTGAACAGCAAAGCAGCAGCTGTCAGCATAGTGAAAAGCAAAGCTGATATTGTTCTATGCTGCCCTTTAGTGGCGACGCAAATGCAAACATCATACAATGGATGCAACATCAATAACTAAAAATGTCCTGTAATGAATATTTAATGTACACAGTCTGCACTGCCAAAATTACTTTCGATAAACCATTATAACATTATTGAAGAGTACTTGTAATTTTGTTTTGTAGGGCACTTGGGCTCATGCCATATAACATTTCTGCAATTATAAATCAGATACAAATCAGAGAGATGGGGTTTTATAAAATATCTACAATTCTTCTCTATTTTTTTCATCATTTTTTTGTTTCTGGTAAACACTGTGTAGCATTTTTGCATTTTATCTTCGTTATCACTTGAACTTTTAATAAAATCTTATTTTAGTTTTGAAAACACTGACTGAAATCAAATTTTTGGAATTTTGGTATTTGGAGTTTAGTAAATAACCCCCTTAGAGTTTTAACCACTCATCTGAGCCCTGAATACCTACAAGGGAACAGGGTCAAGTAATTTGCTCAGATAAGTGGACTGCACCGGGGTCAAAATTAAAGCACATGAGGTAACAGCTTTCAATCAACACTAAGGGGCAAATTTACTAAAATCCCCCCAAAGTACCTAGAATCTCTTCGAAATTCGATAAGCATTCAATAGTCGAATGCTTATCGAATTTCGACTATTGAATGCTTATCGAATAGTTCTAGGCTATCTTTTTCCTCGATATTTGATTTCTCGCTGAAATCGTACGATTTAATAACGATCTTTCTATTTCACGAAAAAATCGTACTTTTGCCTTCGAGCCTCTGAAAAATTTGTACAATTTGAACGATCGAGGCATTTAGATCATACGAATGGTATTGGAGTAGGTCTTTGCAAAAGAAACCTATGGGGGGTTCCCATAGGCTTCTATTGGTATTCGGTAGGTTCAATCTGGCGAAGTAGGCATTCGAAGAAATTTTAAATTTAAAATCCTTCGATCATCGAAAGGCCACTTCGATCATCGAATACCGAATATTCAAATTACCGAATATTCGGTTTCGATGATCGAAGTGGCCAAATTTTTATATATTCGAATTTCCAAAAAATCGTATGATCGGCATTCGATTCGAACTTAGATCTCTTCACACGAATTTAGTAAATTTGCCCCTAAGGGAATTATTTACTAAAATCCAATTTTATCTGATTTTTTTATTTAACGAAGCTCAACCAAATTCCCATCCACGATTTTACCTTATTTATCAATAAAATAGCTAGAAAAAAAGTCAGGTTGGGAAAAAATTTGATAAAACCAAGCAAAAACTCAATTTGTATGAATTCTTTAGAATTTTCATCAGAATCGTTAGATTTTTTTGCCCAAAAACCCTAAATTATCTGGCTTATCCTTGCGCAGAACACAATATCTTCAATTTGGGATAGAGGCATCTCCCTCTGACTTATTTGAGATGCCGAGCTTTTGATTCTGGCTTTTTTGCAGCATTGGGGTATAAGAAATCTAGAAAAAAAAAATTTTTGCCCCATAAACCCCAATAAGACAGAATTGAACCTCCTACTCTTATTACAAAAGACAATAATTAAAATCTCGCTGATGAGAAAGTTGACAACAGATAACATTTTTTTTACTTTAAAGGAGAATTCAATCTGTAAAGGGAAACCCCCCCTCCCCGTGTAGGCCCTCCTCCCCCCAGCCTACCTGCCCTCCTGGGCAAATGCCCATAAACTTGTTATTTAGCTCTTCTTCAAGGTCCTGTCCAGCGGAGTTCATAGGTGCCATCAGGTCTCTTTCACTCTTCATCCTTTACTGACTAGCGTTTTCAGGTGACTTTCGGTGCATGTGCAGTAAGTCATGAACTCTGCTGGAAAGGACCTGGAAGGAGGGCTAAGTAACAAGTTAGGGACATTTGCCAAGGGGAGCAAGTAGGCTGGGGGGCCTACACAAGGGAGGGGAGAGGGTTTTTTTCCCCTTACAGGTTGAATTCGACTTTAATTCATAAGGGTATTTGTAATTTGGCCTGCTGAAAGAAGCCAAACGAATACATTGTCTCTACCCAGTTATTAATGTCGGGGAGCACTGACAAATGAAAAATTCAAACCAGGCATGGAATGGACACTTTACCATAAGATGGCTGCTTCAAGACACGGGAGAGAAAAATCTTTTTATAATTTGTGTTTTGTTTAGGCATACCTTTATAATCCAAAAAAGGGAACACAGATATTAAGTATTTTATACATTTTAATTTAGAATGCAATCCAGGTGTTGAAAACCTTACAAAACATCAGAAACCAGAAATATTTATAACAAAATTTTACAACTGTATCATTAGAGGCACATAACAGAAACAATATTAGATACAACCAAAAAAGTGGAGTGATGTTTCCCAACATCATTCAAGAAAAAGAGTTTATTAGGGAAAAGCCCACAGGGGTGTACCAGTTTCCGAATATCTTTTAGGGTAGACCACACGGGAAGATTCAGGGAGATTAGTCGCCTGGCAACTAATTGTCGCTTCTTTGGGGCAACTAATCTCCCTGAAATGCTTGCCTTGTCTCGCGCCCGCCTGCGCCTATTTCACACTCAGCGCTGCGTTTTTCTAAGTTGCTCGAAAATGACCTCACGAGGCAATTTTCAGCAACTTAGCACCACGTGTGAAATAGGCGCACGCGACTTACAGTTTAGTGGGCACGAGACATGGGCAAGCAATTCAGGGAGATAAGTCGCCCAAAAAAAGCAGCGATTAGTCGCAAGGCGACTAATCTCCCTAAAATCTTCCCATGTGGTCTAACCCTAAGAGGCAGAAGAAGAAATCTCCTTGTAGTTTAAACATGCATAAATTGCTTTCCTTGGCCATGATTTTCATTTTACTGTGACAGTTTCAAGACACCTCAACAACTGGTGATCTGTCATTGTGGCCTGACAGGTTCAAAATTCTAGCAACGAAAAATACAATGAAATCACATTTGTCTTTGTGTCCCTGTCAGTTGACTGAAATGATACTGGCATCGGAGTGTTTTACTCAGACTATATAGGTACTGTGATGGGATCCAGAGCCCAAAACAGTGTCAGAATACAGCGGGGGGGGGGG
>CM044447.1:89777576-89806456 GCA_024363595.1 Xenopus borealis | reverse complement strand
AATCTGTGGGTTAGGGCAAATGCCAGATGGGCTGCTATAAGTTGCCATAGAAAGTCAAAAGTCACAATTTAGTGGGCTGGTGGAGGCTGTTTGGGCCTCTGTGGGCCTATTTTGATTCTCAGTCCAGACCTGGTGGTGGAGACCTGTCCCTGCCATTATCCAAGTTCAACAAGAAAAAAAAAACTTTCTGTTAAGAGATTAAAAACATCTTAGTTTGAAAATATTTTAACAGGTTCAGAATCAGAAATAACAGCTATATACCAGACATGTCAGCACATCCAGTTTCCACTTTCTTTGGTTTGTATCTGAATTAATTTTAACAGTGTTGCGAACTCTCATTTACATACAACTGGGGCAGCACTGGGGACGTGACTGAGGCCTTGGACAGAGCATACGTGAAGGCGGCCATCTAACATCCCTGAACACATGCAATGAAATCGTAGACATCTTTTCCATAATAAAACTGCAGAAATCACTGCACACACAGAACATGTCAATTTACATCTTACTCTATATAACATGGGATTTGATATATTGCTTGCTGTGTCTGACAATAAAAGAACAGTGCGTTAAAAAAAGTTATTAAATAGTGGCTATTTTTCTGGGGTCTGTGGTCTTATTTCCATCTCATAGGATAGATTTAGTCACAAAAATGATTTCAAACCAAACCAATAAATAACTTCTGCTTCTAACCACCTACGATGCAGATTTAAATATAAATATTTTTCAATTTTAACAGTAACAAGTTACTGAGTATTGATTGCTCGTGTGAAAATAGTGTTACAAAAAATTTGTTGTATGAATACAAAGAAATAATTGTTTCCTACACCCAATAATATCAAATATCAATCTTGAGATCAGTTGCAAATTAAAATATAGTTACAATATTTTAAAATATAGCTTAGTTGCATATACTACGAAAGATAAAAATAGAACCATAACTGTACACCTTATTTACATAATGCACGTCAAACTGTGTACAAACCGCCTTATGCACATCAATACTTATTTCTTTGTGTATGACATCATTTTAAGCCACTGACTCGGACAAAAACTGTCTTCTCAATAACAGATAAGTCTAACGTGGATAAAGAAAGTCTAAAAACAACCATGTTTACAAGTACCTGTATCAAGTTTGCATCTGTAGGCTAGTACAGTAAAAACAATAAGCAGGGAAACCAACTGAATGATAACAAGACGAATGCAGATATGCCCACCGATAAACAAATTCAGATTTTGGTGGATTAGGCCACCTACAGCATATCTGTATACATTCAGGCTTATCTTTTTTATGAGAATTCTTTCTCACAGAAGCTGATGTGTTATTGTTCATTGATATTTAGAACAAGAGCACATACATATTAATATGCAATTTAGGATTTAGGAAACATGAAATAAAATGACTGCATCTTCAATAACTGCATCTGCAAATGGAGGATGTAGGTGGCAAGGATGAGCATTCAATAAATGACGCTTTAACAGTTTATTGATAGCAAGCTCCAGAATCACATGCTTGTAGTCTGTTAGAAGCTGCACTAGGGGAAGGAGGTGGTGGAGTAAAGTATATAGCGGATATATAGACAGACAAATCTGCCTGTGCCAAATACTACTTCTGTTCACCATGCTGAGGTATCCCTTGGTAGAAAGCAAGTTATTCAAAGGGTTGCAGTTGGGCCACTAGGTATGATTTTTGAACTTGGACTAACAGCCACAGGAAAATTCACATTTTCAAAAAAAAAGTAAAAGAACGTGATTTCCGGAATAAAAATCCCAATGTCAAATAGATGCTCAAAGTATAAAAGGCTTTTCTGCCTTTCCCAAATATTAACTAGATGACTGTGACAATACAACCACTTGCAAACTTGAATATATTTATACTTCTTTACTAATTGCTGTATTTCAGGAGGATTTATAAAGCTGTGTAATGTATACCATCATTACTGCCTAATTCCATAATTAGGTGATTGTCAAAGTGCAGGGTCATTTACAAGGCACAATGGTAGGAACAAAATGAACACTGCTTTACAGATATTATTTTAAGTAGAAAGTATTTTTGTGTACCCTGTGATAACCAGAGAGACGTGTTGTCCATATTTGTTCTTATATTGCAATGAGAAACAAAGAGACTGGTATTTTCTACTAGCCTCAAATATTTCAATAACTAGGCCACTAAAAAGTGTGTGTTTGTATAATGCACAATGAAATATGCTGGCAACACAAAGCTTGTTCATGTAATATTATCATAATGGGTCAGATCAGCAGCCTTTGGACCAAGTAAGAGCATCACAGGCTGACTAATTACACTGCATAGGAAGTAAATGAAAGAGGCTCTGGTCTTGCCACTTGGTGATTGCTGATGACCTTCCCAGCACGCTGATGTCACTCTAAAGTGGATAGCATGGCTGTACTTCTCTTCTTATTTTGGGTGGCTGGTTTTCTGAAGAATGTAATTAAACTGATTAAAGGCAATAGAACATGGAGTAACTAAAGACAAAATGCTACGTGCTGCAGATTGCTCCCCATTCACTTAAAGGTCTTGCTTCTTAGTAATAAATATGTGTCTAGCGTGACCTGTGGCTTTTTTTTTTTTTAGTAAGTGGGGAGTGATTTGTAGTGATGGGCGAATTTATTCGCCAGGGGCGAATTCGCGGTGAATTCCCGCGATTCGCCGCTGGCGAATAAATTCGCGAAACGGGCAAAAAAATTCGCCAACAAAAATTCGCTGCGTCAAAAACGAGTCGCGCGTCGTTTTTGACGCGACGCGCCGAAAACGACGCGACGCGTCGGAATCGACGCGAGTAAAAAACGACGTCAAAAACGACTCGTTTCGCGAATCGGCGAAAAATTTGCGAATTTCGCCCATCACTAGTGATTTGAGATGGGTAGCACCATTTTTGTCCACATGTAGCATCAGTGGACACAACACATGTACCATAGCTTTAACAGTTATTACCAGTGATTATCTTCTAAAATATTCAATGGAGAAAAATAAATGACCAAATTCGTAAGCTGACATGAAACCCTACATGCAGTATTTTAAGTTGGTTTGTTTGTTCATCTGAGCCATAGATAATGCTCAAACACTTACATGTAATTAATGGATTTGGTTTAACACTTTACTTATTAATCTCTAGCCTTAATGGTCTGCCTTGAGGTTTACCACAGGCTACTTTTTACTCTCTCTATATAAACATGCTAGTAGATTCAAAACTTGAACCCCAATGGCTGTCAATGTGAACCGTAAGTCATGGACAGCAATGTTCCCATTGACAAAGACTTCCATAGCTGGATTTAAAAAGTAAAACACTGATACAGATTCAACACCTAGCTATAGAATACACAATATGCATAATTCCAATGTCAGTTGGCTGGGGCCCAGATGAAGAATTTTCACCCACAGTTTAAGTGCCAAATGATACTCTAAGTGCTATTCAGTCATAGGGCAGCGTTCCCAAGCAAAAGCTGGTACTAGGTCAGGAGCCTTTGGCCAGCTGTGTACATCAAGGTATACAAGTTCAAAGAGTCCCAATACTTTATGATATAGTTTAACAATCTGGACTTCCTTCTGCAGTCGAACAGCAAACCTTAGGCCCAAGGTATCCCAAGCAGTGAAGTGGGTTTCTTTTTGAGAAGACTGTATTGCATTTATGCAGGATTTGAGTCCAATCTGGCCACCAAGAAGCTGGGTCAATCTAATTGTTTTGTTTGGGATCAATAATCTAATTATCAATTGGGGCCCACAAAGATCTGTCGTATGAGGGCCACATCAATTGCTGATATTCTCCTTGTCAGATGGGATTTTCAAACCTGCACAACTGCTTTCTGGCCGATATCTTGCAATGTAAACATAAATATCGGGAATAAAACAAATATAAATAGACCTCTGGTGGGATCTCTTGCTGACAAACATATAGTTTACAAATAACATCACTCCAAACTGGTTTTATATTCTCACATCATAGTAAGGTTTTTACAATATAATCATATAAAACTAGTTAGGCTTTTTCGATTTGTTTGTGGATTATATATATTTTATTCTTCTTCCTTGTTTCCAACACCACGGTAACATTTTGTCCTTGGCTGCTGTGGTTGCTGCTGATTTTAGCATAGCAGGATTCAGGTCCTGAAGATTCTGTATGAGAGATCTTATACTGTATCAGAATTACTAAAATTAGTTAAACATAGATTTGTGTGGATGGTAATGGAATTATTTTAAATACACACTGATATTGAAGGACCTTAGGCGAGCACAATATTGTTGGCCATCAAAATACTGCTATAGTTTGTAGCCTAACAATAGAATGTATTCATATTATTGGTCCATACCTGCAGTTTCTTGGCATTTTCCCCCAGGGTAGATTTCTCCTGCATAAAAAATGCCAATAATGTGATTGCAGACTACCACTGACATTAATAACACTCCCTGTTACAGTGCATACAGGGAGGAATTTTGGCATTTTCAGGCCAAATTTTGCTGTGTGTGCAAGGACCTTAGGCGAGCACAATATTGTTGGCCATCAAAACACAGCTATAGTTTGTAGCCTAACAATAGAATATATTCCTATTATTGGTCTATGCCTGCAGTTTCTTGGCATTTCCCCCCAGGGTAGCTTTCTCCTAGTATAAAAAAATGCCAATACAGTGAGTGCAGACTACAACTGACATTAATAAAACTCCCTGTTACAGTGCATACAGGATTTTGACATTTTCAGGCCAAATTTTGCTGTGTGTGCAGGTTGTCATTGTCAATCACAGGCTGCACTGGTGGTATTTGTTATTTCTTCACTAGCAGAAGTCCTGTGGCACAAAAAACCCATATGTGATATCAGCCTACAACAAGTATGGTTAAACTTACTTATATATCTTATTTTATAAATTGACTGACTGCACAGTTTGGGACATAGGATACATTAGTATTGGTGTAATACCTGCACCAAGTAATTTTTAAAAAATGCAATTCGTATGCTGTCTTTTCCGGCCCGGATTACCTAACCAGCTTAAAAATACTGTTGTTCTGCACAGTGAACTAAAGTACATTTTTCAAATGCCAATCTATGAAAAAAACACATTTGGAAATTAGACAATAACTCTGCATTTCAAACAAATACAAAACCTGTATAAAAATACCATGATACCCGTTTTCCAAACACACAGTGTTTAGTTTGTATGGTCAATGTATCTAGTCTTTAAAAAAGCATTGTACTCAAGATGCTAATGGCAGCATCATCATCCACTTCTTTTCCTTTTAACTTGTTTACTGTTGGTTCTGGTAGAAGAAGCCGTACTTCTGCTTTTGTTTTTCCTCAAACTGTACGGCAACAATTTGTTTCCAGTTTGTTTTGAGGCTCTACTACGTTTGTTGCCTAGGTCCTTGTTATTTCGAACTTCAGATTTATTACGACCAGGAGTCTGTGAAGCAACTCTGGATTTTACACATTTACTGGCAGGCAGCTTGTTCATACGACTTTTATTCACAGTCTTTCGCCTTGCTCTATATGCTTTTGCAAGAGGTACTGATGACGTTAAGATTTTTTTATTCCTAGCTCCATATACCTGTTCGCGTTCTAGTCCTCCTTTATAGCTTTCCAATCCTTGTTGATCAATCTTTGATTTTGTAGCAAGTTGATTTATGTTACTTTTGGATTTTTTTGCATCTCTTCTCTGGAGAAATGAACCCCTCTTAGGACCAGAGGGAGGAGTTTTAGACTTCGTCATTGAAAGGATGTCTTTCTTGTCCTTGGTCAGACTGACATTGCAGGTTGACAGGGATGAGATGTGTGGATATGGCTTATCAGGATTTACAGATTTCAGACAATCAGACAATTCTGTGCTGAAAGATGTTCCACTTCCTTTTAAACTTGAGTTTGCATCTTTTCCTTTAACAGAATCAAAGTAGAAAGATGTGACAGAAGAGGAACTGAACGATTTCTTTGAAGCAGTTGAATCTTTCAGTTCTGTGTCCAATTTGTCAACATTTACATCGCTGCTCAGGCTTCTGAACAGTTTTCTGACACATGGGCCTTTGGTACCCAATCCCCTTACAGAATTTTTTGGAGGAGTTTTAAGGATGCGGTTAGTTACTGGATCATAATACTTTAGAGGCGACTGTTTATACGTATAAATGACAGGGTCTCTGCTGTCAGTGGAACATTTGTTTCTACTTTTCTTTAAAGAAGAAACTGGGTTTCCACTGTAGAGCTTTGAATCAGGAGAAGACAGAACATACACCATAGTCTTAGGTTGTACAGGAGTTAAAATTTTGGTATATGATTCTGGAAGTTTTAGAGCACACATTTTAGTTTTCATTTCAGGGGTTTTTTCCACTTCAAACTCATCAATATTTTGGACCATTTCATTGATAATAGATTTTGTGTTAATTACTGGATAGTTGACTAAGCTTGTCTGAGTACCATGACTGACCTTAACTACTTGACATCTGGATGCTAACCTCCATGTTCTTTTGGCAGGTTTACTTAGATCAGGACTTAAAACAGATTCAGGTTGAAAACATGAAATGTCAGAATCATCATCTGCACAAGGGGCGTTACTAAAAGAAGGCAGTGGTCCTTCCAGCTCCGTCAAATCTTGCTTTTGGTCTTTAATGATTTTGTCACTTTCTACAGGGTCAATTCTTGTCTTTATCTTTCTGTGACAATTGGACACAGAGTCACTTTCAAAGTAGCAATGGAATTTTCCCCTCCTGAACTGCTTGACAAGCGCTTCAATTTTCAGATCATCTTCATACCTTATTTGTGACCAAGTTTTACCAACAAAGGATTGAGGCACATGAGGAAGGGCTGGAACAATCACTTCCTCATTTTCACCTTTTACGTCTTTTAATTTATTTAACGGGCATGCACTAAGGACAGATGTTAGTTTTGACTTATAATCTTCATTAAGGTTTACATTAACTGCTCTTAGCAAATCAAGATTTTTTACAACAGTCTTTGATTTATCTTCTTCTAACTGCAGTGGTGCATTCCAATCAAAACTTAAACTTGAACCATCAGCGCAGCCAAGTAATGACTTAATGTTGAAGGATGAAAGACTTTCATTATCATCATTTCCAGGCAAATCATCAATTCCATTGCAATGTTTTCTGATTACTTCTTCAATAATTGCATCCACTGTGTTTCTTTCACATTCACTTGAAACTGGTTCTTGGCATTGGAGCTGGTTGTTCTTCCAAACACTGTCATGCGTTTCCAGGTGGCTTCCCAAAACAGGATTCCTGAGAGTAGCAGTTTGTTTCCCACAAGATAAACCTGAGACCATGTTTAAACAGCTGCTTTCTGAGTTCAATTGTATCTTTTGGAAATCATCTGTTGAAGTTGTGGTCACTTCAGCACTTGGGCACTTTGTCCACATTCCATATGCCTTGCAGTCTGAAAAACTGTTTTTTGTGGGTGTAAAATATAACGGAGCATGTGGTGCATCCGAACTCATACGTTTTGAAGGCAATGAGTTATACGAAGAAATTGGTAAAGTGCAAACAGGGAGCTGGTGAGGTATGGTATTTACAGACGAGCTTAAGCCTTCCTGGCTAGTAGTCAAAGTACTCTTGCAAGGAACATTGTTTTGAGTTGCTCTTGCTATGGAACAATGCTCCTGTTCATGCATCTCTATGATTCTTTGTGTATTAGGGATCATCAAAGAGTATTTTTTAAATTCACATTGGCTGGCAGTATGTGACGCAGGTACATTCTGTGCTTCTACTTTGGGCAGCTCAGCACTACTATCAATAAGCTCACTCTTTAGAGGGTGATGAGAAGGAACAGCATCAGATCTCTTATCTTCAAAAGAAGGAAGTAAAATAACATCTGGCATATCATCATATGTTGGCCTACAAAAGGAAAATAGTGACACTGCATGAATATTTTTGCTTTACTGTTTTTGTGCACAACAATAACAGGCCTGGAACGTTATATTGAGGAGCACCAATATTTACCGTAACCCTCTCTACAGGCTGAAAAAACTAAGGTGGTAGGGGAAAAAAAGTCAACACTACAAACAATACAAAAAAGTTCAGGGCAAAATTATGGTTGTAGTCAGTGAGAGTAAATAATAGGGACTTAGTAAAGCTTGAATCTATAATTTAAGAAGCCAATACATTCAACAAATAATTCCACATTCATCCTGCACTCGCACATCTCCTAAATAGCTAGTTTTTTTCAAACTACTGCCAGGTTTAAAGGCTTACCTACTGTCGTGGTAATTTTGTGGATGATAGAGATGAACATCCTGCAAGAAGCGGTTCATAAGGATTCCAGAACTAAGTTGATTCCTGTTGCAAGTTGATATCTGTCTGTGCTGCTCACTTGCAAGGTGCTGATTTAGGAAAACACATAACTCATATTGAACTATAAACATATTAATTTGCAATTTTCCACAAAGAGCAAATATTTCTTAACCTGTGAGATAACATTCTGGGGAAACTCAGGTGAGTTCCATGCTCATAGTAGATTCTGTAATTACTATTTTAGAGAGTTGCCACTAAAATGAGACCAAAGATTTAATTTGCATTTCAGGTAAATAGGTTTATTCTTTTCTCAGTGCCAGTAGATGTTCTCGATATCTTTGTGTTAAATGCTAGGTAATTTTTGAACATTTGTGCTTTCATTATGGAGATAGGGCGAGAGGGGACTTTTAGGGGCTGATTCACTCATTCAGCCAACACAATGTTTCCTGGTGCAGGCAAGGTAAGGGATTGATAATCCTAAATATAAGCCTTAAAGTGATACTGACACACAAACAAAAAAATACTTGTTAAAATATTAATGTATAATAATGTTCCCTATAGGTCATGTTGATAATTTCTAATCAATATAAGTGCTTTTGTAAATAATTGTTTTCTAAACCTGTCTACTGTTACATAGTTAAATTGGGTTGAAAAAAAGACAAAGTCCATCAAGTTCAACCCCTCCAAATTAAAACCAAGCATACATACACACACACACCTCCACTCTTTCACACAAACCATATATGCCCATAGCTATACTAACTGTAGAGTTTAGTATCAAAAACCTTTGATATTATGTCTGTACAAAAAAATATCTAAGCCCCTTTTGAAAGCATCAACAGAATTAGCACCCGGCAGTGCATTCCACAAGCTCACTGTGAAGAACCACCTACGCTGCTTCAAATGAAAAGTCCTTTTCTTCTATACTGAAGGGGTGGCCTCTGGTGCGGTGATCCTCTTTATGGGTAAAAAGATCCCCTGATATTTGTCTATAATGTCCTCGAATGTATTTGTAAAGTGTAATCATGTCCCCTTTCCAGAGAAAACAACCTCAACCTGGACAGTCTACCCTCATAATTTAAATCTTCCATCCCTCTAACCAGTTTAGTTGCACATCTTTGCACTCTCTCCAGCTCATTTACATCCCTCCTAAGGACTGGAGTAGAAAACTGCACTGCATACTCCAGATGAGGTCTTACTAGGGATCTATAAAGAGGTATAATTTTGTTTTCATCCCTTGAGTTTATGCCTTTTTTATGCAGGACAGAACTTTATTTGCTTTAGTAGCTATAGAATGACACTGCCCAGAATTAGACAACTTGTTATCTATAACCCCAAGATCCTTCTCACTTAAGGAAACTCCCAACACACTGCCATTTAGTGTATAACTTGCATTTATATTATTTTTGCCAAAGTGCATAACCTTGCATTTATCAACATTGAACCCCATTTTCCAGTTTGCTGCCCAGTTTCCCAGACAAATCACTCTGCAAAGTGGCAGCATCCTGCATGGAACCTATAGTTCTGCACAATTTAGTATCGTCTGCAAAAATAGAAACCGTACTTTCAATGCCCACATCCAGGTAATTAATAAACAAATTGAAAAGCAAGGGACCCAGTAAAGAGCCCTGTGGTACCCCACTAACATTGGTCCAATTAGAAAATGTTCCATTTACCACCACTCTTTGTAGTCTATCTTTTAGCCAGTTCTCTATCCAGTTACAAATACTATGGGCTAATGCTGCACAAATATGGCAGCCCTCTCAGAGGACTTGGGGGATCAAATAGGTCAAGTATCGGGAAGAATTTTTATGGCAAAATGATAAAGGGTAGTGTTATGATATATTTCAATAACAGCTTAAAGGGCATGTAAACCTCCTCAAAAAATAAATCAGTGAACAGCCTCTTTGAAATCTTTAGATATCTGCCACTCTCATTGTTAAAAGGCTGCAGCAACACCCTAATCACTTATAAAACCTTCCCTCCTCTAACCCACTCTGCCGCCTCCCTCAGGAATTTGCTTTTGCTGTTGACTTATAAGCATGCTCAGTTCTGCCTGTGTAAACCTGCATTCTGCATGCATGAACTTTACACCATACATGTCCTATTTGCAAATGTTACTGATGATGTGTCAGAGGGTAAATGGATGCCTGGTGAAATGGAGGGGGTACATGCCGTACAAATGATGTGGTTTGGGTGATGAAGATATGCCCAACTTATATACATGGTAGGAAAATGTAGGCTTTACATGTCCTTTAATTTTAGGTGTCAGTAGTAACTCTTTAGGGTGGTGACTCACAGGAGATTATTCACCAATCGACAAATCTTCGCTACTGTGGGCGATTAATCCCCCCGAAATGCCTTTTTGCCACCAAGAATGTGACCCGCCGGTGGGATGGCAAACGTACAGATTCGGCTTTTCAAAGTTGCTTCACAAGGAAACTTTGGGCACTTCAGAAAACTAAAATTAATTGCCTGCAGTTGCTTGGCCACTTATCTCCCTGTGTGCCACCACGCTTAAGGCAATGACAGATTAGGAGATTAATCACCCACGATAAATTTCTTCTTCTGCAGGTGACTAATCTCCTCAAAATGTTTTCCCAGCTGTAGAAATGCATATGTTTTCCCACCTGAGATTTACATAATTGCCAGTGGAAAATAATTTGGAGAAGATTAGTTGCCCACAGAAGGAGTGTTCCCGCAGATGACTGATCTCATCTGTCACTGCCCTGATTTATATAAACTGCTGTGAACCCATGGGGACAGCCATTCAACCTGGAAAAAAGTTACGTTACATAGCAGATAAAAGCTAAACTCTGTAGAATACAATGGTGTTTGTGCTTTTCTATATAAACTGTAGTAGTGTTTCTAAAAAAAAAACAAAAAACTTTTTACCAGATGCAGGGCAACAGTATATCATATTTTAATTATTTGGATCCAATTTAACATTTTACCTATATCAAGAACAGCCTTTAAAACTGCACTAAAGCCTAAATAAAACTAGAATTGCTGTTTATTATATACTGAACTTACTTTAACATCCAAAAGGTTCAGCAGCCCTATAACAAGAATTATCCATACATCTAAGGAATAAAAAACGCTGTGTTGCAGCTCCCATAATTTTAGTTAGTCCGGTAATCCCAGTGGTAACCACTTGGGAGTTTTAACCTTGGAAAGTAAGTTGAAGGTAAAATAAGTCTGTGAAAGAGTGTAGGACTGGCCGGAAAAGGGATGACTTTGCATATAGCCCAATAAAACAACATTCTGTGTTTCTAAGTGTTAACATTAAGGGGCAGCTTTAGTAATGGTCGAATTTGAGGGTAAAAAACCCTCAAATTCGACCATGTGAATAGTAAGGGAATAAAAATTCTCCCAATTCCAATTCGAAGGATTTTTACTGCTATTCGATTGGTAAAAATCGTTCAAATCGATCGATTTTAACCATTTGATCGAATTTTGTTTATTCAATCAAACTTTTTGAATCCCAATCTGGCGAACTAGGCAGTTGAAAAAAAAACTGTTGAACAGTTGAATATTGAAATAGATTTTTATTCGAATCATTCGATTCAATCGAATTTTCAAAATTCACTGGTCGAATTTGTATTCAAAAGCATTCGAAAATTCGAATTCTAAACTTTTTGAAAATTCGATCGAACTTCGAATCCTTCATGTGGATTTAGTAAATCTGCCCGATGCACTACTGGAAGCTTATTAGATGCACTGCTGGCTCTTACTCAAAAATTATATAGCAGAAGACAGCTAATAGACAATCCAAGAGGAAAACAGACTTCCTCTATTCCTCAGGGTCTCTCTACCAACACTAAGAGATAGAGAGATGTTTCAGTAGCTCACACTTGGCTAGAGTAGTGGGAACTTTCCACAGGCTGGACTACACACATCTAGAATTCCAGATCTGTTTGCAAGAAACTTACCGCTATACATGACCACTTCATTGCCAAATCCTTTAACATACTCTCGCTTACTATAACCTGGCTTTCTCCCACTGACACTGCTTCACCTGCTGCCCTGCCCTATGGGGGCCTACACCTTACTCATACTCCCAGGCCTGGAAACAGACCTGGGGGTGGGGTAGGTTTGTTTCTCTCTCCCTGCTGTGCTTTTAAAGTTATTCCACCTGTATCCAAACTTTTGGCCTCTTCTCACCTTACCACCTGCCAGCTTGATCCTATTCCTTCAAAACTTCTCCACAATGACAATCCCTGTCTAATCAAAGACACTCATCTATTTAATCTCTCGCTCTCAACTGGACTATTTCCATCTCAACTAAAACATGCTCTGGTCAACCCTATTCTGAAAAAAAACCCTCTCTTGATCCCTCCAATCTTGACAACCTCCGACCTATCTCTCTGCTACTTTTCATCTCTAAACTACTTGAGCACCTAGTCTACAACCGACTAACCTCATTCCTCTCTGACAATAACCTGCTGGACCCCCTAAAATCTGGTTTTAAACCACAACAATCCACTGAAACTGCCCTGAACCGGCTAACTAATGATCTTTTACAGCTAAAGCCAACAAAAATGTCTCATTACTAATACTGCTTTATCTCTCAGTTGCATTTGACATTGTAGATCACCCTCTCCTCCTCCAGTCCCTCCATTCACTTGGCCTTCGTGACACAGCCCTGTCCTGGTTCACTTCTTACCTCACCAATCGTTCCTTCAGTGTCTCTTTTAACAGAGTAGCATCTTCTCCCCTACCTCTCTCTGTTGGGGTTCCTCAAGGCTCTGTCCTGGGACCCTTATTATTTTCCCTATATACTTCCTCCCTTGGCAAATTAATTAGCTCATATGGATTCCACTACCTCCTCTACGCCGATGATACTTAGATCTATCTCTCCTCTCCTGATCTCAACCCAGAACTCCTAACTCGTGTCAGCGCCTGCCTGTCCGCTATCTCTGTTGGATGTCACAATGCTACCTTAAATTAAACCTCTCCAAAACTGAAATGGTTCTTTTTCCTCCAACACCAGTAACATCCCAAATATATCCATCATAGTTAACAATTCCACTATCACCCCGTCTCCCCAGGCCCGGTGCCTTGGGGTTATCCTAGATTCTGCCCTGTCATTCACTCCTCACATCCAGTCACTTGTTAAATCATGTCACTTCCACCTAAGGAACATAAAAATTAAAAAAATTAAATTCAAATTAAATGACCCTGGGATTCAAAGCCCTTCACAACTTTAACCCTCCCTACATCTCTGAACTCATCTCTATATACTCACACAACCGCTTACTACGCTCCTCTACTGACCTTCTACTCAACTCTTCTCTCATTACCTCCTCACAGGCTCCGATTCAAGACTTTGCAAGAGCTGCATCCCTCCAGCTGGAATTCTCTCCCACAGTCTTTCCGACTTTCTCCCAACCTTTCTGCTTTCAAGAAAGCTCTTAAAACACACTTATTTAGAGAAGCCTACCCTCAGTCTTAACTACCCAATGCAATACCACTTACAGTACCACATCTTTAGATTGTAAGCTCTTTCCGCACAGAGCCTTCCTCACTTCTGTACCGGTATTTAACGTTATGTATGTAACTCCATATTTATTGTGATGTATATAACTCCATATGTTCTATGTATGCAATTCATGTGATTTAGTTGTATAATCACATTCACTTTACAGCGCTACAAAATATGTGGGCGCTATAGAAATACATGTTAAAGGAAAACTATACCCCGAAAATGAATACTTGAGCAACAGATAGTTTATATCAAATTAAAGGGCATATTAAAGAATCTAACCAAACTGGATTATATATTTAAGTAAATATTGCCCTTTTACATCTCTTGCCTTGAACCACCATTTCGTGATGGTCTGCGTGCTGCCTCAGAGATCACCTGACCAGAAATATTTTGACTAACTGTAACTGGAAGAAGTGTTGAAGCAAAAGACAGAACTCTGTCTGTTAATTGGCTCATTGACCTAACTTTATAGTTTGTTTGGTATGTTTGTGTGCACTGGTGAATCCTAGGATCCCAGTAGGCTGTCCTTATTTTTTAAAATGGCTATTTTCTATTTAGGATTACCCAATGGCACATGCTACTAAAAAAGTATATTATGAAAATGGTTTATGTACATGAAGCAGGGATTAACATATGAGTTGTTTTATGCAATATCTGTTTATAGAGACCTACAGTGTTCGGGGGGTATAGTTTTCCTTTAATAATAATAATAATAATAATAAATAAAAAAAAATATACAGCACTGTGGCCTATTGAAGAATCTTGCTGTCTCCAGTCTTGGTGAGGCAGAGAACCTGATAAGCAGCACAGTGAAAATTTCAGAATATATAAAAGTGTCCAGAAGAGCTTACAAAACAAGGGGTTGGTAAGTTATACTTTCTTACAAAAAACACAAATACTCCCATAACTATGACAACATGGGTTCTGGTGAAAACCAAATACACAGATGACTGCACATTTACTTATTCTTCCATACCAAGAAATTACACAAGATCAAGTAGAAGGTAATGCCTTTATTGCAGAGAAAAAGCAAATCAGTTAAAGTGAAGGATTGTCTGTTTAAATACGATAATAGATGCAATAATATGCCATAGATTGTGGGGCATATTTTGGAATTTGTTTAGGACCTTGTACACTAGAAATATAATTATTTTTTACGTGTAGCTTTACAAATTCTATTAATATTGGCATGATAAACAGGTATGGGTTTTTTAAAAAATCATCAAATATATATAACTGGCCAAAGTGGAGTGGGAGCAGATAAAGGCATGTTTCCTAAACAATGGAGACCCAATCTAACTTCCTTTCTGACTGAGCAGATAAGGGTCATACCAAAAAGTATGTATCATCAACTTGATAGGCTGGGACTGTCCTGTGAGATTGGTAGAATGTTTTCTGCTATAATGAATGGTTTCCTGAAGTATATTTTGATCAATGTAAATACACTTTGGTCTCCCTTCCCATATAACTTACCCTCCTGTCTCCTATTTTGTTAAGTTCCCTGTTAATTTATGCTTTGTTATTAATGTTGTATCAGTTTAACAAATAATAAAACAACAAACAAAAAATAGGGCAGATTCTATGTAAAAGCATAACTTTCCTAGGAATACTACAAACATACCCAAAATGCTCCTAAAGTGAAAGCTCAACTTACTGAAAAGCGACTTTGCGATTTGTGTGTGCATTTGTTAAAGATTGTCTGGCACTGCAAGAGCCAACTTAATGGGAAGTAAAGTCTAAAATAGAATAAGGCTATAAATGCTGTATTTTGTATACTAAATAAACATGAACTTACTGCACCACAAGCATAATAAAAAACATGATTTATACTTTCAAAGTTGGCCACAAGTGGTTTAACATTTTGTCAAGCTAGACATAGATGCAAAGATCTGCTCGTTTGGCGACATCGCCAAACAATTGGATCTTTCCCTGATATGCCACGAACGGCATGGCTACATTGGGGGTAATCCGAATGTTCGACCCGAGGGTAATGGGCTCAGACAAGTCGGTCGGGAGAAAATCAAACCTTCCAGATCAATATCGTGGCCAGATATCGATTGGGAAGACCGTCCGAAGCCCCCATACACGGGCAGATAAGCTGTCAAATTGGTCTATAAAACCGATATCTGCAGCTTTATCTATCTGTCCGTGTATGGCCACCTTTAAACATCTTTGCAAGACCAAGACTGTGCACATGCTCAGTGTGGTCTGGCTGCTTAGGGATCGTCCTAAATTATCAAAACAGCACAAGTCAAATAATATCTGCACGAAAGCGGATACAGCAAGACTGATAAATAATCAGTATAGACAGACTGCACTGGGTCCTGTTTTGTCATGTGATCTAATGTGGATTTTATTGTTTTTGTATTAATACAAACTTTCTCCAACTCTGCAGAACTAGTGGCTGCAGCAAAATAATCCTCCAATTAGAATCCCAGTTTATCTGTTTAAATCTGGCTTCATGATCTTTGTCCCTGCAGCTGAATTTGGAAATAGTAAAGGGGATGAAAAGGCAAAAATAAAATCCAATACAAATCTCTACACAGTCGCCGACTGCTCTACAGGGAAACAAACAAAGCTGCTTGAGTTCTGCATGGCTGGGAAGTAAGGCGGGGGCTCCCTCTGCTGTTCAAAAGCATGATTTTTTTCCCTGCATCGCAGTTCAGGAACGTCTGACAATTTCTATCCACAGCAGTTAATTAAGGGAGAATTTCACTCCATACAGTCAGGTTTCTTATAGACATTTTTTAATTAAAGTATATTGGACGTAGGTTTCTTTTTCATTAAAGTAAAAATTGGATTTTATTTTTTTGCCTTTACATGCCCTTTAACTTAATCATCTCATAAGTTACAAAGGTCTCCTGTCTACATCTGCCTGTTAGGATGCCATCACTTCTAACATACATCAAGCTAAATATAAGCAACACACCACACTGTTCATAGCAGTTGTGTTGCAAACTAGAGTACATCAGATGTAGTGTTTTCTACCCGGACATCATCCTGCTCCATTCTGTTTGTGTTCAGCAAGCACAGAGTCACAATCTGTAAGAGCTTACATGGGGCAGCTTTTTGTCTAAAACGTGCAGGAATCTGTCCTGTGTGCACAGTGACAGGCAGATCCCATTCTCCCTACCGGAGACTCTCCACCTGTGGAGAATACATCAAGGTGATGCTGCCCATAGCAACCAATCTGCCATTAGATTTGAACCGTCACAAGTTAAGGTGGCCATACATGGGCCAACAAAAGCTGCCGACAGACTGGCAGATTATCGGCCCGTATATGGGGCCCTCCGATCGATATCTGTCCGAAAGTCTGCCAGATGTCGATCAGGCAGGATTAAAAATCCCGTCGGATCGCGGCCGCATCTGTGCATTGATGCGGTCCCACAATCCGACCGCCTATTTACACATCGGATCAGCCCGATATCACCCACCGGATCTCTCATTAGAAAACAAAATCTGATACTATGGTTGCTATGGGCAACATCACCAATAACGTTTGTCTCTATTGTTAATAAATATGCACCCAAATGTGAAATAAGCCTAAAGCTTAAGAATAGCTTAGTATAAGCATTACTTAAAAAGTCACATCTTCTAGTACACGTAGTAGACACCCAGTCATGAGATAGAGAAGATCTCTATCAGCAGTGGTATTATCTCTGTTCCTATTTCTTACCATTTCCAAGTTGGCGTAGTGAACCTGGCAGCAGTTGCAGTACCCTTGTCTGTAACGGCCTGGGGGTGCACTGTTTCCAGAATTAACTGTAATTTGCTCATTTTCACTATAAAAAAAAAAAAAAAGCAAATTCCTAAATAAAAAAATAAAAGGAAAAATTATAACTGACTCTCCCTCGTTGTGAAGGAGTTTATATATCAGAAACACAGCAACGTTAAAATAATTTTCCCCTATACGATCTGAAGTCAAACCTTTTATTCAGTCCCAATATTATATAAATTGTCAATGTTCACAGCAGTATTCATTTATTAAATTTCCTGGGTAAGGAAGAAATGTACAATCAAAAGTAGCAAGCCTGTCTGTCTTTACCGGTCACAAATGGCAACTGAAAACTCCTGCAGTTGTTGTCCAGTGTCTTACATCACCAATGAAAATTTTTTTAAACAGAATTTATTTTATTGAGAAATATTTGAGGGCATTCATGCAATTCCCTTTTTTTCAGGTCTTGCTTCATGATCTCAATAGCTTTTAGTCAGGACTTTACCATGCCCATTTCATAACATCTTCAGTTGACATATATTTCAAATACATGTGAATCTTTTTTTTTTACTGCAGAATCCAGCATTAATTAAAGATTCAAATCATGGCGGAAAATTCTCCTTTAGAATTTTCTGATACAATGATAAAATCATGGTTACTTCTTTTAAAGCAAGGTTGCATATAAGTCAATGGGAGAAGTCCCAAAAATATATTGATCTGTGCTGGGTTTCGTGCAATAATCCGAAGATTTTGTGGTTTTCGAGCAAAAAAAGAAAAAAAAAATCTGTGTTTTCGGGTGGAAATTTTTTCACTGTTTTTTTCCTGCACATGAAATGTTATAAATTGATAAATAAGAGGAAAAACCCAATACAGATTTGGTTGGAGCATTTTTCAGAAAATAATAAATAAATACGGACTTTGATAAATGGGCCTCATAATGTTCAGCAACATTCTCTAGAAGTCTTCATAAGTTTCATTTGATCATTCAATGAATTACTTTTTACCAAAGTAACTTCTGGTAAAGGTTAATTACGCCTTACTGTAACCCCTTAACTAGATTTATATTCTGAGGACTGATGAACAAAAGCATAACTTGTTGTTTAACAAGAACCATTCATAAATCAGGCATGTTCTGCACGAACATGGGAGATTTCCTGTTAAATTTCAAGTAACAAGTCTTGAGTTAAGGCCAGGCTCTGTAACAGCACCACAATAATCAAAAGATGAATGCTGAAAGACATCAGTAAAAATAAAAAAGCAAAGAACGGAGAGAATGGGCTTAATCTGATTAAAATGTTGTGCCAAGACCTGAAAAGAGATGATATGCTCAAAATATTCCAGAGCTAAAACACTTCTGCATTAATATGAGTGCAAAATTCTTGATGTGATACGCTGGTAAACAGCTGCAAGCATTTGCTGGCATCAGAGCTACAAGTGGCGCAACCAGATACAGACTGTGAATTGGTAACTAGTTTTTCACACATATATGATTGCACACCACTTCTCTTGAAATGTGTAACTGTTTTCCTATGTTTTCTGGTACCTATTTTCATATAGTGCAAAAAAAAAATTGATGAAACGCAATGCTGAAGAAATAGAGATGACTGGTAAGGAAACCTTGGTAAAATGTGGTGATTTTTCCATGCTGAAAGACAATATCCCCAATTTTGAAATATACCTGCTGATACTGCCTTCAGTCTTGATATGCACTTCTTCTGTGTCTTTGTTAGCTGCACCTACAAAATGAAAGAACTACATCAATATAAAAAAGATAATTGCCATTTAAAACACCTTTTTCCTCCCCACAAGATTTCAAGATTTCATTTTACAGCAAAATCATGATCTTAAATGGGTTGTTCACCTACAAAACACTTTTTTCAGTTCAGTTGTTTTCAGATTGTTCCCCAGAAATAAATATTTTTTTACTGTTTTTCCAAAATATAAGAATTAAGTTGAATGTCCCCGTCTGTGGTGTTTGCCTGGCAGCTCAGTAATTCAGGCTCAGACTCTAAACTGTTATTTAGTTGATATATTTCTCAGCAGCATCTCTGGAGTATTAGCAACTATTGTGTCAATTCAAACACCTGCCTGTATTGAGACCTAGAGATTCCGCTCAGCAGGAACAAAGATAAAAAATGTATCAACTAAATGCATAAATTTGAGCGACCCCCTCCCCTAGCGGCTTTAGAAAGTGAAAAATGACACTTTACACTTCAGTATTAGAAAAACAGTCACACAGAAAATAGAAAGTAAATGGAAAACAGTGGCGTAACTAGGGAGGAAGCAGACCCCGCAGCTGCGGGGGGGCCCGGGAGGAGAGGGGGCCCGGGAGAAATTGATGTTCTCCTGCTCAATGCAAAGTCCCTTGACGATTTTTCTTCTGTGAAGCAGCGTGTTCTTTTGCCTCATTCCCTACAGTAGCTGCTCGCTCCCCCCTCCCTTGTCACAGAGCTGGCAGATCGTATTACAGGGAGGCTGTGACAGGTAGAGAGAGCAGCCAGGGAGCATCTGATTGGCCAGCAGCACAGATTGCAGCGCGGGAGGAAACGAAGCCAGGAAAGCCCTATCTCTTGCAGTCTGCAGCCTTGTACTTGTGAGTTCTGGGGGTATTTATACAATTACTTGCCACTGTACCATCTGTTTGTGTGTTCTGCTGGTATTTATGTATGTACTTGCCCCCCTGTGCCATCTGTTTGTGAGTTCTGGGGGTATTTATACAATTACTTGCCCCTGTGCCATCTGTTTGTGAGTTTGGGGGGTATTTATACAATTACTTGCCCCTGTGCCATCTGTTTGTGAGTTCTGGGGGTATTTATACATGTACTTGCCCCCCTGTGCCATCTGTTTGTGAGTTCTAGGGGTATTTATACATGAACTTGCCACTTTGCCATCTTTGTGTGAACTAGGGTTGGCACTTGTCAGACAACCGGTATTTTTAAGGGTTGCCCGGGTCAAAACTTCCTGGATGGTTTTTCAAATTAGGGAAACTGTGCAGGATTCCCTTGATTGACCCGGCGATCGGCTGATTGTACACAAATACAATACAAATTGTAAGCAGCAGTCCTGCCCTGCTTTATGGCAGCTGAGATTCTAGCTATCTGTATAACAGAGCATTCTGTCCCAGTGGCTGCACAGATCTGATCCCCATTATGGGAAGCAGCAGTCCTGCCCTGCTTTATGGCAGCTGAGATTCTAACTATCTGTATAACAGAGCATTCTGTCCCAGTGGCTGCACAGATCCCCATTATAGGAAGCAGCAGTCCTGCCCTGCTTTATGGCAGCTGAGATTCTAGCTATCTGTATAACAGAGCATTCTGTCCCAGTGGCACAGATCCTGCAACACTTTTCTTCAAATAACGATTTTTTTACCAGGGCCACTTATATTAATACACAACTCTGCTCCATGTGCAGGTTTTTTTAAAGTATCTCTAAGAAGCTACGGGATGCTAATTTACATGCACTGCCTATCAGAGACTGTAATGAATGTGGTACATAATATAATAAGCTTCTAAAATACCAAACTTTTTCAATAAATTATATTTTGCTGTTAAAACCTGTATGGATGTTTTCTTTTCTACGCATTATATGCTTGTAGCTATAGCAGGGCTTTGTGCCCTTTGTGTTGCATCGACCAGGATGAGTTGGGGGGCCCATAATTTTTTTTTGCAGGGGGGCCCTGTGACTTCTAGTTACGCCACTGATGGAAAAAGTCATTTTTGGTGATCTAACTGAAAACAAATAGTTGTTTGAAGGTGAACAACCCCTTTAAAGGAGAGGAGGCCTCTCCAATTTACAATGGATTACACTTCAATGGTTTTTCAGAGCAACTGTGGGAGGATGAAAAGCTAGATAATCAAATGACCGTTCCCAGTTAAGAATGATTTCTCATCTGCTAACTTGCAATGCAAAGAGAAACTCTGAGAAGGGAGGTGGTCAAACTGCATTTCACTTTTTTTCATTGAAAGAAATCAACCATTCCTATAGTGAAAAATCTACCTGTATTCAGTGGGGAGAAAACACTGAACACGGGTGTGGCCCTTGTGGTCTTCCTGAAATGTAAAATTGTTAGTGCAATGCTCGCCGATTTACAATTTTCTAACAAAAAAAAACAAAAACCTGAAAACAGAGTCCATCAGTACACCTGAGCTGATATGGTAAATCCCTGCCCCATCTCCTTTAAAACTATAAAGTACAAAGAGCAGGGTCCTCTTTTCCTCTTCAATGGATGTATACTTTGGATCCTTATAATCTACTACAGCAAATATTACAGCAAAAGTAATACCTCTCAATCAGGGTGAAGGGCACAACTTTAAATGCCCATCTCGTCCGCTCCAGTAGTTATTTTAGTACCACGGCTTCAATCTGGTTTTTGCCCTCTACATTAAACTGAAACTGCTCTAATCAATGTCTCCAATGATCTTTTGTCTCTAAATCTTAAAGTGGACCTGTCACCCAGACACAAAAATCTGTATAATAAAAGTCCTTTTCAAATCAAACATGAAATCCAATTTCAAATTTTAATTAAAGCATTCATAGCTGTTTTAAGCTCATTTAAAAATCTCAGCTGTCAATCAAATATTGTCTGACACTCCTCTATGCCTTAGGCATAGAGGCGTGGCAGACAATTACTTTCACTTTCCATTCAGCACTTCCTAGATGCCACAGCTCCCCAAACATTCCCCCAGTTCTCTTAACCATTTAATTGTGTTCCCCCAGTTCTCTTAACCATTTAATTAAGTTCCCCATTTCAGATGATTGCATATAGAAATTCAGCAATCATGCTTAAAGGAGAACAAAAGCCAGGATTATAAAAAAAAACAAAATGTTGGTAACACTTGAAGAGCTTCTCCTTCATCCTAAACATTCCTCTATTTCACCAAGGTAGTAGGAGACATTTTTCAAAAGACTCTACATCACTTCCCCCTTCAATTGCCATTGGCACAATTGCATCATATAAACATCTGTGCTGTAAGGAATGTAAACAGTGCAGCAAACGTGTAAGATCGCACACATAGCAAGCATCATGAACTTACTTTACTCAACTTAATACCTGAATGACCCCAATGTTTTCTCAAAACATTGGTATAAAAGTTAGGAATAAAATGCACTACCAATTGGCATGTCGTGCAGACAGTCCACAGGCAGGATTTGCTGTGTCACTACAAGCAGTTGCTAGCATTCCTGCTTCTTTCTGCCTGATTAGAAATGCCAATTCGCAACTTCGCAAATTCACTAACACCGGCTCTGGCGAATTTTCGCTAGCGAAGTAGATAGACAAAAGTTAGGCACCCTCAAGTGATTGTATACTTACCTGACACCCCAGGCCAGTGCTCCAATATTGACCCACACACCCAAAATTGTTTGAAAAATCTGGTAAGAGTGCATACACTGGATGGACATTATATATTCACTTGAGGGTGCCTAACTTTTGGCACCCCCAATAAATATGAATTTCCTTCCCCTTTAATAACCGTTGACATGCAACTTGCGGATTTCAGCAAAAAACAGTATTTTACAGAGAACAGCATGAAATTTATATCATGGTTATCAGTATGGCATAGACATGGCTTTGTTTATGAACAGGGATAAGTTAAACTAAAAGTCTAGCCTGCAGACAGTCCTTGAAAGCCCTAGATCTTAATAAATGTTAAAAAGTAAGGTAGTCTTGTACCCTCTTGTGGAGCAGATGAACCATCTTCGGAGGGTTTTCTCTTGTCAAACATCTGAATGATAAAAAATAAATACACATACAAATTAGTCATTTTCATTACAATAATAAAGTTAAAAAAAAAAATCACACAAATTTCAGTATATGAGCAACCTTAAAGCTGAAATGAGCTTCCAAAAGTTTAGTGGAACATAGATCATGGGCGTCATTTACATGGCTGCAAATAGTATGCAAGCTTGTGCAAATTAAAACATCTGCACATTAAAAGAAAATAAACTAATCTTATTTAGTCTGGGGTAGCAATAGCTAGCAATTGAATAGTTAAGCTCCCCATAGACGCAACGATCTTTCGCTCCCGAACGACCGATTTTGGTGAAGTCCGACCAATCTGTCAAATTATCGTGCGGTTAGTGGGATACAAACGATCGTTCATCTTACGATTTTTCGTCCGACATTGGTCTGAAGATTGATCGGCCAGGTTAGAAAATCTTTATCGGTCCCCATGCAATCTACATATGTTTACAGGGTCAAGCAGGCTGCGATCCTTCAGTTTTGCTGGCAATATCGCCTGAAATGGTCTTTTTAGTTGATGGACACATCTGACATTAAACGATCGTTTTGAGACAATCGTGGTCTCACGATAACCATTGGATCTTTCAAAAATCTTTGCGTCTATGGCCAGCTTTAGATGCACTTGAAATGAACTTGCACTTGAGATGAAAATCTCTCTTAATAAAACTGTTGCAATGAGAAAAAAAAGATTCACCAAGCCGTTATTGATGTTTAAGAAAATTAATTTAGCGTATTTTTTCCCGATAGCTTATAACATAATGATTTTTTTTTAATGACTGGAAGCAACGCAGTCAAGCTCTGAGCACCTTATCCACTAAAATTTGGGTACATGTTTAAAGGGAAACGGTCATGGGAAAACGTTTTTTTTTTAAAAAAAAACGCATCAGTTAATAGTGCTGCTCCAGTAGACTACTGCATTGAAATCCATTTCTCAAAAGAGCGAACAGATTTTTTATATTCAGTTTTGAAATCTGACATGGGGCTGGCCATTTTGTCAATTTCCCAGCTGCCCCGGTCATGTGACTTGTGCCAGAACTTTAAGAGGGAACTGCTTTCTGTCAGGCTGTTGTTTTTCCTTCTCAATGTAAGTGAATAGTACGCAGTGGTACATGGGTTTTACTATTGAGTGTTGTTCTTAGATCTACCAGGCAGCCGTTATCTTGTGTTAAGCTGGCCATAGACGCAACGATCCGATCGTACGAATCCTCGATTCGCACGATTTTCGGATCGTGTGTGGAGTGTTCCGACTTTTGTCGTGCCATGCCGATCGGTCGTTTGGTCGATCGGCCAGGTTAGAAAATTTCTGTCGGCTGGCGATAATATCTTTGCGTCTATTGCAGATCGTACGATTTTCAGTGGGAGACCGTCACTAGGTTTTTAATTGTACAACTTTCGTACGATCCTTGTCAGGGGCAGAACGTCAGCTGTCTGTGCTTTTTACTACTTTAGTTGATCTGAAGGTTAGTGACAGGTCGGGAGATGCAAAGATCCGATCGTTGGAATCATCTTACGATCGGATCTTTGCGTCTATGGCCAGCTTTAGGGAGATGTTATCTGGTTACCTTCTCATTGTTCTTTTGTTAGGCAGCTGGGTGGGGGAAAGGGAGGGGTGATATCACTCCAACTTGCAGTACAGCAGTAAAGAGTGATTGAAGTTTATCAGAGCACAGGTCACATGACTTGAGGCAGCTGGGAAATTGACAATATGTCTAGCCCCATGTCAGATTTCAAAATTAAATATAAAAAAATCTGCTTGCTCTTTTGAGAAATAGATTTCAATGCAGAATTCTTCTGGAACAGCACTATTAACTGATGCATTTTGTTTTTACCTATGACAGGATCCATTTAAATTACCAACAGTTCCCATAGAAGTATAAAAATGTATATATAATGTAATGTTTTACAACGTCTTTAATACAAACGTCGTATATTGCCAATTGCTGCATACTGTGTATGTAGGATGTGATTTTTGAAGTTACAATGCATTAATAAGGCAGCCCATGAAACAAGGATGTCCAGCATGCATTCCTCCATGTGACTATTGGAGACTCTCTGTGTTAGAACAGTTCTGCCAATGTAAAGCAATTTAGTACCTTCATAAATAAAAGTCGGTCCTGATTTTATAAGGCAATGAATCGTAAATCCAGAATCTCAGAGATGGTCATTTCTTAAGGCTGCCTGCACCTTTCAAGAAGAAAAAAAAGGATATGTTAACCAGAGCAGGAAGCAAGTTTAAAGATGCTTCATACTTCACAAAATAATTCATTCCTGTGGTAATTCACAGCGTTGTCTACCACTATAAAATAATTGACTTACAACAGTTAGACTTGTTATAACCAAGTTGAAAATTCAGGATGGCAAAAACTTACTTAATAATGGGTACAGTTATAGGATCTGTTACCTGTAAACCAGGGGCTCCCCTGCTGTTCATAAGTATGATTGTTTACTTGCAAAGGATTTAGGGATTGTCTGACAATTCCTATCCCCAGCAGTAAATGGAGAATTTCACGGAATACATTCAGGTTTCTTATAAAAACAGTACACATTTTCTTAATCAAAGTAAATTGGAGATAGATTTCTTTTTCATTAAAGAAAGTAAAAATGATATTTGATTTTTTTTGCCTTTCCTTGTCCTTTAAAAGTTCCCTATAGGTCATGCTGATTTTTTTTGCCGAGAGATTTGTCTTTGTAAGTAATTGCAAGTCGAAGTTCCTAAACCTGACTGTTTTGCCAACCTGACTGTCCCAGCTCATTCTGTCAGTTAAGGTCTCTAATACCAATGGACTCCTGCTACACAAATATGGCAGCCCCCTCATACAGGAACAAGGGCATCAGAAAGGTAATGTAAAGGTATTGTGCAAATACTTTATGTCAAATTTAGAAGTAGCTTTCAAAGGCAATAGTATAATAGTTGTAAAAACAAGAGTTTAATTTCTGGTGTCAGTATATCTTTAAAGCTATACCAGCATGTTCCTATATCATGTTCCCATATCAAAGAGGTGCAACACACTTTTCCTCTAAAAGTCCCCCAAAAACCTTCCTTAGGCCAAACCCAATGCTGCTAATGGTTTTTCTGCATTGTTTCAGCCATGCTGGGCTAATTACAAATGAAATCAAGACTTCAATCTATTGAAGAATTGCTCTGCCCCAGCCCAGCGTCACTGAAACTAATTAGAATATCCATTAGCAGTGTTGGAGGGTCAGCTTAATGAAGTGTTTGGGGGCTTTTATAGGAAAATATTCAGCGCGCAGCACCTCCTTGATAAGGACACATTTCTATGATTTTTATAGGAACGTGTCTGTATCACTTTCAGTGTTTTTACGAATGAATACCTTGAATTTTTCAAGTTTACAGGCTAAAAAAAAAAACTTGAATTTATGAAGTTTAAACTAATGTCAAACACCCAAAAAAAAAAAATCTTGGAACTTCAAATGGTTAAAGGGACCTCTGCCATTGAATTTTACATGAATTTGACAGGTTTTAACTGGAGTATTGTGGGATTTGGATTTTTTTTCTGCTTTGGTGCTTAATAAATATATAAAAAAAAAATTTGAGAAAACATAACTCTTCCTTAATTAAAATAAACCCTTAACGAACTGAAATAGCCCTTATCTGGAAATCCCCAGGTCAATTCTGGATGAGAGATTCCATATATAAATTTGGAGCTGGGAAATTGACAAAATGTCTAGCCCCATGTCAGATTTCAAAACTGAATATAAAAAAAAATCTGTTTGCTCTTTTGAGAAATGGATTTCAGTGCAGAAGTCTATTGGAGCAGCACTATTAACTGAGGCATTTAAAAAAAAACATGTTTTCCCATGACAGTTTCCCTTTAAGCTTATTTATTATAACATTTTCCTGATATATATCAAAAGTAACTCAAAACATTTTCCTGAAATTTTTCTTTGCTGGACAAACAAACTTCCATGATTTTTTTTTGGATTCTTTTTCCGAAAATGATGAATTTTTCAGATTTTTTTCCACGAAAGTTCTGATAACATCGTAGAATTACAGAGCTACAAAATATGCTGGCGGTATAGAAATACATGTTAATAATAATAATAGTAATTGCATGAAAACCCAGCGCACATCAAGAACTCAAAGGGATTTCTCCCATTGACTTATATGCAAATCCGGTTGGGGGGGTACCAGTACTTTAAAAAAAAAAAATAAGCCCCCCGCCAGCGCATGCAAACTCGCAATGGAAGAGAGCTCCCGGTGCGAGCCGACATGACAGTGGACGCGAGCGCATATATTAAGTGAAAAGCGGTATCTATTTGGGGACATAATGCGCATGCGCGTCCACGGTCATAACGGCTTGCACCGAGAGCTCCCTCCCGGTGCGAGTTTGCCTGTGCTGGTGGGGGGCATTTTCTTTTTTAAAGTACTGGTACCACCATCCGGAATGCGGGCTCGTTCAGCCAGCACCTTTGGTTGAGGATAACCTTTTTTTGGGATAGGTGCCCTTTAAATATTCAGACTTTTTCATCCTCAGGGTTTAACAAATTACAAAAAAAATGTGGTTTTTAAAAAAAAAGGCCATTAAAAAAAAAAACATGAATTTTTCAGATTTTCAGAATTCGGAGCTTGATAAATAATCCCCTTAGTGGATCATTACCCTGTAGTGACGCAAACAAAGAACAGAAACATTTCTCTAACTTTTAACTCATCAAATTGTTCTCTGCTAAGCCAAGAACATTTGCCAGCTGCTGGAACAGAGCCGTAACTACCTAGCTATGATACTAGAAGGCTACTCAGCAAACAGGAGGAGATTATCCAGGGTAGAAGGAAACCCAGCTGACAGCCAATGCCAATTCTGCCAGTCAGGCAATCATGGGTACAAGGTAAATACTCTTGGGAAGAAGCCAGGAATACACTTAAGGCCTATATGTAATAGGAGGCACTAAGTTTGCCATGGGGCAGTAACACATGGCAACCAATAAGATGCTTGCATTTAAACAGGTGACTAGTGAATGCTACCTGCTGATTGGTTGATATAGGTTACTGCCCTTGGGCAAACTTAGTGCCTTTTATTACATAACCCCATTAGGCCGGGTTTCTGCTTTCAGTCCCACCTGGGTGACTAAAGGAGGAACCTCAAAACCAGTCACATAAGGTCTGCGCCTGAGAGTAATAATAAAGATGTTGATCATTCCACTAAAAACAAAAAGCAGGACTTCCTGTTGCGGTGTACAAAGGAGCCGCGCCATCCCCAAGCAATAAGCATGTTTTATGTACTTTGCTAAGGAAATCCATGTGTTTGTGTTGAGCCATTACAAAGGCCTAGGAGCTTTTGAAACGAAGCAGCGAATAATTACGTGTAACGTGGGGGGCGCTCCAAGCAACGTGTCTGCATTATCACGTCGCGCTGACAGGATGCTGCATCAACCTTTAAAGAGCAGCTCGGCTGCATTAATCGTTAGTAATGTATACACGCACGTACCAGAACACAATAGCTGACGTGGAGCCATGCATCTTAGAGCATACAGCCCAGCAGTACCGCTTTTTGCGGTACAGGGCGGATTTTCTTAACAAACACTGCAGTCTTGAATCACTGTTTCCATATCCCGCAGCGCCATTTAAATGTCCAGCTCTTGGGGCTCCGGTAGACGCTAGTTCCTAGTTGCTAAAGGGCCGAGTGACGTCACGGTCACGTGAAAATAGCTACGCGCCGAGCACGTCATCCTATCACGTGAT
>CM044447.1:89738777-89772877 GCA_024363595.1 Xenopus borealis | reverse complement strand
GGGGGTGTGTTTGTGGATGCTGGGTTTTAATTTGGAGGGGTTGAACTTGATGGACTTTGTGTTTTTTAAGCCCTATGTAACTATGATACTGGCCGAAACACTAGATCCTAGTGGATAATGGTATCCCTGTAACTGAAAGATGTATTTAAGAAACTAGGAGATAGACGCTTCACACTGAAAACACTAGATCCTAGTGGATAATCGATATCCTAGTGGATAATAGTGGAAAATTCACCTGGCTGGAAATTAGCTGGCATACAAAAGAAAAATGAGACGCGCGTCGAAAACAAGATGCGTGTCGTTTCACGAATTTTTCGCCAATTTGCGCATTTAGCTGGAAATTCGCTAATTTTTCAGCAAAGCGAAACTGCTTAGATTCGCCCATTACTAGTAAAGATGTATTTAGGCAAATAGGAAACTGCGGCAAAAATTTGCTGTGTCAAAAAAAAAAATTGGAGCCCACGACTATTTTGACGCCTGTGACTAAATTATTCTGACACCCATCGACTTTATTGCATTTGGAAAAAATAGGCGTGTGTCAAAATAGTGGCAGGCGTCAAACATAGTTGCGGCCGTCGAAATTTGCGTTTCTCTAATTTTTAGCTCAAAATTCACAAACTTTTTCGGCTAAGGAAAATGAAACCAATTCATCCATTACTATCTATTTCCTAATCTATATAGTGGCTTTGTTCCGTTATCAACTAGGATCTAGCTATTTCTGACTGAATTGTCTAGTTTATAGTGCTGTACCTTTTGCCACTAGGATCTAGCTAATTCACACTGAAAGATCTATTTCTTTATCTCTAAAGTTCCTCTGTTCCAAAATCAACTAGGATCTAGACACAACCGTGAGTATTCTCTTCTGTCTTCTCTTCCAGGAAGTGACGGCGGCGGAAGCGCAGCAAGGCACACCGGCATAGGACGGCATACTCTTCTTTCTGCCGGCAAATGGAGCACCGGCTTTTTATATAGTGTTGCGCCCGTGCGTGACGTCATACGTACGCACGGGCGCAGCCAATCAGTATAGTTTACTGATTACCACTGACCACCAATGAATGGGCCCTTTTGAATTGGATAAAAAAACGGCCAGGTGGCAACTCCAGTCCAGGAAAAGAAAATCTGAATAAGCATGACTTGATTTTCTTACCAGCCTGGTGGCAACCCTATACCCAGCATGCAATGGGACCGACTTGTGTATAAATAAGAAAATCAAGTCATGCTTATTCAGATTTTCTTTTCCTGGACTGGAGTTGCCACCTGGCCGTAGGGTTGCCACCTGGCCGTTTTTTTACCAGCCTGACCGTTATTTTTGATGGCTAATCTCAATGTTATTAATAGGAAAAAAAGCTAAATATATAGGAAGGCCGATTGGTTTTTGGCAGAGAGCCCAGAACAGCTAACATGCGCAAATAAGATACTTTGTAACACTTTAGAGATAAGAAAATAAGTAATTGTAACAGTTTAGATAAGGAGAAATATTTTCAGGATTTCATAACCTGCCAAATTTTGTAAAATGAACACAGTAATTAGGGGTGTAGCCAAAACAATTTGCCATGCTACATGTGAAAAAATTTTTTGTCTCTCTTTTTACTTCCAAAATGTTGGGAGGTATGTATATTTACATTTTTTTCCCTATTGATAAGATTGGTAAAAAAACAGCCAGGTGGCAACCGTAGGCACACCATCGGTTAATCCCCATACTTCTCAACATTTTTTTTTTTTGCAAGTAGCGTGGCTATTTTCTTACCACGCCCATTTTTATGGCCACACCCCCTAATTACCATGTTAATTTTACAAAATTTGGCAGATTATGAAAGTTTGAAAATATTTCTCCTGTTACAATTACTTGTTTTCTTATCTCTAAAAGTGTTACAAAGTATCTTATTTGCACCTGTTAGCTGTTCTGGGCTCTCGCCAATTAAGTTAGAAACGTTGTTTCTTTTTCTGGCTGTTCAGTGCAGCATAAATAGGGACTTTCTAGTACAAATGGGACCGTTGGGAGGTATGAATCCCCCTGCCACGTTGTTGGAAAGGAATTCCCCTATAAAAAAATGTACTTCCACCTCTGGCCACCATCTTTGACCTACTGGTGTCTCCCCCAACCAGGACTGGACTGAGAATCAAAATAGGCCCTGGCATTTCAGGCAGAGGCCCAATCAGCCCACATAGAGGCCCAAACAGTCCCCACCAGCCCACTAAATACTGACTTTCTATGGCACATTATAGCAGCCCCTCTGGCATTTGCACTAACCCACAGATTGCCAGTCCGGGCCTGCCCCCAACTAGGGTTGCCACCTGGCCGGTAAAATTGATGGCAATATAGTTGCCGGTAATTTGTGATACCATTAAAGGGGAATTCAACCCCTTCTGCACTAACCCCCACCCCCCAGTAGGCCCCCCCTCCTCCCCCAAAAGTCGAGCATTTTTTTTTATGAAGACATCAAATTTGTAATGCTTCGCAAAAGTGTGAAGCAACGACCAAACGGCCACCTTGCAGATGTCTTCCAACGAGACCCTGGACAGGAGAGATGTACTCACAGCTGTACCCTCTGAAACACAGGAAGGCATACACTCCAGGCAATCAGATTTGTCTTACCAGTCTGGCAGCTTGAAGGGGATAATTAGGCACTGCATTTCAATTTTCGCACCAAAACCACTTTGCGTAGCTCTGCATCATTTCCACCTGGTGTCTGACTTGACACGTGCTAGGGCCATTCAACGCATACACGCCAGCGACAATCTCCCCGGCCCATTTTGGAAGTGGTAACATCGGCGTCTTACTACACATGCACCAGTATACGGCATTGCATCTGACTGCACCGGGGGCACACTTTGGCCATAAGCCCGTTGGCTTCTCTGGGAGCTCACATAAGGACTCAATTCTCGGCTCCGTAGCTTCAACAGAAGAGAGGCAGTCTGCTGGATTTTACGTGGGGAGCAACAGGAGGAAAAAAAGATGATTGCCAGGGGCGGAAGTATACTTTTTATAGGGGATTAACCCATGGTGTGCCCACTGCCATGTGGAAGGAACAGGAAATCGGTAATTACCAGATTTTTGGCCTCTGTACCCCAGTCTCCTGTCCCTCTTAAAGGAGAAGTAAACCCTTCCTAACCCCCCCCCAAAACTCCATATATTGAGCTATTTTTGGGCTACTTGGTAACCCAGGAGAATGGCAGGCTGTGAGTGTGTGCTTAAAGTTTTTATTGTGCTCTTATCAGGGTACAAAAAAAAAGTTTTTTCCTTGTGGCTGCTAGTGCTACCTGTTACCACTAGGGTTGCCACCTGGCCATTTTTTTACCAGCCTAGCCAGTAAAACACCTGCCAAGGCCGAGGCTGGTATTACAAATTTACCTCCCCAATCAGCTCAAACCTTACCTCAGTCTGGCCAATTGTGTGCCGTGGCTCCACCCCTTTGATGTCATGGTCCGCCCCTTTGACATCACAGCCCACCCTTTTGTTACTGCCCCTCTCTGGCCGGTGGAATTTTTATTGAAAGTTGGTAACCTTAGTTACCACCCTAGCTCCCAAACTGTCTTCAAAAATATATATTTTATTTTGTGTCTCTGGTTGCCACCTGCCCCCTTAAAGGGGTGGTTCACCTTTAAGCTAAATTTTAGAATGCTATAGAATGGCCAATTCTAAGAAACTTTTTAATTGATCTTCATTATTTTTTTTATAGTTTTATAATTGTTTGCCCTCTTCTTCTGTCTCTTTCTAGTATTCAGATGAATGTCGCTGACGCCATCTAAAAAGCAAATGCTCTGTAGAGCTGCAAATGTATTTTTATTGCTACTTTTTGTTACAAATTTTTCTATTCAGGACACTCCTATTCATATAGTTCTTATAGAAGGCACAGAACACCGCTCCTATTCATAGTCCAGTCTCTTATTCACATCAATGTATGGTTGCTAGTGTAATTTGAACCCATTTTTTTTATAACAATAGGTGTGGCTTTTGATTGTGGGAGGGGCTTGTTTTAGCATGCCAAGCTATGCTCTATCAATTCAGCAGCAGTCAATTCTTGGGCATTGGTGGAGGTCAGTGCTAGCAGGGTTTTCAAAGAGGAGTTTTGCTATACTGGCCGTCACCCACGGTAACCCATAAATATTATTTTGCATTCTGGTGCAGTGGTTAATGTGAAGACTAGGGAAAAATGAAGGCTAATTTTGGAGAAAATGGGTAAAAGTGTTTTATGCACAAATAAGGCCAGATTTTTCACAATTTATGGACTAAATGGTAAATAATTTAAGAGAAGATAATGGATTTTAGTTACTTTGGCATAAGAGGTATGTATATGTCTAAGTATAAGTTATATGAAAACTAGGGCCAGAATTAGTGAAGGAGACTTAGGAGAAGAAGACGAGTGACAAGAAGGGGCAGATTTATTAAAGATCAAGTTGTTTTTTTCCATGACAAATTTGAGTTTTCAAGGGTATGTTTCAGTCAAAACTTGAATTTTTGGGTAAAAAAAAACTTCAAATATTTGATATTTTTAAAAAGAAGCCTCAAATTTATCGAGATTTATTATATGCCAAACCTGGAAATAGCTCAAATCCAATAATTCACCATCTAAAACCTGCCAAGGTCATATAGAAGTCATTGGCAGAGATCCCTTGAACCACTTGAAGATGTTAATAGTCCATGAGTTTTTCCAGTGGGTTTCAATAAAAAAAACTCGATCAATTTGAGCGAGATTCAAGTTTTTCACCCCAACTACACTGATTCCAGTTTTTGTGCATTCAAGTTTTTTCTTAAATTAGAAACCATTCCAGTTGTTAGTTCATTCGAGGGCTAAAAAAACTCACATAGCTCTAAAATTCAACTGTTGTTAAATAGCCCCCTAAGAGTCAATGCATTTTACTCAAGCATACAAATCGCTTCAGATTTCCAAAGTCGCCTTGCTTGAGGCAACTTTGGAAATCCAAAACGATTCATATGCCATCCCACTGGCGAATGGTAGTCTTGCCGGCGGGAAGGCATTTCAGAGAGATTTGTTGCTGGGTGACTAATCTCCCCGTCTGCCACCATCATTACACTTGGGCTTTAGATGTTTTACTAAAACAAAGACATACCTCCCAATTGTCCCATTTTGAGCAAGACAAACCCGCTTTTGACAGCTCAACCTGCAGTCCCGCATTAGTACTGGAAAGTCCTGATTTCTTCGCACTGAACGGGGAAAGTCTCTGCACCGAACAGTCAAAAAAGATACAATGTTTCTAACTTAATTGGCTCTTGGCAAAGTCCAGAATAGAGACTTGACACATTTGTGACAGTTTTGCCCCTTGGGAGAAGTTAGACTCACACCTTAAAGGGCAATTCACCTTCATTAATAAAACTGTAATAAAACATAAAAACTACAAAAATTGTTCAAACTTTCAGAACCTGGCAAATTGTGTAAAATGGGCATGGTAATTGGGGGTGTGGCTGCAAAAAAGGGGCATGTTCAAACATTTTTACACTAGCAGCATCAACCAGAATGCAAACCTGGATTTATACCTCTATACATCCCCCTTGTCCCTCTTTCCGTTTCCAAGTCTCAGTTGATGGTCACACAAAATAGCTTATGTAAACTGCCACCACCTCTTTTTAAATATTTTTTTCCTTGGTATGCTTGCCATTTTTTTGTGAGCAACTGTTTTTATTATTAAATTTTTAAGTGCTATTACAATACAGCTATATTTTTTTGCTAGCTCCTGGACAGCTAAAACAGTTAACATATAAATGCTGCACTATTTTGTTTAGGACATTTGTATGTGTTGGTTGACATAATGTACTGCTTGCAGCCCTAAATCTCGTATTTACACAAGTGGTGAGTGTTGGAACTCTGTTGCTGTTGGCTATAAATGTTCTATTAAATGCCAGCTTGGATACTGGATGAAATAGCAAGTATGATGTTAAGCAGAGGTAGACTACATAGCAATGCTGCATATTTTATCTATTTTCACTAGGGTTCTTTGAAGCTACTCTTCTCCAGCTGTCCTCTGTGCATCTGGATAGGTTAATTCTTTGCAGTACATAAGAATGTTTGCTTTCCTCTGACACAGCTTGAAGTGCCTCTCCCTATGTGAGCCCTTATGAGAAATGTCACGTTTCTGATTCGCAGCTGGAAATTACTCCCATCCTGAGAGAGGCTGCTCACTTGTGAGGTTTATTCATCACACGACTCTTGCAAAACAGCTAAACAGTTCCCCTGTACAGCGTGAGGTGAGTGAGAGTTTTATTTCCAGGCTATGGGGTTGTAAAGGGTCTTTGTGCTGGTACACAGCTACAGGGAAAAAGGTCTGGCTAGAATTTGCTGGAAAGATGTATACAATGCAGGCAGGATTTTTAACTTAGTTTTAAGCTTCTGTTTGCTGAATACTCTTTCCCAACAAGTGATACTGAACTATATTCTCCTGTTTTTGTTTTCACCTACATTTTTAGATTCTGTAAAATATCCAACACAGTTTATCCCTGAGTTTGTTTATGTGCATTTTACGTTTGGTAAAATAAGTGTATGGAGAATTGACTCTTGCCAGTTTAGACTTAGAGCTGCCATTAGAAATCTGGGAGCCTCATGCAAAAATGTACCAAAGTCTATTAAGTGATGTTTAATATGTGTGTTTAAGGTAGGTAAGGGATGATATTGAGCAAAATAATACTTACATTTAGGTTAACACTGCTCTACCCCAAGCAGAGACTAAATGATAGCCTTGCCAGATCGGTTTTGCAAACTGTACTGCACTGAGTCAACAGCATTAAGACACATTGTAACCACAAACTGTATAATTATGCATTTCATTTAGTCTCTGTTGTGATACCATAAATAGAGGGTATCATTACAAACATCTGGAGTCTACTGTAGGTCAATATGCCGTTGCTTTTAAATGAGCACAACAATGTTATACTTGGCATTCAATTTAAAGAGCTAAACAAAAACTTTGTTTATTTGTGTTGTCTAATCTGTCTTACAACGAAAGACTAATACTTAAACAGGAAATGACCTACACACTGGTGTAATTGTTGGGCTAAAGATGGCCATAGACGTGCAAATCTTCCTGCAATATCGGACGAACGATCGGACGTCCCCATCTCCAGACCTGCCACTAACTCAGTTTAAATAAAGTAGTAAATGAACAGATGAGACAGTGTTCTGCCCTGACAGCAATCATACTAAAGTTTATGTCCAACAAAGTTGGTGACAATTTCCCACTGAAAATCGTCAGATCGGCAATACATGCAGAGATATTATTGGCAGCCAACAGAAATCTTCTAACCTGTCCAATCGACTGATCGGCATGGCATGGCGAATGTCAGAACACTCCACATAAGGTCCGAAAATTGTACGAATTGAGGATTCGTACGATCAAATCTTTGCGTCTATGGCCAGCTGATGGCAAATGGCGTGTTCTTCAGTAGGCAGAGAGGCAGCTTAATCTATGTGGCACAGTTACAGACTTAGGGAGCCAGCTGGTGGCACAAGTACAGACTTAGGGGCCAAAGGTTGGTGGCACAAGTACAGACTTGGGAGGCAATTGCTGGTGGCACAGATACAGATTTGTGGGGCAATGGCTGGTGGCACAGGTACAGACTTGGGGAGCACTGTTGGTGGCACAATTACAGACTTAGGGGGCAATGCTGGCTAGCACAGGTACAGATTTGGTGCAATATTTTGGCTTGCTAGCACAGGTACAGATTGGGGACAATATTTTGGGTGCTACTGGCTGGCACATGTACAGATTGGGAGCAATATTTTGGGTGCTGCTGGCACATGTACAGATTGGGAGCAATATTTTGGGTACTACTGGCTGGCACAGGTACAGATTGGGAGCAATATTTTGGGTGCTGCTGACACAGGTACAGGTTAGGAGCTGGCTGGCACAAGTACAGTTTGATTTATTAATGTGTTCTAAGGTTTCTTTATTAAATAAAAAGTGAATAGGTGGGAAATGGTCATACAGAACGGGGTGGGGGGGCGCTGATTGTACCTCTTGCCTAGGGTGCCAAACTACCTTGGCCCGGCCCTGACCAGAGGTGACAAGCGATTTCAAGTAAAATTTTTGACAGGTATCTACTGGCTGCTACTCATTATTTTATATTAGTATTGTGTACTCTGTGAAACAGCTGCCTATCTCCTGCCCATATTCCAATACCACCATTTGAATATGTAATCACAGATATCCATTAACAGCTACCATGTAAAATGTTTTTATCTGGGTAAATTTATCAGTTAACAAGGCACTGAGCCACTTTATTTTACCTGGATAAAATCCGACCATTATTTAAGTTTTTAACAACCCTTTAAACAGTCAATAAACAAGAACAAATGCTAAGTTAATTTACCAGATGAGCCAGAACAGGCCTGATTGTTATGTAAGAAGTGCACCAACCTGACTGGGTACTTGTACTGTTCCTATGGGATTGGCTGAAAGACTATTGTAAAAGCAGCAGGTAACAGCAGAGAAATGCAATGGTAACTGGCTGATGTCCTGCAAGTTCACTTAATGGTAACTGAACATACAGTTAAAGTATGTAATCACACAAAAAAGCAGCAATGAGCATTTCCATACAAGCGAGTGCTTTAATTGTCATACGTATAGGTACAGGTATGAGATCCGTTATCCAAAAAATTGTAATCCAGAAAGCTAAGAAACTCGGAGGCCATCTCCTACAGACTTCATTTTAATCAACTCTGATGTTAGAAAATAAATTACTTTTTTCCCTGTAATAATAAAATACTACTTTGTATTTGACTCCAACTAAGATATAATTAATCCTTATGGATACAAAACAATCCTATTGGATTTAATTAATGTTTACATTTTTAGTAGACTTAAAAGAGAATTCGACCCTCCTTGATGTTAAGTCCCCATCTGCCACCCTCCATTTGTCCCCTCCCTGCCTTCCCCCTGCACAATCTTACCCCTGAATTCTTCTCTGGGGTTTCTGGGCAATTTAGCCCAAAAATAGCCAGAAGGTTGTTTTGGAAGCATTATATAGATGTAGGGGTCCTATGGCTGTGCTGTTGGACTGCTGGGTAATATATAAGAAGTTGGCAACTCAATGGGATTAATTCTGCTTTCTGTGGATCTGTCAGTCTGAATACAATACAAACAATGCAACACATACTTTTCTCCTTGCTTTGGTATTCTGTTCATACCCACATGCTACAGTCCAGGAAGGATACGTTTCTTATCATTTCCTTAAAGCTCCCATTTTTAATGATAATTGCCAAACATTTGATTAAATTAAAAGAATAAAGCTTAGCTAACCATATATGCATATTCTAGCATTATTGTACAGTTGTCACAATTAATGAGACTTGCTGGATGTGTTTAACAGCTTTTAATCTACATTAAAACAATAGAATCTTGGCTTCCTTCCTTTCTTTGATCTATATAGGATTTACATTTCCTCTGTGTTTTTCTTTCCCTATAGCTCAGGAAATACAGTGAGAGTCTGTTCCCTACTTCTTTTTTCTACCATACAAATACACACAGGGCACTGAATGGAGCTATTCTCTGACTGAATGCTTTGGAATGCTGTCTTTTCATAAGCAAGAAAACATGGGCTTTTTCAAACTCCCACAGAGCTTTAGATCTGTGTTTTTTATCCTTTGGACATATACAGGACAGTTAAAAAAATCTGATGATGTGAAAAAAAATCACTGGAGCATTTGACAAATTGCTGAAGCGTTATGCACTGAAAGTATTTTCCAGGCAAATGATGTTAAATACTGCAATATAATGTTGTAAGCACAGCTGATCACAGTTTTTTTTTTATTTTTGGTGCCTGCTTTTATAATGATTCATTTTTGTATCTATATAGTGCAGGCTACACAATTCAAGGATTCACTGCACTAATCAAATTATTTGACTATGATTTGAACAAGCTCTTTGGTAAATCCCCAGTAAGTAAAATATAGAAATTATGTACCATGAGCACGTTTTTATGCTAAAGTTGGTAAGTAATGAGGGTTAGTAAAGAGCAATGCCTGCAGAATTGTTCCGGAAACTCTATATCCTCAGTTTTTGTTTGCCCCACACCCTCTGATGATATCACTCAGCATGCACAGATGGTGCTGATCATGAGTTCAGCAAGGGCTAGAAAAGACCAGGAAGACATAGAGCAATGATGGTAACTTCATATGACCTAAAACTTACTTTTTCCTTTTGATGTTAATTGAACTTACTCTGGTTTTCCTTTTGATGTTACTTGCATTAGACTTAAAAAATATGTATGTATCATTTCCTTGACAAAGGCAAAGCTTACCAGACACTGAGCATAGAGGTTAGCCAGTTTTTAAACGTTGGGGATCCAGCCAAAATATCAGTCTGCCAATTAACTTATATATTTTTTTTTATTAAATGCAGACTGCCATTTGTGTCCATTGGGCAGGTTTTTAAATTTTTGCTGGCTCTATTATCAAAAATACTAGTGGGTGGGATATACTCTGATATTGACCAGATAAGCATGCTTTTAATACATATTGAAAGTGAATAACTTCTTACATAGAATAGATTCTTACACCATTGCAATGAATCCCTGAATACTTGTTACTGCTATAAGGGCCCATACACACGGGCGTTTTTACCTGCGCTCCCCTGCATTCCGTTTTGCTGCGTTCAGCCGCAGGGGAGCACAGGTATAGACGCACTCAATTATTTTCAATGGGGCTGTACTCACACAAACTCATGTAGGCGCCAAACGCAGGAAAAATACAGCATGTTGTGTCTGAACCTGCGTTCGGCGCTTACACGCATCTTGTGGGTACAACCTCATTGAAAAGAATGAGGTGCGGTCTAGACCTGCGGTCCAAAAGGGCCCTTAGAGTTCAGCCAAATTTGAAAGCTATTAAAGGGGTGGTTCACCTTCAAGTTAACTTTTAGTATATTGTAGAAGGACAAATTCTAAGAAACTTTTCAATTGTTTATTTTTCATAGTTTTTTTAATGATTTGCAGTTTTCTTCTGTTTCTTTGCAGCTTTCAAATGGGGGTCACTGACACCATCTAAAAACAAATGCTCTGTAAGGCTGCAAATGTATAGTTATTGCCACTTTTTATTACTTATCATTCTATTCAGTCCATCTCCTATTCATATTCCAGTCTCTTATTCAAAGCAATGCAGGGTTCTAGGGTACCATAGAAACCAAATTGCTGACACTGCAAACTAGAGAGCTGCTGAATAAAAAGCTTAATAACTATAAAACCACAAACAATAAAAAATTAAAACCCATTGCAAATTGCCTCAGAATATAGATCAATATGTGAAGGTCTGTAGGTGTGTGACAAATACAAGTCAGTGCTGGACTGCATAAACTTCTTTATTGGGGTATAGAGATACACACTGTTAAATTGTTTACTGTGTATAATTTAAAATTATTTTTACTATTAGAATAATATTAGTTTAAAAAAAGGAAATCATAAAAGTACTTCTAATAGGATGTACAACAGAGTACAGCAGAATAAGCAAAGCAAAAAAAGAAACCCCCTTTTGCAAACCCCAGTTTTTTTCAGACATCTTTTTAACTTCTCTTCATGGAGAGGTGAGATGTTTTTTTAAGAGAAATAGACACAAGGTAAATGTAGTCATACTTACAGCAATATTTTTCCTGGCATTCAGATAAAACAGCTGATACTGTCTCTTTTCCCTGTAATTTTAGCTTTATAATTATGCAGGGTAATTGAGGTGATTATGGCTTTGCAGTAAGGGATGGAGAGAGCCCAGCGTATCCTGCACATTTTGCCTGAAATCTATAATAAGACAAATGCAAAGTTACTGGCTATACTAGGAAAAAGGTCAGACTTTTATCTATATACACAAACTACTTGTTGGTTGGGCACCTGTATTATTATCAATTGCTTTCTTTCCCTCTGCCTCATCTTTATTGAAGTACAGTATTTTAATGAGCTAAAAAAGCCAGTTTTTAAAAAGTAAAAAATCGCTTTCATGCAGATACAGTGCTAGCTTGGAAAGAAACTTGGTATGTAAAGATATAAAGGTATATTTTTAGCTTTGATGTCATAAATAAGCGCATGATTGACTTAAGTAATCTGGTCTTTTTCTAGGAGATCTAAAGGTAAGAATGTGCAGCATCATTGTAGTTGTCAACAACATAGAAATCCTTCACTTGCCACTCAACTGAAGTAAGGCATTGTAGTGTAGTACTAAAGGGTTTATCCCCCTATCTGTCAGCATGCCAGAAATGACAGCCAAGGCATTCCCTTAAACTACAAAGCATATCTACTAACAATTATGCACACCGAATAGTAGCAATAACGAATGTTTCTTTGATTCTTAAAGCAACACAAACCTTCTACAGATATTTCAAAAAGGATTTCACCAGAATAAGTTCATTCAAATCTTATACTGGTATGGGACCTGCTAGAGAAGGGTTAAAATCACTGCCAGCATTTACTATTCTGTTAATGTTGTTTATTTGGACAAACAAATATTCTGCTGCAGGCAGTGACTTGAATCATTTTTAGACCTCAGCAGGATTAAAGGTCTAACGGGTGTGAGTAAAGAATTTTTTAATGATATTTTTTATAGCAATGGCCTCTGTTTTGTCTGGCATGCTATATGGGTGTGGATATGGAATAATTTGCGTACAGGCCTATGTTTACTAAAAGAAGGGAAATGTGGTCACTGTACAAATATGATGTGTGAAGTTGGAAAGCTTGGTTTTTGATAGAACAGGATTGGTTAACCTCCTTTCAGATGCATCTGTCGGTATTATTCAATCACAGGATTATTCCGTCTTTGAAAATTTGGAGAGTTTTAAATGAACTTTAGAAATCCTGGAAGTCTGGACACTTGCCTCATTTCTTGTAAGCTAAGTCCTTGAAAAACAACAGAAGCATTGTGTGAGAGTCTGATTACTCTCTCAGTTTGCCAATTTGTCTCAGCATAAGGAAGAGATTTATAGTGATTGCGCTGCTAAGGGTAGTCCAGTAGTGAAAGTAACTGTACCCTTAATTCAGAGATAACCTCTCAGAACAAAATCTGAGTAAAAGGTACAAACTGAACAATTTAAGTCAAGAGACAAACATACCACCGGAATTGTGCAATTACAATAGAATATAATAGAAATAGAATTCCTTTGCCTTTCAGAAGGAAGAGGACAGAAATGGCCTTGCCGGCTGACTCCTCTACTGATTCCAGAGTGTAAAAACATGGCAAGAGGCCAAATAGAAACTGAATCTTATTTACAAAATTCAATGCAACCAACCTAAAATAAATCCAACAACTGAAAGTTTAAAACTGTACTCTAAAGCAGCATAAATCAACACTATTGCAACAAAATGGAAACAAACAGGAAATAAAGAACATGTCTACTGAAAAAATAGAAAATTATATAATAAAATATATTATAACCATAACCCCAATTTAAATATGCACCTCTCTGTATAATTTTGTTTTTGAATCGGAACACAGTTTTATACATGTAGGTATTGTGGTTTTGATGATTTGCCTTCTTCATCTCCTCCTCCCTTCCAGGATGATACTAACGTTATAAAAATATCAAAGTTTCCATCAGGTCTAGGCTGTTAGTCAATGAGGCCCATGATTGGTTGCCATGCAGGCCCGGACTGGCAATCTGTGGGTTCTGGCAAATGTAAGAGGGGCTGCAATAAGGTGCCATTGAAAGTCAGTGTTTAGTCGGCTGGTGGAGGCTGTTTGGGCCTGTGTATGGGATGATTGGGACTCTGTGTACCTGAAATGCCAGGGCCTATTTTAATTCTCAGTCCGGACCTGTTGCCATTAGGGTTGCCACCTGACCGGTATTTTACCGGCCTGGCCGGTATTTTTGATGGTTGATCCCAATGTTATTAATAGGAAAAAAAGATGACTATATAGGAAGGCCGGTATTTTTTTCAGGAAAAGGTGGCAACTCTAGTTGCCATGAATATCTAGATTTGATGCCAACTTTTATTAAACCACTCCCAGTGCTACAGTTGTGTACAAGTACAATGCTAGTAACAGTAAATTCAGTTATGGAACCTATTATCCAAAATGCTTGGGACCTGTAGTTTTTCTAATAAATCTTTCTGTAATTTGGATTTGCATACCTTAAAGGAGAAGTCAAATTATAAATAAGCCCTTGTGCCAAAGCAATTTACATAGCCTTTTAAAGGAATTGTTCAGTATAAAAATAAAAACTGGGTAAATAGATAGGCTGTGCAAAATAAAAAATGTTTTCAATATAGTTAGTTAGCCAAAAATGTACTGTATAAAGGCTGGAGTCACTGTAAGTCTAACCTAAAAGAACAGGACACTACTACTTGCTTTTCAGCTCTCTTTTGTTTACACTGAATGGTTACCCTGGTGACCAGGCAGTAACCAATCAGTGACTTGAGGGAGGGCCACACGGGTCATAACTGTTGCTTTTGAATCTGAGCTGAATGCTGAAGCTCAATTGCAGACTCACTGAACAGTTATGTCCCATGTGGCCCCCCTTCAAGTCGCTGACTTACTCAGATTTAGAGAGCTGAAAAGCAGGATGTTGGATTCTGGCTATTATATTTGACATCCAGTCACTCCAACTTTTATAGTTTGCATTTTTCCCTGACTAACTATATTAGAAATATTTTTTATTTTGCACAGCCTTTCTATTTAACCAGTTTTTAATTTTACCCTGAACTGTTCCTTTAAAAGTTTTCTCCATGGTATGTAGTGGAAGCAGTAACGATGCTAGGCAGACAGCAGCGGGGACTCGGGTGACGTCATGCTGTACACAATCTGCTTGTGTCCTGCTGCCGGAGGCAGCCTTGATGTGCATTCGGTGTCATTTCCATCTACTGCGCAAGTCCCGTGGGTTCTTCCTCCATATCAAGAGGACGCGCATGCTAATTTGCATATGCGAGTGTCATCATTGACCCTGAAGCTCATGCCTCCTTCTAAGCTTCAGGTTACGAAGGTGACATTCGATTTTTAACTTTTCGTTACAGTTCTTACTGCAAACAGTCAGCATCAAGCGCTTGCGCTGCGAGGGGACACAAATTTATAATTAGCAGGCAACAGTGAGACGCGCTCCTGGGTTTTTTTCATGCGCAATACAGAGAAAGAGGTGAAGGAAGCGTCCGTTACCTTTCCAAGATGGCCTACCTAAATAAGTGCTGCGAATGAGGAGAAGGATTATAGTTCAAGAAAATACCCAACACTCGAAGCCAGTGAAGCGGGGATAAACCCCTGCGTGTTTATTCCAAGTCAATGATGTAACGTTTCGGGGGCGTGCCCCTTCGTCAGACATGATGTCTGACGAAGGGGCACGCCCCCGAAACGTTACATCATTGACTTGGAATAAACACGCAGGGGTTTATCCCCGCTTCACTGGCTTTGAGTGTTGGGTATTTTCTTGAACTCAGTCCAGGAGTGGTGCCGACCTCCTCCCGTACACCAAGCCATTCTTATTGGAGAGCCTGGGGAAAATTGGCAATTTTGTCGTTTTTGCAGAGAAGGATTATAGGTCATTACAGTGGCCTGTGTGACTTGCTAACTTACCGATTGCAGAGGCCTTGGGGTGTACATTACTTGGAGATAAGTATTTAATTTTTCCTTTCCTTCTCCTTTAAGGAAAAATTTTATAAAAATTCGCAAGTGTTATTTAAAATGATGTCTTTGCAAATGTTAGCATTGCTAATGTGAAATCATTAGCTGGCGAAAATTACATTGCACATTATTGCTAAGCAATGGTTTAGACCAGTGATCACCAACATGTTGCTCACCAACCCCTTGAATGTTGCTCCCAGTGCTCTCAAAGCAGATGCTTATTTTTGAATTCCATACTTGGAAGCAAGTTTTGGTTGTATAAAAAACAGGTTTACTGTCAAACAGAGCCTCCTGTAGGCCGCCAGTCCACATAGGGTCTACCAGTAGCCAATCACAGCACTTATTTTGCACCACCCAGGAACATTTTTCATGCTTGTGTTGCTCCTTGACTCTTTTTACATCTGAATGTTGCTCACAGGAGAAAAATGTTGGGGTTCCATGGTTTAGAGTTAACACCTGTTTCATTAAATATTTTGTCGCAAAAAACCCTTTGCGATTGCAAAATTTTATCTGTAATCAGTCAAAATGGAAACAAACATTGTCGCTAATGTTCGCAAGCATCTTTGAGCAGGTATTCTTGTGCTAGAGAAACATATTACATTCTCCCATAAATCTACTTGAAGATCAAGTAAATATTAAATAAACCCAATAGTCTGGTTTTGCTTCCAATAAGGATTCATAATATTAGTTTGGATCAAGTGCAAGTTACTGTTTTATTATTACAGAGAAAAATAAAATATTTTTTTAAAATTTTTATCATTTATATAAAATGGAGTCTATGGGAAATGGTCCTTCTCTAATTTGGGGCTTTCTACATAATGGATCCCATACCTGTACAATTTTGCTAAAGTAAGACACTTTAAGGGGCAAATTTACAAAATTTACAAAGTTCGATCAAATTCCTTCGAATACCGATTGTACGATTTTTTCGGATATCTGAAATTGCAAATTTGGCCTCTTCGATCATCGAATACCGAATAGATCGAATGATCGGATATTCGATCATTCGATGATCGAAGGATTTAAAATTTAAAAATCCTTCTAATGCCTACTTCGCCAGATTGAACCTACCGAATACCAATAGAAGCCTATGGGAACCCCCCCATAGGCTTCTTTTGCTAAGTCCTGCTCGAATACCATTCGTACGATCAAACATCTTGATCGTTGGAATTGTACAACTTTTCCGGAGGCTCGAAGGTAAAAGTATGATTTTTTCGTGATATCGAATGATCGGTATCCGATCGTATGATTTAATCGAGAAATCGAATATTGAGCAAAAAGATAGCCGAAAACTATTCAATAAGCATTCGATAGTCGAATGCTTATCGAATTTCGAATGGATTCGTAGGATTTTAAAAGAATTTTAGTAAATTTGCCCCTAAAGAATTCTGTACTTTACAAGAGAGGTTTTTTTTTTTTAAATCCATAAAGTTCAGAATATGAAACAAAGATGCTTGTAATGGACAGAATGGGTTAAAGGAACAGTAACACCAACAAATGAAAGTGTTTTAAAATAATTAACATATAATATTCAGTTAGCATACACTGATAAAAGCTGTGTGTTTGCTTCAGAAAGACTACTGTTGTTTGTAGAAATAAGCTGCTGTGTAGCCGTGGGGACAGTCACTCAAGCTGAAAAAAAGGAGCAAATACACAGGTTACATAAGCCCTGCCCAATACAATGGTGTTTTATCTGTTACCTGCTATGTATCCTGTGCCCTTTTTCCAGCTTGAATGGCTGCACCTATGGCTACACAACACCTTGTTTATACAAACTGTTGTCTTTCTGAAGCAATCACACCAGTTTTACTAGTGCAGAGCAACAGTAAATTATATTTTAATTACTTACACTTTCAGTTTTTTCGTATTACTGTTGCTTTAAAGAAACATGAGAGCATTAATCTGGTTCTACCTAGTCTTTAGTGTTCCTTCTAATGCTCTTTCTATATAATTAGGTAGGCAGAAGATGCAGAACTTTTTTCTATTCACTGGCAGATTTCTGAGCTACACCTTCTTGTGGATTTTCACACCCTGCTAGTTATGGCACGTGATTCTTAATATATCTGCAACCAGAACTTCAAGATCGTGTTTGCATTTGTATTCACTAGAGCAGAACATTTAGAATATCAAAATACCTCACATGCTGCCCTTGCATACAAATGGTTAGGAGACAATAATAGGAGTTTTTTGTTAGGCAAAGTAGAACATTAATTTATTTCTTTACAGGCAGCACCCTGGCATAAAGCCAAAGGCACACCAAGACTTTCTATTTCTTTCAAAAGAAAACAATTTTTATAGGCATGTCATTTTACTACAGTATACTGAATAAAACGCTTTACTAAGGTGTTGCCATTTAGGTGCCTTTATTCTGCTACTGTCAAATGTACAGGTGCCTCTCACTTACAAACACCAGGGTCAATCTTATCAGGCTCCAGTTAACCTGCCTATAGGTTTTTGGAGTGTGAGAGGAAACTAAGAGTACCCATAGGAAACTCACTCAGACACAGGGAGAACATACACTCATTGTGGCTGCTGCTTAGGACCCTGACACTGCAAGACAGTAATGCTATTTTGCTACTGTGCTGCATTCATAAATCATTACCAAAGTCAGAGGTGTAACTATTGTGATCTTTCCATAGTCAAACCGAGGGCCGCAGCACAGATTACAGCACAGAAAATGGAGTATGGCACAGCCATTATCCTTTCTGATGCTTTTTTTCTTCACTTTACTCCCCGTTTATGCCTGAACCATGAGAGCCACTTTCACCACATGCAGTCTTACATTCTGCTATTAAGCCTGAACCTGTATATCAAAGCTTATTTTTCGTCAAGGTAGGTATTACTCGCTCTCGGGTGAATCCTGTAAAGCAAACTTATTACCTCTACCATAAATATCTGACATATGTATTTCTATGGGAGTGGTCACACACAATTCCTGCTTTTATCAACTGGGGAAGACAGTCGGCTGGACTTGTATCAACCCAGTCAGACACACATACTTTGGCATCACCATCATGCACATTCTGTATTTTACATTTACCCATGGTAGGTTGTCCTTCTTGGTCACATATTTGTGTCACACACACACTGACACGCAATCAGTTACATGCTCAGTGTTAGCAAGCAGCCCACGTTTGGCGTCATTGGTATCCACACTTGACTCACTCTTTGCCAGACAGACACTTTCTGTCTGCAACACTTCATCCACAGTCTGTAGAACAGGAGTAGTAATACAAATAGGATCTGGGGTATTCAGAACCTCTCAACCTGGAGCCTAAGAGGAAGTTTTACATCAACTTCACTCCATATGGCTTACCATCATTGGCCACCAAGATATAATTTTCCACAACACACTTTTTTTGTCACTCGGCACACACTCACTGAGCTTAACACAACCCTCTGCCTATAAGGGTTCACTAATGGTGGTCTGGAAATCCCCAGGCTGGGGGGGGGGCTAGTGTGTGACCTGCAACACACTGGACCACAATTTCATGGGGAGCTGGGGCCCCCAAAATGTTTTTCTGGGGGGGTCTGGGCCCCTGACGTTACACCACTGATCAAATGAAATAATGAAATGTCATAGTAGAATTTCTACCACTAAGAGGCTACTTGATATAGATTTCTGCATCAGGTGGGTACCTGCAAAGTGGTTGGGTTTTGGAAAGAAAGAAACCAGTTCCTTGACCATGCAGGCAGTCTGTTGATACCCTGCCTAGGTACCTGGAATGATTGCAGATTGCATTCCCTCACCTCCTGAACTTAAAACTAACCTTTTCCCCCTGACTGGGTTGCTCAGCCTTCAGAGTGAAACCATTTCCAGCAACCAGTGTTGGGCACTCTGGTTTGCACAGGTCCCAGGTTGGGCTAAAGTTTAAGGTAGTGTGAGTAGGTTTTGGGTCTGCCCAATTGGACCTGTGCAGGACACTACCATGATGTAGGAATCGGGGCAACTGCTGTAAACCCAACTCTACTGTGGCAACTGGGGCTAGTAATCATACTGTATTCTCGTCTGCTGTCATCCAGGCAAACCTGGTTGTCTCTACAAGTCTGTGAGGAATTGTGTGCAGTTCTCTGTGGCTTGAAGTAGTTGGTTGACTAGTGGATATGTAAGGGTATGTGCTAGATAAAAATTATGGCTTGTTTCTTTTCTTTATTATCTATGTATCTTTGTATATATATATATAATGTAGTTGTCTACATAATTCTTCTAAGACCCTTGAGCCCCTGTTTTTGATAGACAGTAACTTTGGGTAAAAGTAAGTGATTTGCCCAGGCCACAAATACCTGACACAAGAGTGCCCATCTAACAACCATGCCACTCAATATATTGATCAAATAATATCAATACTAATATGATGCAAAACTAATAGGCTTATGATGCACTGGGTGTCTTTATTGCTGATCTAATTCGAAGGAAAACATTTTGGGGCAGATTTACTAAGGGTCGAATCCTCGAAGGCTTTTAGCCTTCAAATTCGACCCTAGTACAATTTTAGAAGTAAAATCTGACAAAATCAAACATCGAATTTGAAGGATTTTACTGCTTTTTGATTTGTCGATAAAATTGTATGATCGAGCGATTTTACGTAAAATTTATTTCAATTTCTCAAAAAAATCGAACGATCCAAGTGTTCGATCGTGTGATTTAAAAACCACTATTCTGAAAACATTATATCAATCCCCTAAGGCGATACCTAAATGGGGCTCATATAAAGCAGACCCCATCAACATCGAAAGAGGCACCAGACAAGGATGCCCTCTATCTCCCATATTGTTTATCTTAGCCATAGAGTCCTTAGCTGAACTTATCAGACAAAACAGCAACATATCAGGCACCCAACTGAACCAACACACTCATAAACAGGGCCTATATGCAGATGACAAACTTATGACTATAACCAAACCCCTTACCTCACTAACCAACCTAATTCACCTCTTGGACACATTTGGGAAAATATCAGGATTAACAATTAACCATACAAAATCAGAAGCCCTAAACATATCACTACCACAACCTACGGTGAAATTATTACAACTAAATTTAGATTTCAAATGGTAGGAAACAGTTATACACTACTTGGGAATCAATATTCCCCGAGATATAGAACACATTGTATTAACATAACTATCCCCAGCTTTGGGAAAAAACAGATGAGACCATGTGACAATGGTCAAAGATGGATCTCTTGTGCTTTGGGAGAATACATGCCTTTAATATGTCTCTCTTACCTAAATTACTATATTACTTTAGGGCACTGCCAATTCCAAATCATGATCTTCAAGACATGCAGAGAAAGGTATTTCAATTCATTTGGGCTGATAAACATCCGAGAATCACTAGACAAACCATGTACAGGACTAAATGCCAAGGAGGCTTGGGGGTCCCTAACTTATTTCACTATTATATAGCAGCACAATTGGTAACCCTCATACACATGCATGCACCCACACCACCTAAATGGGTAACGATGCTGAATTACCAACTATATCCAGTTACCCCACAAGCATTACTATGGTGCCCTGCAGTAAAACGCCCAGAAATTACAGATCCCTTCCTAAATCATTCCCTGAATATCTGGAATAAATGCAAATATTCAGCTAAACTTATCTCATCTTCCTACCCAGCAGCTCCAATCCTTGGCAATCCTATGTTTCCCCCTGGTTTGTCCCCCATATCTTTCCAAAAGTGGACATCTAACGACTTCAAATTTGTATACAATTTTTATTCTATATCAGGTCCTAAAACCTGGCTCACCATACAAGAAACTCATCATTTCTCCCTATCAGAGGTATTTCAATACCAATAAATAAATAATTTTATATATACCTACAATAAAGAAAAAATACCTATACCCCCACCTACTTTGAAAATGCATGCATCAAATACCCTTACGCAAAGGGTCTACTCTCATACTTATATCGATTACTCCTTGATACACAACCCCAAACCCCTCTGTCATACGTTACATCATGGGACAAGGATCTTAACACTACTATAGAGAAAGAAACCTGGGATCAAATATGGGAAACCACAGCCCACTGTTCTGAAAATGTCTCACTACTAGAAACTGCATATAAAGTTCTTACACGCTGGTATATGGTCCCTTCTCGTCTGCACAACATAAATCCCCAATTTAGTCAGACGGGCACCATGATGCATATCTGGTGGGACTGCCCAAACATCCAAAGGTTCTTGACAAGAATTTATACTATTATATATTCGGTAACACAAACCAACCTTAGGAAAGTTCCTTTAAACGCTTTACTGAATAAAACGATACATAACGTTAATACCTATACAAGAATCCTGATAAACTTTATATTTTTGGCAGCGAAAATCACAATAGCTAAACACTGGAAATCGCCCTGTGGGAACCATGGTATCGATGTTCTTTCCCAAATACAGGAACCCCTTCACTCTTCCAATAACTGTATTATAATGACCACATAGAGAGATGTGTTTCACTATACCCTCTATCTTCCATAAGATCAAGAATGGCTAATATCAACAGGTTATGCCACAGATAAATCCTACGACTGTGAGCCCACAGAAATATTTTCTATTGCAATATACAAGGGACCGCGCAGAAAATATCTAGAAACAAGCAATGCTCAATACTAATTCAAGAAACATACCATGCCGTCAAAAGTTAAAGTTATTTTCACATATTCACTTGACTTTCTTTCTCTATCTTTAATCGGCCCTCACTAATCCAAGAAAGGACCGATCCTCTCTTTACTTTTCCTTCTCTTTCCCCAATCTTTTTCTAAGCAAACACCTGACGACTTTCCATGAATGTATCAAATGCTTATCTCTTTTAATTGTTAAAACTCAAATAAAAACCTTTGAAAAGAAAACGTAAAAAAAAGCCTATGGGAACAGATTTTTATTCAATCTATTCGAATAATTCGATACGATTGAATTTTGCAAAGTGGCCAAATTTAAAATTAGTGAATTCAAAAAAATCATAACTTTACAAATTGATCGAATTTCGAATCCATTCAAATCCTTCACACGAATTTAGTAAATCTGCCCCTTGCTGTGAAGATCGCCCCAAAAATATCCTTGCCCAGCTTGCTGTAGCAAAGCAAATGCTCTGCTCCTGTAATTTCTGAGCAGAGATGGCCTGTTTCATAGGTACATGTTAATTATAACAATGACAATCATAATAATATAGTGAATAAATTACCCCCTCTTGTAAAATATAAGGATATTATAAGTTACCGAGGAGTTTCATGACCATACGAGTGTTTTTATACAGGTCATGGAACGCCAAGGTAACTTATAATATCCTCATATTTTGCAACTGGGGGTACTTTATTTATTATAATACACAAGTTTCAGTGAGTCATGTGACAGAAATGACATCAGAACTCACCATTTATAACCAATGACATCAGAACTCACGGTTTATAACTAATGACATCAGAACTCACCGTTTATAAGGATATAATTTACAAGATATTGATGGCTTTTGTGTATTATATATACATTCTATATTTTTAATTGTTAAAAAGCACTAAAAGAAAACGGTATTGTTTTTCACTGAACTTACTCTCCTTTTCCCCATTTAAGCAAGCTTCTGTTCTGCAAACAGTAACAAAGATCATAATGAAAGTATAAACCAATTTGGAGAGGACTGCATCAATGGGCTGATGCAGTTGGACAAGTCATCAGTTGGCCTCATACTTATATCTAACTGAAGGGGTCAAGTTGGCCGTTTGTATAGACATAAGGGTCTGTGTATAGTAAATAAAAAAAAAGAACAGGTATTGAGTACTTTCAAAGCTCTGTAGCTCATGTATCTCAATATGTTGTAGGATTTTGCCAGGAATATTGTGCTCTGAAAATTGTACGCAGGCATGTGTAATATGTTTTTCTCTTGTGTAAATAGTAGACTGACTAGGCAGTATGATTTGCCAAGTATGTGCAGAATATTTTCCAGTTTTTACCCTGGGGAAATGATTCAGTTGGTTACGAAAGTTTTTTGGCCAAAACAGCAACACTACGGATTGAATGACAAAACCATACACCCAGTAAATGCCTCATACTTTGCTTTCTATGCAGCAGACAGGCACTCATTTTTAGATACAATGTATATAATTATCTAATAGGTTTTTAGATCATTCCTGTGTGCTGCAGAATTATAAATGCAGCACATAGGAATAAAATATGATTTGGATAGAACAAGGAAAAAAAAAACGCCTCTTGTGTATGTCATTAGTTTGGTTTTATTTTGAAGCCTTTACTGTGAATATTTGTTGGTCTCTTGGCGCATAAACAAATAATGGGCTGCATAAGCATGTGCATCTGTTTTTAAGAGAGTGTCCTTCTTTCCAAGATACATGCAGAGTTGTTGTGTGTGGCTGAATTGTTTTCAGGTAGGTATCGCCTGACAAGTGCTGCTCCTTACTGTTTTAGGCAATGTGAGAAGGGCTAATGCAAAACAGTTTTGGGCCTCCTGAGGCCAGCAGTTTAGATATGTACAGTTACTTTTGGGGATACAAGTAACTGGAATCCTTTATTAATCAAAAGTCTTGACAGTTAGGGTGAGATTTCAGTTGAATGTTTATATTCTGTTATCCACATTTCTGGAACTATGGCTAAAATATTCTATCGACAGCAATTTTTATTTTTTACAAATAACTGAACATTTTGGGGTTGACTTGCTCTTTAATAAGATGATGTACATGTAATAAATCTATATGTCAGTAAAACTAGTGATGGGGTATTAATTCAAGGAGAATTACCTGAATTAAATTTTAAGTAAGTTTGTTTCTTGATTTCTTTTCTTCCTAGTAAAAGACAATTGAAATGGACATCCCTTCTGAAGACTATGACAACTTCTCCAACACATATGATTACTATGACTTTGAGGAGACACCCCATGATTCTGCATACCCTCATGCTCTCCATATTGTTTCCATTGTCATCTACTCCTTGGCATTTCTTTTAGGAGTGCCTGGAAATGCTATGGTCATCTGGTTTACTGGCTTCAGATGGGAAAAAACTGTAAGCACCCTATGGTTTCTCAACCTGGCCATTGCTGATTTGATCTTCGTCTTGTTCCTTCCCTTGCATATCACTTATGTGGCCACCGACTTCCACTGGCCTTTTGGAAAATATTTCTGCAAGATCAACTCTTTCATTGCTGTGCTCAACATGTTTGCTAGTGTATTCTTCCTTACTGTGATCGGCTTGGATAGATACTTATCATTGGCTCAGACAAGGTTTGTACAGAGACACAGGACACTAAGAAAATCAATGATATTGAGTGGTATTGTCTGGATATGTGCTGGCATTATTGCTGCTCCTGCTCTTTATTACAGAGACACAACTGAAATAGGCAATTCAGTCACCATCTGCTTCAACAACTTCCATGACTATGACCATTCTGTCATGAAGAGAACTCACACTGTTCTTACACTAATAAGGTTCTTTATTGGATACCTCTTTCCTCTTCTGACTATGGTTGTGTCTTACTCATTACTTGCCATCAGGATAAAGGACAAAAATGCACTGGGTTCTAGTAAATTCTTCTGGACTGTCTTTACTATTGTTGTTGCTTTTTTTGTTTGTTGGACTCCCTACCATATTTTTAGTTTGCTGGAACTGAATGTCCATCACAGTATTGAATTCCGTGAGTGGATCAGAATTGGCATGCCCATCTCCACAAGTCTGGCCTTTATAAATAGCTGCCTTAACCCGATCATTTATGTTCTGATAAGCAAGGCATTCGTGGTACATTTAGGAAGCTCAGTAGCAGAGATATTTAAACACACACTTCGAGATACAAGCCAGACCGGTGTTAAAAGTGAGCAGCTGGTGGACTCCAAAAGCAATCCGACTGTCTGTGAGACAGTGTGGTGAATACAAAGAGATATGAGAAGAAATAATTCTACAATTTTACATTTTCTTATCAGCCCCAACAGTGTTGCATAACAAACAATTTATGCACAAAAGTGCAGCTGTTTATTTTGTAAAGCATCTACAGCTTATATGTAATTAGTAAAAAATTATAGTAGCCAAAAATATTCATTTATAAGGCTCTTATAACAACTTTCAGTACAGTGTTAAGGAGCATATACACCTGGTTGACTTGTAAAGAAAGTTGAACACTAGCGGCTACAGATATATTTTGCTCTTTACACTCCTGAGATAATAAACACTTGCTGGCTGTGCGTTGATCATATAATTAGAGGAGTATAGAACAATAAGCAAGCACTAAGATAGCCCTAGTGAATTATGTTATTGTAGCACTTGTATATTTTATCTCATTTTGACTTTTGATAGTGACATTAACATGTTACCATAAGTATGAATTATGTTGCAGTACTGAGGACTTTCCAGCCATACACTTCACTGAAAAATATGTTAATTTTTCAACTAGCAGATCTCTGCCTGATGATGCAACCAAGATGCTGGGGAAAAAAGGGACTGATGTACGGATCAGATTACAGATAGGAGATCACTACATCTACTCCAATGCCAACCTCACAATTAAGGATGCTCTGGTCAGGAAGGCTGATGTTTTGGTCCCATACAACTGCAGATAAGCTGCAAGCTTGTTCATAGCCAAGTTGACAAGCAATATTGGCCCATATACAAACTGCTTTATTATAAACCCTTTCATTATATTGCTCAATTATATTATAGCCTATCATTGCTATAATGTTGAAAACTTAATTCAACAAAATAATACTTTGGCTGTACAGGTAGAGAAGGTCACGGATCTTGTTGTTTGTGAGTAGACAGAATCTTTGAAGTAAACATTACCCATAGCACCAAAACTAATTGCCAAAAGGCTGCTTTTGATTTTGGTAACTACAAAGTGAAAAATAGTACCTATTACATTAAAGTAACTCCCCTGCCTCAAAGCATTGGAGTAATATGGGCTAAATTTGCCCAAGCCTAGCATGCTATCAGACAAATGCTTTCCTCACTGTAACTGCAATAGTTTAGTTACATCAGCGGTTCTCAACCTGGGGGTCGAACGACCCTTTCACAGGGGTCGCCTAAGGGGTGTTCAAACTACAAAACCATTGTCTGGACAGGGTGGGTTTAAGAATAGTGTTCCGGCTGCCATTTGTTATTAAGGGAATGTGCAATACCGGGAGAGCTTCTGGGTAATAAGAAAGAGTACCCCAAGCCGAGTAGAGGGAGCTGAAGATTGAATGCAACGTCTCCTGATGGGCTTCCTCTGATTGGTGGATTTTTGCTTTTTTTTCTTCTGACAGACTCCTCGATGTCAGCTATCGGTGTGCATTTGGGTTGCACATGTGCCTGTGTGGCAGTGTATAAAGTAAAGAGTAGGGGAGCATGTGGGGAGTTAAAAATGTTCTTATTAACATGAGTGACTGCGGACATTTATGATGCTTGACTGGCGTGTACATGTGCAGGATTCTTTATGCCTGACACACCAAAATGTCTGGTTTTGTTTCCCCACAATATGTCATTTTCCCGAGCCTGACTCTGTAATAATTCCTATATTTTTATTCATTCATTTAGCTTTGTGTCTGGCATAGTTAACAGCATCTGTATACATACTTCACCTCAAGTGAGTGGCCCAGCTGTTTTTTTACTGCATATGGCCCTTGGTGAAAAAAGTTTGGACTGTGCTTTAACTATGTTCAGTTCATAACAATGAAAATACATCAAGCATATCAGATATTTGCATTACGATTCATAACAGTAGCAAAATTACAGTTATGAAGTAGCAACAAAAATGATTTTATGGTTGGGGGTCACCACAACATGAGGAACTATATTAAAGGGTTGCGGCATTAGGAAGGTTGAGAACCACTGAGTTACATCTAGCTGTTGATCTGTTGCTGTAAGTCAGGGGTCCCCAACCTTTTGGGTTGAGCCACATTCAAATGTAAAAAAAGTTGGATAGCAACATAAACATGCAAAAAGTTCCTGGGGTGCCAAATATGGGCTATGATTGGTTATTGGTAGCACCTATATGGACTAGTAGCATACAAGAGGCTCTGTTTGGCAGTACACCTGGTAAAACAAAAATAAGCACCTACTTTGATGCCACAGAGAGCAACATCCAAGGTGTCAGAGAGTAACATGTTGCTCATGAGTCATTGGTTGGCAATCGCTGCTGTAGGTTATTAGACCGGGAGGTAATACTTAGTGACAAGAAACCATTGGATCAGACTAGTGTGGCTGATCTGATTTTGCAGATATTGCTTCTATATTGCAACAAGTACCTTTAGCTAAGGTACAAGGACTTCAAATGAACCAAAGCAGAGCTACTGTGTCTGCAAGTTCAGTTATACAAGGGGGTAGAAACAAGTGCTGAATAAGAAAGAAAATGGAAATAAATAAGTTGCAATGACATAAACAAATTGCAGTGATATATGTGTATACAATGCCTGTAAAAACATAAAAAATAAGGATAGGAAGCCTATTAAAATGATACAAAATTATTTGAACATCAGGTATCCATATACTTTTCAAAGTCAAAGTTTTTCTATGGACTATTCCAAGTATAGTGTGTTTACAACATAATATATATAAAATAATATATATTTTTATCATTCAGCAATACATTTTTGCTTGATTAGAATGTTGAAATCAAACTTTTCTTTGGCTGCTTTGAGCAACTGAACCTTGGCAAGATTTTGCATATATTGCTACTTTAGCAACAAGTACCTGTAGCTAGGGTACAAAGACTTCAAATAGGAATGAAAGTAGAGCTACCATGGCTGCAAGTTCAGTTACACAAGGGAGTAGAAAAAAAGAAAGAAAAAGGAAAGAAACAAAGTGCAACGACATATTGCAATGATCTATTTATATCCAGTGTTAGTAAAAAAACTGTATTTTTAAATAAAGATATCAAGCCTAATAAAATGATGCAAAATTATTTAAACTTTCAAAAAATGGAAATATTTTAGGTTGAGTGGTGAAGCCTGTTTGCAGCAACATTTTTAGAGTTGCAGTGCCAGGTTCTTTTAACCCTCACTACCAGAAGAATTAGGCACTTCAGTTACACAAATTAAAAAAAAATACTTTAAACATTGTTTGCTATTTCATTTTAGAAGCATTTCCCAAACTTTTAGTGTCCCTTTAGTGCACCTAGGAAAACTATATTTCTAAAATGCTTTTCTTTGATATTTTTCTTAAATGTATTACTATTATATGTCTGAAATGAATAAAATCATCTCAAGGCTTCCAGTTTACAATATCTTATCTTCTACATATAGTTAGGCGACAAGACATACTAAATATGAAGGGCAGGGGTCTGGAAGAGTTTGATGCCCAATGTATATAGTTTTTCCTAAGGATGTGGTGTGTAGGGGACACAGAATGAAATTACCCCATATGCTGTATTGTAGAGGTCTCCAACCTTTTTTGCCACAGGGATAGATGCAAAGCCCCATTTTTTTGTAGCAAGGGCAGGCTCCAAAATTTGGTTTGCCAGTGTCAAATTTCGAGCGTGTCGCATCAAATTCTGTGCATCCACGTCAGATTCGGTGTGTCCACATCAAATTCAATGCGTCAAATGCGGACTTGGCGGCCCAGTAGCTATATCCACGACCCGGTGGTTAGGGGCCCCTGCTCTATCATTTCAACTACTGCAAAATCATGCTCATTGCATTATGCTTGGGGTAAATGGTAACAAAAATAAGGCATCCCAGAAAGGGAGGAAAGTACACATTCTCCAGTAACCAAAATGGGCAAATACTGCATGTCTGATGAAATATCTAAAAATCACCTTAAATTTGCAGCATCTTAACTCACATTTCATTGGGTGCCAAGTTAAAAAAAAACATCCTAAATATGACTGGGGTTCACTGAACAGTCATAAAAAAAATTCACCCCAAAAAACTAATAATTATCACACAGTATGATCAGTGTTCAGAATACTTTTCAGGAATTGGTATTGGGTCCATTTTTATTTAACTTGTTTATTAATGACTTAGGGGAGGCTAATGTAATGTATCAGTGTTTGCAGATGACACAAAACTATCCAGCCTAATTAATTGGACCCAGGATGCTGCATCCTTGCAACAGGATCTTGACAAACTGGCAATCTGGGCAGCTAAGTGGCAAATGAGTTTCAATGTTGATATCCAAGCCATTTATACCCTTAATGGGACTGCACTAGGCAAATCCATTATGGAAAAGGTCCTTGTAGATAATAGACTTAGATGTAGTAAGCAATGCCAGTCAGCAGCATCAAGGGCAAATAGGGTTGCCACCTTTTCTTGAAAAAAAATACCGGCGTTCCTATATATTTATCTGTTTTCCCTATTAACAACATTGGGATCAACCATCAAAAATACCGGCCAGGCCAGTAAAATACCAACCAGTTGGCAACCCTAAGGGCAAATAAGGTATTGAGCTGTATTAAAAGGGGCATAGATTCATGGGAGGAGGGGGTCATTCTTCCACTTTATAGAGCACTTGTAAGGCCACATCTAGAATATGCCGTACAGTTTTGGTCTCCCTCACTCAAACAGGACATTATTGTATTAGAGAGGGTACAGAGAAGGGCAACTAAGCTGGTAAAAGGTATGGAAAACCTTAGCTATGAGGAAAGACTGGCCAAATTGGGGATGTTCACTATGGAGAAGAGACGCTTATATTATATTAATATATAATGGGATCATATAATGATCTCTCTAATGATTTATTCACCAGTAGGTCTTTCCAGCTGACACAAGGTCACCCATTCCGATTATAAGAAAAGAGGTTCTGCCTAAATATTTGGAAGGGTTTTTTTTACAGTGAGAGCTGTAAAGATGTGGAATTCTCACCATGAATCAGTTGTACTGGCTGATACATTAGATAGCTTTAAGAAGGGGTTGGATGGCTTTTTTGCAAGTGAGGGAATACAGAGTTATGGAACATAGCTCATAGTACACGTTGATCCAGGGACTAGTCCAGTTGCCAGTTTGGAGTCAGGTAGGATTTTTTTTCCCCTCTGAGACAAATTGGAGAGACTTCAAATTTGCCTTTCTCTGGATCAACTAGCAGGTTAAAATAGAGTTCAAAGGTTGAACTTGATGGACGTGTGTCTTTTTTCAACTTAACTTACTATGTTACTTGATTTGGTTTATTAAATGCACAATAATATGATTAAAATAAATAGTGTAAAAAATTATTAGACAATGTGGTCACAGTTCCTGATCAACTTGTCATTCTGCATGACAAGAGTGATTAATGCCTAATGAGAGAAGTCACAAACTTCAGTGCAGAACAAGTATTACTCTTGGGCCCAGCTCAGCTGTGAAGGTACTTGGTGTCAATCAGAATATGCAGACAATGTGGGAGACCATAAGAATAGCAGGCACACAAAAACCAGATGGAATGACGTTTTAATCACAGACAAAACCTGCAACCCATAACTCTCAGTATCAGACAAGATATTTTATACATTATGCCAAGGCTCTCACTGTAATGTGAGGTCTTGGGGATCTTCATAAATTATCAAAACAGGGACACAAAGCAGCTGGAGTTCTGCATGGCTGGTAAGTAAGACGGGGGCTCCCTCTGCTGTTCATAAGTATGATTGTTTCCCTGCACAGAGGTTAGTGACTGTCTGACAATTCCTATCAACGGCAGTAAATGAGGGGGGAATTTCACTGCATACAGTCAGGTTTCTTATGAAAACGCTACACATTTTCTAATTAAAGTATATTGGAGATATATTTTATTAAACAAAAATTGGATTTTATTTTTTTGCCTTTCCTGGTCTCACGATTTTTTGGTGTTTTCAGTTTCCTGACAACCTGGTGATAGATTTGATCTTTATTTCACACTTGATAAATATTTTTGCTGTGTTTGTAAAGTGATGTCTTACTGGCACATCTATTATTCACTACCATATATCCTTAGGTGTCAAGATAAAACATCCTAAATATACATACCTGTGGTTCGCTGAACAGTGTGATGTCCAATTATCATAGGTTTACCAAGGTTTGAGGCATGTAGGAGCACCAAAGTGAAAACTGTAGCAAAAGACATGCCCTTTAGCCCAACAAAACCATGCTAGATCTTATCTGTTGCACAAGAAAATTGATCCATTATAATCTATTTGCTCTGAAAAGTCAAGGAACATGACCAATTTTTTTAAAATTACATTTCGTACACCTTTTTGAGGTGCAATTCATGGCAGGATAGAATTTAAATGTACACACCACCATTGGGAAAACATTACGAAGGGGGAAAAGGATTGATTTTGAACCTTGATGAGTTACCACTGTTGTGTATGTCACTTCTTATATTCCATTTGATCTGTGAGTTATGTCTGCCCCCATCAGGTAGAATAGAAGATAATGTGTCAACACACAGACAGGCTACACTATTATTTACTACATACAATATCAGCAGTGATTAGCATGGGTGTCCACAGAAAATTTTCCAGTGGCAGGCAAAGTCATTAACTAAAAGCAACCTGATTTCCTAGACTTGTTATTTACAACAAGGTGGCAGATGATCAAGGGTTGAGTTTTAAAGGCATTTGAAACTACAATTCTCTCTTGCTCTCACACAGCAACATATAACCAGACTGAATGCTTATGCATTCACCCTTTGAGCAATGGGCACTAATGTACAAATACAGGTACAAATGACACCAGTGCAGTTATCAATAGCAGCCAGATTTTAATTTTGAAACTTGTAGACATGCTAAAACAGTGCCAATTGGTTGTTGTGCATTAGCATATATGTTTGTAAATCAGTCCTTTTGTTTTCTGAAGGGCGGTGAATGAAAACATGCTCAAATACAATTAATTGGGATGAATCCTGTAGCCATTCATGGGTTAAGTTTACATACCTTTGAATATTATACAATTTAGGTCTATGTTGAGGTTTACATTGATACATTGACTTGGGCAGCTGGGAAATAGACAAAATGTCTAGCCCCCATGTCAGATTTCAAAATGAAAAAAAAAAATAAAAAAATGCAGAATTCTGCTGGAGCAGCACTATTACTGATGCATTTTGAAGAGAACATTTTTCCCCCCCATGACAGTATCCCTAAAACCCAATAGAATATCCAAATACCCCCTATTATGTAGATTCTGACCAACCACAATTATACATTTACCCAATGATTTAATTAGAAGCAGGACTAAAAAAACAGCATCAAGAGCACATCAAGGGAGTAGTTTTTGGGAAGCTTTAGGGCAGACCTACATGGATGATTCAGGTCAGTTTTCAGCAGATGCGACTATGTGCGCAAATAATGCACGAGACTACTGATGAGACCGGAACAAGGTAAGGTAATAGGAAGTCTGATGGTGTCACAGGGTTGATACAACGTGACAGACTGACTGATGGAAATGCTGCGTGTTCAGTCGCGTTGGATCAACCCTGCTACAACATCTGACTTTTCTAGCACTTGCCTTGTTTTCCGCCACATTAGTTTTTGTGCACAGCATTGCATACGCTGAAAAATGATGTGAATTGTCCATTTAGTTCTGCCCTTAGAGAAAGTGCACTGCCAATGAAATTATCTTTCCACTTAGAAAACAGGAATTTTGAAATAAGCCGTCTTTTTGGGGATTCTCCAATAAAACTTGGAGGACTCCCTTTTCTTAATCAACCACCCCAGATCCAAGCAAACCTTTTTGCAAGCTTACACTTTTAGTATTCCACCTCTTCTAGCATAATTTTAAATAGAATTGCCAAGCAATTTTTTTATATATTAACTAAAGATTCCATGTTTCAAGTAAACAGTCTAAACTGAACAACTCTATAAAGAAAAGAACTTTGTCACAAGGGAAGCAGCCATTATATTTTGCATCAATGCCCACGCAATTAATGCAAGTCTGTCTTGAAGATGCTGTAAAACATTCAGATAAAAAACAGGTAGTCACAGAATAATCTTTTCTGGAGACCTCAGCACCAAATAAAAGCTACCACCAGCACAAATATTAAGCAAACATTTTTATTGAAGTGCTGTAACATATGGGGTGCTTGGTGAAAACATTGTATTTAGATCTTGTTGAAAGCAGCAACATCCATGGATTGAACAAAGTCTTCAAATGCAGTGATTTTTTCCTCTAGAACATCTGTGCCAACTTTGTCATCTTCAACCACACACTGAATTTGCAGCTTTTTGATACCATACCCAACAGGGACAAGCTTTGCTATAGAGAAAGAACATTTTTTTTAGTGGGTAAACAAGTGGTAAAGATCAGGTCAAATGCCCCCCCCCAGCTTTTGTAAACAGAAAGGCATTGCTAAAGCCCTTATATCTGCATTTTAACTCACAGCCTACTTTATACATATTGCTGCAATGTAGGGATTGCATTCAGCATTTAGAATGTTTAAACATAAGGCAGTCAGAATAAAGAACATCCATCATGAGCATCAGCCGAAAGATGGTGATGTTTTAATCATCACTGTAGCCAGTGTAAAGATATTTTCTATCACTACCATGAAATCACACTTACATGCTCCCCACACCAAGCCATCCATCTGTATAGTTCTGACACACTCTTCTAGCTTGCCCATATCAGTCTCATCATCCCATGGCTTCACGTCAAGAAGAATGGATGATTTAGCAATAAGTGTTGGTTCTACAAAAAAAAAAAAAAAAAAAA
>CM044447.1:89724606-89738647 GCA_024363595.1 Xenopus borealis | reverse complement strand
AAAAAAAAAAAAAAAAAAAAGTTGTTCTTCAGTCATCTTTGGAAAATGCAACGACAGTGGAGAAAAAAAAGAAAGTATATAGGTTATGGCAGCAAGCACTATTAATGTATAAAATTTTAATTCATAATGGTGGCATAGGTTTCCCTGAAGCAAAAAGTTGTTCAGTAGAGCTTTAAGTCACACACTACTCCAAAGTCCCACAAATATATATATATATATATATATAAATAAAATTCTAGAGTGAAAAGGACACAACTATTTTTATAAGTCAGGAACTACAGCCACTGCCTTGCTGAACAAACTTAAGTTTAGTGAGAAATTCTACAAGCTTATTTTATTTAAGAACAATTTGTTGCAAGAATCTGAAAGCAAGTCTATTTCAGACTTCTGGAAATTCCTGGTAAGAATGCAAAGCACACAACAAAGCTACAGACTACTACAACAGAACCATGTCTGAAATGCAGCCAAGCCCTCCCAGACTTGAGAGGAAAAGAAGCTGCAAAACATTTTAATATTCCACAGGAGGAATGCTGGAACTGCCACAGAGTACTACAGTTCCAGACCAGTATCTGTGGAGAAAATAAAAATGCAGACAATTCTCCCAAAAGGCCAGTGATTTTTGGCAAACATACAAAAAGATTGTATTTTTACTATGCCTTTTAAAATTTACAGAAAAAGTTCTCCTTTAAGGGAAATAATCAAATATGAATAACCACTTACTTTTAGACTTCTTTGCTTCATACTGTGCTAAGCGCTCTTCACGGACCCGCTTTGATTCTTCATTTTCCTATGAAAGAATAGAAATAAAATAAAGATTCTGCACAACAACAGAATGTTTTATATTTTGTTAACAGGCTGGTATAGTCAGTTAAGAAAATATGCATCACAAATCAGCCGAAAGATGGTGATTTAGATTGTTCATCATATGACCAGCCCAAATACAGTACAGACAAATTCAGTGTATTTACAGAACTGCCTTCACATGCCGTAACATTAGCTTTCATTGCAAAGACTGTTTAAAGGAGATCTAAATTCCAAGAATTGAATTGCTAGAGTGGTCCTCTGAGAACATTTGCAGTTTAAATGCATTTTTGATTTTAAGTGGATATTTGCATAGTTTTACACCGCTAGTTTTAGCAGAACAGATTTTTGAGCAGCCAGAGTGCAAGGCACCCTGTCTCAGTTGAGCCTCCTATTTGGCCGAATCAGAAGCCCAAATTACACATGTATGAATGTGAAAGTGCAAAAGAGAACCACATCCTGTTACAAAATATTTAAGCTTCCTTCTTTGGCAAGGTACTTTATTCAGAAGAATGTTTTATGAAACTAAAAAAAAAAAAAAATGCAAATCTCCAAACAAAAAAAGCAAAGCTAAAACAGAAAATTAGCAAGTGTGCTCAAAGAAGTATCTGGAGTAAGCTCAGATTCATTTTTGGGGTTTAGATCCTTTTAAGATGTTGTGCCTCGATAGGATTCCTTCGAAATTGCTGTACTGGATGATGAAATTTACAGCATTCAAGTTTTTGCTATGTGGATTGTGCACAAGGAGACTGCATGTAACACAATAGACTGTTTCACACTGCTATATTGGACAGCAGATAAAAGAATCTTACACATCTGTACAACCAATGTAATTCATGGGGAGCCAAATGCTTATTTGTCCAATTTTACAGGGTCTTAAGGTTGTTACACATCCTACCTCTTCATCATCTGAGCCAAACAAGTCAATGTCATCATCATCTTCTTCTTTGGTCTCTTTTGCTGCACTGCCAGTAGTATCTTCAATGTTAACAGGGCCATAGTTTCCCAAAGGCTTCTTCACTCCAGGCAGGCTATAAAAATTAAATAAAATGTTAACTTCCCAAAGGAAAAAAAAAATCTAGTTCAACTGTTTGCATCAGAATTCCACATACATTTAGATTGTGAATCAAAGTAAAATTGCAGTTATCGATAATAGTGCTAGCCCTATAGAGGGCCCTCCAGAAATTGATTTTTTTTTATCTAGCTACTTTATTGCAAGATGGCTAGTGTGGGTAGCCAAACTGCAGATTGGATGAGGAGCCTCTGCACATATTGGTCACTGAATGACCTGATTATCAGAACCAGACGTGTGCACTGCTAACACACACTCCAAATAACACCCCACCCCCCCCCACAAAAAAAAAAAAATCTAGTTGTGGTCAGCAATAAAGGCTAAAGTAAGCAGACAATTTGGTGAAGCACGAAAAGGAGATCAAAAGTGTAGATCTACTTGCCGGACCTTCTTAAAAGCTTAGATCTTTATTTCATGTTAAAAAGAACAGTTAGTATGGCAAGCTCAACACATTTTGGCCACAGCTGCCCTCAATCATGAGCATGTGTGAAGTGAAGCAGCCTGATGCTTCAGCAGTCTTACTAGTGCCAGAGGTACTATCACTTTATAAACTACAGAAAATACACAATTGATATCAATTAGAATAATACAGTATGCAAACAAGATCAATGCATGTTGCAACTTCTGCCTGACTGCATAAGTACTGTGTGAGAGTCCTGTGCGGGTCCATTTTTTTTTTTTTGCAACCAGTACCCACAACCCAGACTTGCATTCTTATCCTCCAAAAGTATAAGATTGCTATGAACCATCTTAACCATAAGCAACAGATAGAGTGCTCACCAAACCCCATTTCTCATCTGCATCAACTATTTTTGACCACACTCCTTTATCAATGGCTGCTGGTACAAAGGAACTATTAGAATGGTATTTCTTACCTACTTTTCTGCTTTTCGTAAGACTTGATGTGGTTGTACCAACGCAGAGCATGGAAGAGATCAGCAGGGGGAGCTCCAGAAAGTGCATCAAATACAGCAACATCAGCCTGGGAAGGGACATACCTGAAACAAGACTAAGCAAATAAGTATTGTGCAACAAAAAAAAAAAAAAATACATTAGAAGGGAAAACAAATCTGCAAGACCTTATCCAATAAATATTAGTTTCAGGCCCACAGAATTACACTTTACTGGGTTATAATTTTCTCTTCCGTGGTTTAACTCTTTAGGCTTTAGTCAGGGCCTTCCATTCCACCATTTCATAAGTCAGAGCCTGGCCAGCAGTTCGGCTTAGTCCAGACAGGGAGATTCGGGGGCGATCCGTCGCCTGGCGACTTCTCGCCCCCGAATAGCTAGGCACCAGCGAGGCTTAAAAACGCCTGCGTTAATTCACACGGAGCGGCGCGATTAGGCAATTTGGAGCGATTTTAAAAACCGCGCCGCTCCGTGTGAATCGGCACAGGCGTTTTAAGCCTCTCGGTGCCTAGCTATTGGGGGAGATTCGGGGGCGTTCCGTCTAGGGTTGCCACCTTTTCCCAAAAATGTTACCGGTCGGCAGGGGGCGGGGCTAAAAAAGGGGCGTGATGTGACGCGAAAGGGGCGGAGCCACGGCGATCGATGGAAGAAGACGCGAGAAAGGTACGTTTTTGGGGGATTTAAGGCAAGGGTCTTTTTTAAGGGGTATTACAAATTTACCGGCAGCTACATTGCCGGTAAATTTGTAATACCGGCCCCGGCCTTGGCTAGTGTTTTACCGGCTAGGCCGGTAAAATACCGGCTGGGTGGCAACCCTAGTTCCGTCGCGGCGAGAAATCACCAGGCGACAGATCGCCCCCAAATCTCCCCGTCTGGACTAAGCCTTCAGAGTAGAGACAACCAGGCAGTGACAGACTAGCCCACCAGAATACCACGAAAACTCCGGGTGGGCCAATGCATCAGTGGGCCCTCATGCTGCTAACCTTTGGCCTATTTCATGGACATTCCCTATTTCTATGAGAACAAAGAGGCTAAATAGACGGAATAATTATAGTATGTAAAGAAAAACTAGGAGAATAGAGGTTGATTGTGGAGATGCAGAATTTTAGTACTGAGCGTGGGCCCCTGGTCTAAGGCACTGGCCAGAGCATTGTACCTTTAATAACAAATGGATTTTAACACTGATTTAGGATATTCGAAATGTAAAAGAGCCTATAGCTATGCACCTATCACAATGAAACGCACAGCACTTGGCGATTTAATCAATTGGTATTCTATGACAAGATTACGGCAATGGCTTATCAATTTGCGGACACGAGAAAATAAAGTCCGACAGCGACAGAAGAGCAGGCTGCGGCCTAGGCACACGCGCTCACAGAATACTAGTCCATGCAAAGCTGACAAAGCCTACGCGGAGTTCCAGCAGCAGCAGCACACGCATATAACAAAGCCTGCTCATTTACAACACTGACCCCTCAATGTAGCTCTTGTCTGCCAGGAACTCATTCAGGACCTTAAGGCCTGCGGAGGATTTGAGATCGCCGAAACCCATTGTAGCAAGAGACACACAACGCTGCACCACGTAAGCAGAAAAGAAAAGAACGTGCCGGGCGCGGAGCAGGCTTTTATACGCTTACGTCTCCCAGCCAGCGAAGTCGAGGGCGGGGCTAAACCGTACGTGACGCAATATGCAACGATTAAACGTCTCTTTTCTCTTCGCTCCCTTTCAGCAAAACCTTACTTACTGGAGACGATTTCTACTTTTCCTTTGTGCAGAAACTACATAAGTATTGGGTGTTACATTTGTCACTCGCTTACCTTCTTTCGGCGAATGTTACGGAGATTGCCGATGTTAACTCGATTCAGATCCCGCCTGTGCCGAAGACTAACGATGTTACCTTCGTAACATTTCGGAAAAGGAAGTTTCCTCCGAATCTGCCGGACGCTGTCGAAGTCTCCTCTGTCAGTCCGGAAGTTGTCTCCGTTACGTATTCATTCTGAGCATTTTCCGTCGCCTGTGCCGTAGGTTGCCGTGTCCGCCATATTTGTCAAGGGTGCCTGTTCTGGTCTAGAAGGCCAAATAGCCCTACAGATCTTTGGGGGGAATCGGCAGGGTGAGTGACGCTGGAAACGGGAATTGTTTGTGCTTTGCAGAAGCGCTGCTGTAACCCTGCGATAAATTGTAGCCGTGCTGGCTGTGTGAGTAGCCAAGGTAGTAGGTCATGCTCATGCCCTTGACAGATGTGGTTACTTCGGTAGGACTTGGACTCTTCCACTATATACACTTTGTACAGGCGTCCTGCTTTTACTCTGTTTGCAATCTCTTCTTCCCATTCTAGCAAGCTACTACGTGTTTCATTGTCTGTGCTTGTGTGTGTGTGAGTTGTGTCCTTGCTCAGGACTCTCCTTTAATTCAATATCACGCGTTTAGCACTTCATTATATGAACTTGCTATCCGTATAAACTTGCACATAGGGCGAGCGTTAGAGTATTCCATTGGTATTCCATTTTAAATGTGTTATATATATATATATATATATATATATATGTATATATATATATATATATATATATATGTTTAAGTGTAATAAAGACGTGTGTAGCTATGGGGAAGCTGACATTGTCTCTGCAGGAGGACAGGAGTTCTAAGGACACTGTGTGGCAGAGTGAAAGAAGTAGAAGTTCATAGACACTTTCTTGTGTCCATGCATTAAAGGGATACTGTCATGGGAAAACATTTTTTTTTTTTTTCCCAAAAACGCATCAGTTACTGTGCTACTCCTGCAGACTTCTGCACTGAAATCCATTTCTCAAAAGAGAAAGAGAGAGTTTTGAAATCTGACATGGGGCTAGCCATTTTGTCAATTTCCCAGCTACCCCGATCATGTGACTTGTGCCAGCACTTTAGGAGGGAACTGCTTTCTGGCAGGCTGTTGTTTTTCCTTCTCAATGTAACTGAATGGAACGCAGTGGGACATGGGTTTTTACTATTGAGTGCTGTTCATTGATCTACCAGGCAGCTGTTATCTGTTTGCTCTTTTGAGAAATGGATTCAATGTAGAATTCTGCTGGAGCAGCACTATTAACGGATGCATTTTGGGAAAAAACATTTTTTCCCATGACCGTATCCCTTTAAAGCAGGGGTGTCCAACCTGTGGGCCGAGGATAGGGTTGCCACCCTTTCTTGAAAAAAAATACCGGCCTTCCTATATATTTATCTTTTTTTCCTATTAATAACATTGGGATCAACCATCAAAAATACCAGCCAGGCCGGTAAAATACCGGCCAGGTGGCAACCATACCCAAGGGCCTAGGATGGGCATGAATGCGGCTCCAATTTACCTTGGCAACCATGCATTGATTTGAATAAGAGGCTGGAATATGAACAGGCGATGGCCAGAATACAAATATATTTATTTATACAATATAGTAATATCTATAAATATGCAACCTTACAGAGCATTTGTTTTTTTTTCTTCTTTAGTTTGGGTCGCCAGCTCTTTATCTGTTCTAAATTGAGGCATTTACTTGATACATTTATCTTTGTCCCTGCTGAGCACAATCACTGAGCTTCATTAAAATCAGCTGTTAGAATTGATACAATAGTTGTTAATATGCCAAAGATGCTGCTGAGAAATGTATCTGCCAATTGTAGCAAAGTTTACAGTTCAGATGCTATTGGATCACTGAGCTAGAGTCCTGCGGCTGGTTGGGTACTCATGGGTTACCTGCAAAAACCAGCGGTACCCTGCAGGTTGCGGGTAGAAGTTCTGGGTATAGACATGGGTTGGCGGGTTTGGCTGCGACTCTTCTCAATAGCGATTTTTACTCATTGTTTCCAATCATGCCTACTTCCAATGATGTCACTTCCGGATACAATGACAACACTTCCTTATTCTTGATGGTCAGCATCACAGCACTTCCTGATTATTTATGGTCAACGGGTTGCGGGACCAGGGTTGTGGATAAGGTACTTGCGGGTCAGGGTCGGGTAAGAATGCGGATCCGTTGCGGATTGCAGGTTGTAGGTACAGGTCGGGTACAGGTTGCAAAAAATGGACCCGTGCAGGACTCTGCACTGAGCTGCCAGACTAAGACACTACAGACGGGAACATTAATCTTTAAACTTACATTTTGGGTAAACAGTAGAAATTAAAACATAGAAAACAATTCCTAAAAAAGTCTTTGTTTATGGTTCTCAGTCTGAAAACAACTGAGCTGAAAAAAGTGTTTGGAAGGTGATCAGCCCCTTTAAAGCTGTACCACTTCTTTAACAATTGCAGATTGTCTCGGAATATCACTCTACTTCATACTAAAAGTTAACTCCGGTGAACCAACCCTTTATATGATTTATAGTAGACTGCTTTTATACTTTATGGCTGTAGTTTTCATTTACACTGATGTAGCTAGACTATAGAGACCTGAAGTGGTCATATGCTGGCAGACCTTCGAGGTATCCCAATTCTTAAACTGAAAACACAGAAGCTATAAAGCTGGCCATGCTGGCCAAGAGCACACTACTTTGTTTCTTTTGTTTATGTTGACATCCCTATAATCAATTCTGCAGGAAGTGGAGATCGAAGTGCTTTTCACTTATCTGCCAGTGCACCTGTCTGTAAGATGCAGCAGGAGATCTGGACATGTATTGCCAGCTTTAACAGAAAAAAAACCATATGTAATAAAATGTATAAAGTTTGCCCACGTGCAGTTGCGCAGGACCCACAGGTCAGGCATGTTGAGCCAGCACGCCACTTAGGGGTGTATTTATTAACACTGAAGACAAACATCACTGCTGATTTTGGCCATACCTCAACCTCTCAGCAATTCGATGTGATCAATCCCCCACAAGTAAAGCTGGCCAAACACTATAATATCTGCACATTTGACAGCATCACCAAACGAGCAGATCTTTCCCCCCATATGCCCAGTAACGGAAGGGCTATATCAGGTTAATCCGAACATTTGGCCCTAGGGCTGTATGATCAGATTACAACGAGGAACAATGGGCTCCGACGGGTCGGTAGGCAAAAAAAAATTAAACCTTCCTGATCAATATTGTGGCCATTATTGATTAGTAAGACCCGTCGGAAGCCCCCATACACAGGCAGGTAAGCTGTCAAATTGGTCTAAACTAAAGGACCTTTTAGAAAACCAAAGCAAAGATTTGATGGGCTACTATGGCAACATAACCGGTGATGTTTACAGTGTTAAATAAATAAAGAGTATATGCTTTACTAGTTTTGGCTGTTGGTTAAGTATTCATTTTGAGGTTATAGTGTTCCTTTAATAACGTTGCCTTTTTTTTTTTTTAAGCAAAATGCTGAGACCTGTAGTGCACAGGGTACTGGCAAGTGCCACCCAAACCTTTAAAAATAATGGTAAGTTTTCTTTTTTTTCTTTTTGCTATTGTGACCATTTTCAGCTTTTTTTTTCTTAAGTAAAAGGATAATCTGTTTTTATACACATACATGGCTTTTTAAACAACATACAGAAATACAGTGTAAATATGATTAACAGGATTCTGTATTGTGCAAACTCCACATTTATATACTGTTGCCAGATGTGAAAGGCACTTTGGTGACCATTGAAAATCCCACAGTCTGTACTCACAATCTAATCTGGCTCAGATGTGTGACATTGACTTTATCATGTTTACCCTTCAACACTTTCGCAGCAGTCTGTTATCCTTAAGATATGGTCAGAAAATCTTTTTTGTGTTTTTCTTGATTTTATACCCTGCCTTGGTTATTCATCCCTTCCCGGATCACACAAGACTTCCGTTTTCCTATTGTTCATTGTCTTTTGAATTGCATCAAACTCTTATTAATATCCAGTTTTTGTTTGGTGTCAGTACGGGCAACTGCAACTGCTACCAGCAATTTGGTTGAGGTGTTTGTTGATGGAAAATCCGTGATGGTTGAAGCAGGCACTACAGTGCTACAGGTAGGCTGTATATACTTTATATCCAACATGGTTTCTTAGCAATTTGTAAACCAATAATTATGGTTCCAAGCCTTGTGCATACACCCCCCTTTAATGGGGTTGTTCACCTTTAAATTAACTTTTAGTAAGATGTGATGATTGATATATATATTTTTTAAAGTTATTTAGCATTTTATTCAGCAGCGCCCCAGTTTGCAATTTCAGCCATCTGGTTGCCAGAGTCCAGATTATCCCAGCAGCCATGCATTCATTTAAATATGAGACTGGACTAGGAATAGGAGAGGCCTGTATAGGAAGAGGAGTAATAAAAAGTAGCGATAAAAATACATTTGTTCCCTTAGAGAGCATTTGTTTTTTAGATGGGGTCAGTGACCCTTATTTGAAGGCTGAAGAAGAATGAAAATAACTACAGAAAATAAATAGTGAAGACTAGTTGAAAGGTTGCTTAGAATTTTTTAGCATACTAAAATTTAACATAAAGGTGAACCACCCCTTTAATACATTCAGTATTTTTCAGGTTATATTTGTAGCAATTTCCCATTGCTTGCTTTGTTTCTATCTACAAGAATTCAATTGATCTAAGGTCCCATTCAGAGTATACCTGTTTTTTTTTTTAGCTAGACTGAATCTCATCTGCCATGAAAATTGGGCATGTATGGCCCAACGTTAAAGGGATCCTGTCATGGTAAAAAAAATTTCTTTCAAAACACATCAGTTAATCGTGCTGCTCCAGAAGAATTCTGCAATGAAATCAATTTCTCAAAAGAGAAAACAGATTTTTTAATATTCAATTTTGAAATCTGACATGAGGCTAGACATTTTGTCAATTTCCCAGCTGCCCCTGGTCATGTGATTTGTGCCAGCACTTTAGGAGGGAACTGTTTTCTGGCAGGCTGTTGTTTTTCCTTCTCAGTGTAACTGAATAGTACGCAGTGGGACATGGGTTTTACTAGTGCTGTTCTTAGATCTATCAGGCAGCTGTTATCTTGTGTTAGGGAGCTGTTATCTGGTTACCTTCACATTGTTCAGTTGTTAGGCTGCTGGGGGGTGATATGGCTCCAACTTGCAGTACAGCAGTGAAGAATGATTTAAGTTTATCAGAGCACAAGTCACATGACTTGGGGCAGCTGGGAAATTGACAATATATCTAGTCCCATGTCAGATTTCAGAAGAAATGTTTGCTCTTTTGACAAATGGATTTCAATGCAGAATTCTGCTGGAGAAGCACTATTAACTGATGCATTTTGAAAAAAACCATTTAATGTTATTTAATTGATCAGCCCATAAAACAGACAGATGCTGTGCAAATTGCCTGTTGATGGAAATGAACCAATTCCATTGGTCAGATTGTTTGGACTGATATCTGGAACAAGCAGAGGAGAGAGGATATCCGTTTTCCATCTGCTTGCTATGTCTAAGTGAAACTATGGCTAATGTACAAGTTGCATATAAGTTGTAGATAAAAGACACATATACCCATCCCACGTTGTTTGTTGCATAACCTCAAATACAGTCTTCTGTCACAAATAAAAATTCCTTGCTCTCTTAGGCCTGTGAAAAGGTTGGTGTGCAGATTCCTCGCTTTTGTTACCATGACCGTTTATCAGTTGCTGGAAATTGTCGCATGTGTCTTGTGGAAATCGAGAAAGCTCCCAAGGTAAGCTCGCTCTATACCACTCAAGTCTCCCTCAGCCACATCATGACTTCATTTAATCTTATTTATGTAGAAATAATACATATTCTAATATCTTTTATAACCTTTTTATTTCTAAATAGCTATGATCCTAATAATGTTGGGAAGCTGAAGGCTATTTTGTTCACTGATTTAGCTGATTTAAGAACACTGCAAAAACATTTACCATTTGAAAGATAAACCCTTGTATTGTAATATTTGCTATAAAAAATATTGTGGTGGTAGTTTAAATGTCTGTTGTCACCTACATGTTTATTATCGGTATGGGTCCTATTATCCAGAATGCTCGGGACCTAGGGCTTTCCGAAAAACGTGTCTTTCTGTAATGTGGTTCTTCATACCTTAAGACTACTAGAAAAACATATAAACATTAAATAAACAAAAATAAGCTTTTTTTGCTTCCAGTAAGGATTAATTATATCTTAGTCTGGATCAAGTACAAGCTACTGTTTTATTATTACAAAGAAAAAGGAAATAATTTAAAAAAATTTGGAGTATTTGATTATAATGGAGTCTATGGGAGACGGCCTTTCCGTAATTCTGAACTTTCTGGATAACTGGTTTCCAGATAACGGATCCCATACCTGTAATAGAATGGCCAATTCAAAGCAACTTTTCAGTTGATTTTCATTATTTATTTTCTATAATTTTATAATTATTTGCCTTTTTCTTCAGACATGTTCCAGCTTTCAAATTGGCATTGCTGACCCTCTAAAAAGCAAATGCTCTTTAAGGCTACAAATTTATTGTTATTGCTAATTTTTATTTATTATTTTTCTGCTAAGTCTCTCTCTTATTCAAATAAATGCATGGTTGCTAGGGGAATTTGGACCTTAGCTACCAAACTGCTTATAATGCAAATTGAAGAGCTGTCAAATAAAAATCTAAATAACTAAAAAACCTTAAATAATAAAAAGTGAAAACCAATTGCATACTAAAAGTTAACTAAAAGGTGAACAACCCTATTAAAGGGATACGGTCATGGGAAAACATGTTTTTTTCAAAACACATGTGTTAATACTGCTGCTCCAGCAGACTTCTACACTGAAATCCATTTCTCAAAAGAGCAAACAGATTTCTTTATATTCAGTTTTGAAATCTGACATGGGGCTAGCCAGTCAGTTTCCCAGCTGCCCCGTTCATGTGACTTGTGCCAGAACTTTAGGAGGGAACTGCTTTCTGGCAGGCTGTTGATTTTCCTTCTCAATGTAACTGAATAGTACGCAGTGGGACATGGATTTTACTATTGAGTTATTTTCTTAGATCTACCAGGCAACTGTTATCTTGTGTTAGGGAGCTGTTACCTGGTTACCTTCCCACTGTTCTGTTGTTAGGCTTCTGGGGGGGAAAGGGGAGGGGGTGATATCACTCCAACTTGCAGTACAGCAGTAAAGAGTGATTGAAGTTTATCAGAGCACAAGTCACATGACTTGGGGCAGCTGGGAAATTGACAATATGTCTAGCCCCATGTCACATTTCAAAATGAAATGAAAAAAATCTGTTTGCTCTTTTGATAAATGGATTTCAATGCAGAATTCTTCTGGAGCAGCACTATTAACTGATGCATTTTGAAATAAAAAACATTTTTCCCATGACAGTATCCCTTTATGGTTATTTTATTTTCGAAAAACTATTACACCAATGTTTCTTTTTTATTTAGATAAGCTGCTTCTGTTTTCTGATATTTATTCATTTAATTTCCCCTGTGGTTACAGCCTGTAGCTGCCTGTGCTATGCCAGTGATGAAGGGCTGGAATATACTGACTAACTCTGAAAAAACCAGGAAAGCAAGGTATGGTAAAGCAATGATTTTATTGTTGTGTTGTACCCATTTATTATACAGCACTGTGGAATATCATGCTTTATAAATGTTATACTAAAACACCTTGGGTCCTGGGAATTTTGGATAAGGCGTCTTTTCATAATTTAGATCACCATACCTTTTGTCTGTGAAAAATCATTTACTGGTTATTAAAGGAGAAAAAATGTATTTAATTTTTGATTATTTGGGTTTTCTTTTTTAAATCTACACATTAAATTTGTATTCACTCTGGAATTAAATGTTTGTCAATACTTGCTAATTTGCACTTGTAAAATACCGTTATTACTGGTGACAAGATTCTGGTCTTTTTGATTACAAAATGTGAGATTTCAGCAATCGGCAATCTTTTTTTGTGGGTCTCCTGCAAGTTTATGCTTTTTTTTTTTATATTTTAATAGGGAAGGTGTAATGGAATTCTTGCTTGCAAACCATCCTCTGGACTGCCCTATCTGTGATCAAGGAGGAGAGTGTGATTTACAGGTGAACTTAATAAATTTGTCAATCTGTAGTTCTAGATTTTCATAAATATGTGATGTTTAATGTAAGAACAATGCCTGTGAGTATATGGCAGTATCTGTTCTTTAATAGGTTGTGTAGTTTTCCCACCTACACCTTGTTTGACTGATGGGTTTCTTTAACACTTTAAGTGTTGTCTATATTCATACTGTTTTTTTAAATTTTTTTGGACATATGTGTGCTCTTTCACAGGATCATTTCTTAGAGAGGAACATTTAGTTTACTTTATATTTCCATACTTTATATTTCCAGGGTAACCTAAGCATTATAAATGTGCCTACATTTTTGCATTAATCCACTTCTGTAAAAATGTAAATTACTCTAAATAACCAAGTGCCCCAATACCAAATATGGTACAGGTATGGGATCCCATATGCATTTTGTAGGATCAGATCAAAGGTCATCTCCAGCTCAAACTGCTTGTTGCTCCTCTTGTCTATGTTGTGGACAGTGCTTATGCTGTTAAGTGGCCCATATGCATCTCTATTGCTAAAGAGAACAACCTCAATGTATGGATCATATGGAAGGGTCCTGACACATTCCTAACCCTGTAAAACCAGCCTGCTCTTGCCTCGGTGCGAATCAAAGTATCTGTTTACTTGGAGATGTTTAGTTTCAGCATGGTCTGCAGTGGCAAAACCCTTCCTCTCGCAGAAACCTGACTACAACCAAAGCATGGTCCCTGTAGCAAAGGCTTGATGGGCCAGTATACCACATTGTTTAACATAAGTTTTAGGAAACTATAACCCCTTTTTTAAATTTCAGTTGGGGACATACCTTTAATCTCGAGCCTATGATTAAGTGCCCACAAAGCACAGAACGCACAAGGCTACATCATTTGACATTTTTTTTTTTTGCTAAATACAATATACTCTTAATTGCATCAAGCATTGGAGTGAGGTTTGGTTTGTGCCAGTCCTACTTGAATATCTAATTGCATTTATTGTCTCCCAAAAGCTGAAGGTCTGGGGCTTGTGCACCTGGACTACAATCAACACTCGACATTTATCTGAAAAATGTGTTTATTAGTATATACCTGATTTCACTGATTGAAATGTAACCATAATAGTCCCCTTAGGCTCCCAGTGTGATCTGACCATAGCCAAACGGCCAGATCACTGTTCTGTAGTAATCAACAGTCATCTAATATTGAGAAAATTACCCCTTAAAATGCATTTTGTTAATGGTCTCCAAACTTCCCAATTTTTTTTTGTGCTCTTAAAAAAACTTTTATAATCTGCTAATACGTTGTGTTGTTGAAGGGTGTTTTTTTTTTTTTTTTTTT
>CM044447.1:89713935-89724553 GCA_024363595.1 Xenopus borealis | reverse complement strand
TTTTTTTTTTTTGAATTGAGGGATTCAAGTAATGATGTAATTTTCTAAACCTTCTCTGCAATAAAAAAAACATTTTGTTTAACTTACTATGCTAGGATCAGTCCATGATGTTTGGCAGTGACCGGAGCCGTTTTTTGGATGGAAAGCGTGCTGTGGAGGATAAAAACATTGGGCCTCTAGTCAAGACCATTATGACTCGTTGCATACAGTGTACCCGTTGCATAAGGTATTGGGATTGTTCTATACAGAGATATTAAATATTGTTGTAACTTTTAATTGGGAAAAATCTGGTCAGATTTACAGCTTCAAAATAAAGGAGTTGAAAGCATTACAGAAGATAACAGCTTTGTATTAAAGGAGAATTCAAGCCTGTAATAAAAAAAAACCTGTACCCCCACCCCACATAGACCCTCCCAGCCCAACTGCCCACCCCATACAGATTCAAGCAGCGGAGTTCCACGCAGCCATCTTGTGGGTCTTTGGTAAGCTGACTGGGAGATGCATGCACAGTTGGAGCAATTAGCCAACTTGTGACAACTGTGCATGCACCGAAATGGACGGAAATTGCAGATCTCCCAGTCCGCTGTGTGCAACTAAACTGCCTGAGTCTGTGCCGAGGGGTAAGTATAAAGTATGGGGCATTTAGGCTGAGGGACGAAGAGGGGGGAGGTCTATGTGGGGGGTATGGTTTTTTTTTTCTTATTGCAGGGTTGAATTCTCCTTTAAAGGACAAGGAATGTATATTAAACATTATAACTTATTGGACTGAGTTCTGCAGCACTGCAGAGCACCCTCAATTTACCATCCTTTAGCTGTGCAAACTCCTCACTTTTTTACATTTATAATAAATAAATATTCCATAATCCATCACTTCTGCATTAAGGCTGTGAGTCTGCTCAGCACTCTTTATTCATTCAGTACTATCACACGCACACTGTGACACAGAGAGCAAGAGAAACTTTGACACATGCGCAAAGGAATCGCGGCTGCCATTTTCATAAACAAACAAGGAAAAATGGCATTTGCCATTTGGTGTGGTGTTCTGTAGACCTAGCATAGAGCACCCCAGGGGAGTACAAGGTATTTCTGGAAGAAAAAAAAGAAACAAACAAAAAACCTAGATATTGGGTACTGCAAGGGGGACGCAATGACATACTAAAGATTTGGGGGAAAGGGTTTCTTTGTCCTTTATTCTCAGCCTTAACTAATTACTTTTAACTTGTGTTTTGTTAACTTCATAGGTTTGCCAGTGAGATTGCAGGAGTTGATGATCTGGGAACTACTGGCAGAGGAAATGAAATGCAAGTTGGCACTTATGTAGAAAAAATGTTTATGTCTGAACTCTCTGGAAACATCATTGACCTATGTCCCGTGGGAGCTTTAACATCCAAACCTTATGCATTTACAGCCCGCCCTTGGGAAACAAGGTACATGCCATGGATTTATGTAGTTGTATGTTGAACTGGTGGGGCAGTGGATAGACCAATGCTGATTCACTAGCCGTTATATTTACAAATACATATAAAAACCAGTGGTGGAACTACCCAGGGGAGCAGGAGGTGAAATTGGGCCAGGGCCTGCATCCCCTCAGGGCCCCCTGGCAACTTGTGCACCACTGATTTTGTACAGAGGGGGGTGGGGGTCCGTCTGCACGTCCTGCACCAGGGCACGCCTCCCCTCTAGTTACGTTACTGATAAAAACCACTAAAATTGTACTTACTATATATTAGAGTTACTTAGAATTCCTGTACATTAATAAAAATTATTGGACTTAACTGCACTACAATAAATATTTTATTTGCTAAACAAACACATTTTCTTGGTTACTTGATAGTATGAAAATGTCAAATAGATGAGCTATTCAGGACTATGTAGGGCACTTTTAAATAGGGAATTTTTAGAGCATTTATATATGGTACATTTTGAAAGCATAAAAGCTGTGTTAGGGATGCAATTTTCCATGAAACTTTTTGATTTTCTTTCCCCTTTACACCCGTTATTCACAGAAAGACAGAAAGCATTGATGTCCTTGACGCACTGGGCAGCAACATTGTGGTGAGCACAAGAGGTGGAGAAGTTATGAGAATTTTGCCAAAAATGCATGAGGATATTAATGAGGAATGGATTTCTGATAAAACTAGGTGAGACAAATTTAAATATTCGTTTACCTTTGTATTATCAACATTTTGGTAATGTTTAATGCACAAATCTTCGCATAAACCCATTTTTAAGTTTGTAAACTTTGAAGTATTTGAGCACTTGAGGAATCCCAGCAGTTGGTTAAATATATATTTCTGCTACCCTAGTAGTACAAAGCCTTTACTTGCTACAGAGTACAGCTGCCCATTAAAAAATCTTTTTGTATACATTTTTGAATTTCACAGATTTGCTTATGACGGTTTAAAACGCCAGAGATTGACTCAACCAATGATCAAGGATGAAGAAGGCCATTTTGTTCATACAAGTTGGGAAGATGTACTCACTCGGGTGGCTGGAGTGGTAATGCTTTCTATAAATCTTAGTTTTTTTTATGCATTATTTAAAGTGTAGTTGCACCATTTACTCTGCTTCTTTTGCAGCTGCAAGGAGTGCAGGGTAAAGATTTAGCTGCTATTGCAGGAGGTCTCGTGGATGCTGAAGCCCTTGTAGCTCTTAAAGATTTGCTGAATAGACTGAATTCTGACACCTTGTGCACAGAGGAAGTCTTCCCCACATCTGGCGCTGGGTAGGTACAAATGAATATGAAGGAACATTGGCAGTAGTTTCCAAGTTCTGTCACCCAGGATTAAGATAATATAATATAATTGTAAGATTTATGAGGTAGTGACTTCCTTTCTATTTTGCCTTTAAGCACGTGGTATGTGATCTCTGCATATTAATTACTTTGCTTGTTACTTATTTATAATTATGCTTGACTTGTACTCCCTGTGTGTACTTTCTGCTCTGTAAAACTGTACATTGCTGCTGCTTATTAATGTAGCACTTTATAAATAGTTCTACATAATCTCAGCAGATCTCCCTCCCAGTGTCCAGTACCTCTGTCGCCTAACTGCTTCCCCACCTGCCTATACTTAATGTATGGCTGACTGACAGTCCACCTATGCACAATTCCCTAGTCTTCTGCAATTCCTTTTTACAATGTCTATACTCTTGCTCCCCTCTATACTTCTATATTTTCAACTTTTCCCAACATCCCCATTTCCTTTACCAATGCCTTTTCTTTTTATGCTCTCGCTACTCCTCCACACCACATACCTTTACTTTTAGTATAATATTATATATCTATCTATTTATTTTATTTAAAAATTGTTTCTACTTCACCTCATTGTTTATCTTTTTTGAATGTCAATGTTTCATAATACAGAACTGATCTCCGTTCAAACTATCTACTGAATTCAAGAATAGCTGGCATTGAAGAAGCTGATGTCCTGCTGTTGGTTGGCACTAACCCTCGCTATGAAGCTCCCCTTTTTAATGCTAGGATTCGCAAAAGGTAAGTTGTCCATGCCTTTGGAATTCATTCTTTTCCAAGTTTATATTATAAAAGGTAAAAACTCTAGCGAGCTATAGCAGATAACTTTAAAGGAGAACTAAATTCTAGCTCCTCTACACTGCCCCACCTCCAAGCTTCCTCCCCACAGCATCTATTTCTTTTAAAAGTAAAAGGATAATGTCATGGGAAAACATGTTTTTTTTCAAAACGCATCAGTTAATAGTGCTGCTCCAGCAGACTTCTGCACTGAAATCCATTTCTCAAAAGAGCAAACAGATTTTTTTATATTCGATTTTGAAATCTGTCATGGGGCTAGCCATTTTGTAACTGAATAGAATGCAGTGGGACATGGGTTTTACTATTGAGTGCTGGTCTTGGATCTACCAGGCAGCTGTTCTCTTGTGTTAGGGAGCTGTTTTCTGGTTACCTTTCCATTGTTCTGTTGTTAGGGTAAAGACACACTAGGCGATTTGGGGAGATTGAGTTGCCTGTCAACCAATCTCCCCGAACGCCTTCCCTTACTTGCCGGCGCTAATCACATGCGGCGATTCATTTTCCGAAGTCGGCCAAAGTTTCCTCATTGGCCAACTTCAGGCGATTTCGGAAAACAAATCGGCAGGTGTGATTAGTTCTGGCGATTTTAGCCAGGTGCAGAGGGAGGGAGGGAGATTGGTCGCCGCAAAGTCAAGGCGATTAGTCCTTACCCTAAGGCTGCTGGTGGGGGGTGGGGGGAGGGGAATGATATCACTCCAACTTGCAGTAAAGAGTGACTGGAGTTTATCAGAGCACAATTCACATGACTTCGGGCAGCTGGGAAATTGACAATATGTCTAGCCCCATGTCAGATTTCAATATTAAATATAAAAAAACCTGTTTGCTCTTTTGAGAAATGGATTTCAGTGCATAATTCTGCTGGAGCAGCACTATTGACTAATGTAATTTAGGGGGAATTCCTGGGGGGGGGGTGGTTTAGTTTACCTAGGACAATTATACATCTGTTTTTTTTTTCAGGACAACCTGAGCTTTCTAAATCAACAGCAAAGTAGCTTCTCTTTAAACAATTGCAATTTTAGCTTGTTCTAAAATGATGGCTCTTACTTGTTGCCTTTCCTAGTGTTTGTTTACAGTGGCCATCTGCGTTGTGTCTCTGTATACAGTATTCTCTAGATCAGTGATCCCCAACCAGTAGCTTGCGTGCAACATGTTGCTCTCCAACCCCTTGGATGTTGCTCCCAGTGGCCTCAAAGCTTGTGCTTATTTTTTAATTAATGGCTTAGAGGCAAGTTTTAGTTGTATAAAAAACAGATGTCCTGCCAAACATTCTCTCCTGTAGGCTGCCAGTCCATATAGGGGTTACCAAAAAGCCAATTGGAGCTCTTATTTGACATCCACATGGACTTTTTCATGCTTGTGTTGCTCTCCAACTCTTTTTTAAATTTAAATGTGGCTCACGAGCATAAAAGGTTGGGGACCCCTGCACTAGATCATAAAACTAGAACAAAACTTAAACCATTTTCAGATAACATTCTCATCAATGCTGTTTGCTTCCAGCTGGCTTCACAATGACTTGCAGGTGGCTTTGGTAGGAAGTTCTGTTGACCTGACTTACACCTATGATAATTTGGGAGAGTCACCTCAGATACTGAAGGAAATAGCATCAGGAAAACACCCTTTCAGCAAGGTCTGCAACTTTTACTATGTGATTTTTTTTAATTTTTTTAAATAAGAAGTAATTTCAGTAATTTGAGCCCAATTTCCAACTTATGTAATGTGTATATACGTGATGTAACACATTAATGGGCACCTATGGGCAGAAAAGGTGGGGGCTGATAGAGCCCGCATTCCGGTTTGTAGTAGTTTTAAAAAAAAAATTGCCCCCTGCATGCGCTGGCTTACTCACACCGGGAGGGAGCTCCCGGTGCGAGCCGCCATGACAGTCCATGCGCATGTGACGTCATGTGCATAAGCTGAATGAAAAGCTGCCACAATTTCAGGCAGCTTTTCATTCTGCGCATGCGCATGGACTGTCATGGCAGCTCGCGCATGCAGGGGGCAAATTTTTTTTTTCTTTAACTACTATAACCCCAAACCGGAATGCGGGCTCTATCAGCCCGCACCTTCGGTTTGGGGATTTTTTTCTGACCATAGGTGCCCTTTAAGTAGCTTGTTACTTAAATATATTTATCTTATGCATGTTAATTATAAGTTTTCTCTGATATCCGGAAGGCTACTGAATATCTTATGAGTGATCTTGCTGTATATGAATGTTTTATGATTTACATTGTGCTAGGGCAAATTGAGACTTGGGTGTTAAAGGACCAGTAACTTTTTTTTTTACATTTCTCAGACATTCTTCCAAGCTAAGAAACCCATTGTGGTGGTTGGCAGCGGTGCCTTACAACGAAAAGATGGAGCAGCAATCCATGCAGCTATTTCTGCTATTGCACAAAATGCAAGGAGTAGTAGCGGTGTCAGCGAGGATTGGAAAGTCCTTAATATTCTTCACAGGTGAGAACTCTCTTAAAGGGCACCAATCATAACTAAAATGATTTACTAAGTAAATACACAATGTGAAAGTTCAAGAAATCTGATTTTTAAAACCGTTAGAATTGTCTGTATAATGTAAATCATCAGCTCCCCTATCTTCACTGCAGTTCTAGCTGAGGCAGGCATCTTGGATTTCACTGACTCCTCCTACCTATGTCTTCACAGCCAACTGTAGCTCTGAAATCTTGCACATGCTCAGTTGAAATTTCTTGCTTGCCTAATAAACCTTCTAAACTATTTAGAAATCTGCCAAACTTCTGTTAGTGCTGCCACCTTGTGGAAGTTGGTGTGTGCACTTCTCTTGATACTTCTAGGGTTTACTAAAGCTAGGCATTCTGGGTAGAATACTCAGGGCAGTGCTACAATCTGAGCATGCTCGTGAACTCATTTGCATGTTATAGTCACAGTATGGACTCCCTCTGTGAAAGAACCCATTTGACATAGTATGGGAATTTTTAAAAACTGCTTTTTTTTCCCCCCAAAAAAAACTGTATATGTAGTTTGATACATGTTTAGATTGTATTGGTCAGATTGTTAATATGTGTTTGAGTTTGGCTGGGATTGGTGCCCTTTAAATGAATAGAGAATTCACGCTGCACTACTCGGCTTGGTGTTAAAAGGTGTTTATTGACCCTCGCCATGTGCATCCCATGGGAAATTCTGCCAATCCTTTGAGAACTAGTGCTCAGCCCTGCAACCTGCCAACTAAAATGTCAGTAGTTGTGACGTAGGAGCTAGCATATCCCAGTTTTGGTACTACTAAAGGTAACGTAAAATTATAACTCCCAGCATCTTTTAATAACCACGGAGGTCAAACAATACTTCTAGTAAAGGTAAACAAGAAAGGAATATGCAGAAACTTGAAGTTCTATGTGAGAATTCCTCTGTTCTGTCTTTTGGACTGGTAATATGATTACAGACTGAAGTCACCTCCATTTAGAGTTCTATCATAACAGAAGAGCAGGTCAATTGGCTCTTTATATGAGAATATAACAATGCAATCCTTTTTTTAATGGTTACATATCACAGGTATGGGATCCATTATACAGAAACCATCTATCCAGCTCTGAATTACAGAGAGGGCTACATTTTATCCAAATTTTAACTGATTTCCTTTTTTCTCTAATAATAACACAGTACCTTGTTCTTGATCCAAACCAACAGACTTAAGGTTTTATCTGGAAAAGCACAGGCCTGATCATTCTGGATAACCAGTCTATACCTGTATTAGATAAACCAAATTGTGCCTATCTTATTATGCAACCCTCTTGATTTTTGTGTCCGTGTAGAGTTGCAAGTCAGGTCGCTGCCCTTGACCTTGGTTACAAGCCTGGAGTGGATGCCATAAGGAAAAATCCTCCCAAGGTTCTCTTTTTACTTGGTGCAGATGCTGGCTGCATTACACGCCAAGATTTGCCTAAAGACTGTTTTATCATCTATCAAGGTAAAACACATCCTACAAGCATGAATATATATAGATATAGATAGAGCTGATAGACCTGTCCACACATACTCAAGGAAAGTCGTTATCCATTTTTCTTTTTGCATTGTAATTTACTTAAATCATTTTGTTAAAGATTTGTTTTCACTTTGACATGAAATTGTCAGTGATCTTCAGCTCTAAGTAAAAAAAAAAAGAACTTTTTTTTATAGGCACTGTGGTTTCAAGCAATAATAAAGTCAGACATAGCGCGTGTATAATTTAAGGTGTGATCTCTCATCTTAACCTTAAATTTAGGATGTCCGTGATCAATATTAAACACTCAATATATAAACTTATGTAATGTTTACAGTTTTGGTTAATATTTTTCTTTTAATTTTAAGGACATCATGGAGATACAGGTGCACCCATGGCAGATGTTATTCTCCCAGGTGCAGCTTACACGGAGAAGTCTGCAACGTATGTCAATACAGAAGGCAGAGCTCAGAGGACCTTTGTAGCTGTGACCCCACCAGGAATGGCAAGAGAGGACTGGAAAATCATCCGTGCCATCTCTGAGGTACCCATGTTCACTATGCATCAGCTCTTTGTAATCAACACTGTTTGTACTTTTTGGGAGTTATTTACTAAAATCCAAATTTATCTCATTTAAAAAAATAAATAAATAAATAAAACCACAACCAAACTCTAATACCCAATTTGGCCTTATTATTTAAAAAGCTTGATTTACTTGAAAACTCTATAAAATTCCCCGTATTTTTTCTTTCAAAAGCCTTTTTTTTTTTTTTTTTTTTGCGGGGTGGGGTGGGGGGTTTCCCGAAAAGGCGAAAGTTTTTGGATTTTTGCCCAAACCGGTTGGATTTCCAGGCTTATTCCAGCGTAGACCGCAGAAACGTCAAAAGTGGACACGGACCTCTGTCATGGACTGTTACACCACCTCGGCAGGTCTGAGATGGTGGATTTTCGGATTCTGGCTTTTGCCTCTAAAAGCCTGACTGGAGTTTAGTTAATAACCCACTAAGGCAGGGGTGCCCAAAAGGTAGATTGAGATCTACCAGTAGATCTTTAGCTGGTGATCAGTAGATCTCAAGACCTTCAACAAACAGCTTGTCTAAATCACCCTCCTATTTCATTATCTTTCATTCTCCCATAAACCAATATGGTAGTTAAGTAATTTTCCATGTAACAGAATGTTAATGCTTTTATGGATGTAGATCCAAACAGGACAACACTAAAAGTAGACCTCACATTAGTAAAGTATGGGCACTCCTGCCCTAAGACCATGGACCAACATATTGATAGTTGCTGCATTTTTTTGGCGCAGTTCGCACTGCTAGCTGACTGTAGAGTAAATACGTTGGCGTAGCATGCTATTACCTAAGCTTAAACCGAAGCGCGGACTGTGCCAAAAAATTCTGAGTGTATATCCACAGGTGTGTCCGTGGCCTGATTGTATACATATATACTGCCTATGCGGTTTACAGTGCTCTATGCTGTTGTATAAAAATACAAGTTTAAATTAACCAACGCAGACAATTCTTTGTAGTTGGCAGGTGTCACTTTACCATATGAGGATCATGATGGTGTGAGGGAAAGGCTACAAGAAGTGTCTCCAAACCTGGTGCGGTATGATGATGTGGAAGAAGCTAATTATTTCAAGCAAGCAACAGAGCTTGCAAAGGTATTGTGCTCAGCACTTTTTCTCCTTTTCAGAAATATGCTATAAATGTAGCAGATTCATACTGATTTGTCTTTCAAATTCCCATTGCAGCTTGCTAACCAGCAAATTCTGTCAGATCCTTTGGTCCCCCCTCAACTAACCATTAAGGATTTCTACATGACAGGTTAGTAACTCGCTGTTTTTGTAAGACACTTCATTATTTTAAAGCATATCTAATAAAGATAAATTCTATTTATCATACCAGTGGCATGACAAGAAAGTGCCAGGTCCCCCTTCTAAAAAAATTATTTGGAGTGGCCTGGTGTATACAAGCAGCTCCTGACCTCGGCAAATCCCACCCCACCCCAGGTAGCACAGCCACATGTGAACATTTAAAGAAGTAATGGCTGTTTGATTGTGTGGGAGAATCTTCAACCTATAGAGGAAGCCGACCCTGCTCTCTAATCTATTCATTCCCTGAGCAGCTAAATTCAAAAAGACCCACTCTTTTCAAAGCTCCGCTCAGCAAATGTGGAGATCCACCTTAAGGGTAAGGTCACACCTGGCGATTTTGGGAGATTAGTCGCCTGGCGATTAATTGCCTCTTCTTTGGGGCGACTAATCTCCCCGAACCGCTTCCCCGTCTTGCGCCCGCTATAATGAAAAGTTGTCTGCAGCATGACACACGGTGCTTCGTTTTCCAAAGTCGCCCGAAGTTGTCTCACGAGGAAACTTCGAGCGACTTCGGAAAAGCTCTGGCACACAATGGGGAAGTGGTTTGGGGAGATTAGTGGCCCCAAAGAAGAGGCGATTAGTCGCCAGGCGCCGAATCGCCAGGTGTGACCTTCCCCTAAAAGGGTTGTTAATGCTTAGTTTGATGTAGAGAGTGATACTCTGAGACAATTTGCAATTGATTTTCATTTTTTATAATTTATGGTTTTTGAGTTATTCAGCTTTTTATTCAACAGGGTTGTATTCTTAAAGCAATATTGCATAATACAACTTTTCCCCAAATCTCCACAAAGGCTGCATTAAAATGCAAAAAATCATCCAATGAGAATCTCAGCTCATCTGTATCAATCTGGCTCCCTGTTATTTGTTCCTGTAATTGGAGTTGACAGCTTTAAGCACAGTTTCCCAGCACTGAACAAGTCTGTCCTTTATCCCCATGTCTGATTCCAGTGTAATCTAATGAAGAAATAAAATGACTCTATATGTAAGATAACAGCAAAATGCCTAACATGGTGCTGGTCGTTTTTTTTGCCATTATAATGAAGTTTTTGATCAGTAGAATTCTCATTGGTGAATTTTCTTGCATCTATAATTGTTTTCAGTAACTTAAATAGAAAACTAGGTGGCGCTGTGGGACAGCATTACAGTTGGGTTTACAAGCCCTTTAAAAATGGACCACCCCATTAAGTGTAAGATTGGCAAAGCTTTTAAACAAAACATCTGAAATAAAAAAAAAAAAAAAAAA
>CM044447.1:89660927-89698329 GCA_024363595.1 Xenopus borealis | reverse complement strand
CAGTTTTTCCTTTTTGCTGTATAATTGGCCCATGGCAAGGGCCTATACACTGCTTTGCACCCTGCCCGAAAGGAACTTATGTGAGGTGGTTGAAGCACACACAACTGTATACCAGGTCTTCGCTCATAGCCGGCTGGGGAGGCCTTGCAATCTGACAGCCAAACAGAAAAGGGGGGAGAAAGGAGGAGAAAAAAAAGCAGCCTGAAAAGGTAAGCGGAGACAGCTGGGCCCTGGCTGAAGCCTCGGTCTGCAGTGAGTTGACCAGAGGCCGGGGATTTGGAAGGCCGCACTAGGCCTTTCCTTTATCGATAACGTCTGTTTCGCTTTTTTTACGAGTAGTAAGGAAATGAATAGGAACGGTGACATTTCTCAAACCGAGCACATTACCGGTGTGTTCTATTGGGCCGGTATTAATGTCCGGACCTTCCTGTTCCGTATCCATACATCTGGGATAATTACCGAATGCAGAAGGTGCCTCGTATGTCAATTAATGGGCTTATTTTTGACCCGTAACCGTCTCCAGGCCCTTTACAGCTTACCGGAAGTACCTAGAATGTCCCATCAGAATGTGTCCGGCTCTGCCTTATTACCGCTATTATCCAAGCGCGGTGTTATTCTGAGATAATGTGCAACCAGCGACTTTATCGCACCCCCTGGCAGTTCAAGGTTGTCTGGGGTGTTGGTTGTACCATGCGTGGCTGGGGGTCCGCAGGTTGTACGCTATGGTCGTATAGTGCCTGTTTCTCTCACAAAACCTGTATATTCTCTAACTCAAACATCGGCTTGTTTACTTGCACTCGAAGCTTGTCACTGGAAAGCACCGTGGCACTATATATTTCTGTATATAATATTTTCTATTCAACTGGTTTTTATTAAACTATTTGCTCAATAAAATGCCAAGTGCCTTTTGGTTTAGCTGGGTGACCAATGACCAACATAGTACCCCATCATTTAAACCTGTAAAGTGGCAGACACTTCTGTTGGACTACTTACCCGAAACAAGATAATGGCTGGAACTAGTTCTCAAATGCAATATGTGTGTACGTTTTATAGAAATGTTTCATTCTTTGCAGTTTCTGGAAAAATCTGTGTGCGCACTGGCATAGTCGCCAGTTAATGAATCAAACTTGTATAAACTAGCTTTATAAACTGTCTGTATTTTCACAAATTCACAGTATTTGTTGTTTTGCAGAGCTGGACAATGGCATCTGTTTATCATTGCCTTTACTTGGTTATTATAGGTCCTGTATGACCTTGCCAGGAGCTTCCACAAATACCATCATTTTAGGGCACTTTAAAATGCACCTTTAATGGGAACTATTGTGAAAATGGAATATAAGCTTCTTCATACTAAAATAAGAAGCTTTCTAAATACAATCAATTAAAAAGGATGTACTATTTGTGAAATAATCAAGTTTATCTTCACTATTCCTCTCAGCATCTGTTTCTCTTCATTCTCTCTTCATGCAGCAGTTGTGTCAGATATTCATTGACCGTTCGATCCAATACATCTTATAAGGGGGCTCCTTTTGCCTAGAACTCACTCTATAAAAATCACTAAACATCATGTCTCTCTACATGCAGGGTTTGTGCAAAAGGCAGTTATTTTGTTAGATTTTCTTTGTACTTGAATCAGTTGTTTAAGTGAGCTTTAATACATCTGCTAGGAAAGGAAGCCCCCTTCTAATACATCTGCTAGGAAAGGAAGCCCCCCTGTAAGATGTTTTGGATATAACAATGCTTATCTGACACCCAGCTGCTATAAGAAGACAGAATGAAGATAAACGGATGATGAGAGAGGAATAGTGAAGATCAATTTGATTATTTCAGAATACATGCAGAATATTTGATTGTGTTTTACAACGTTTTTTATTTCAGTGTGATGAAGCTTATATGAAATTTAAATGTTTACAATAGTTCCCCTTTAATGCCTAGAAGTCAGATTTTTGTTTCTTTGAGCTAGAAACACCTGACCGTGCCAGTACTTCCACTGAAGCAGTTTCAGGAATAAAAGTGCCAATGCTGATTGTAAAGCATTTTACAATTAGACAATGACAGCCTAGTTTGGGGGGTCCCCAATGTTTTTGACCGGTGAGCCTCATTCAGATGTATAAACAGATTGGGAGCAACACAAGCATGACAAAAATTCCTGCTGTGATTTACCATTTAGTAGCTTCTATGTGGACTGGCAGCCTACAGGAGGCTCTGTTTGCAGTACATCCGGTTTTATACAACCAAAGCTTAATTCCAAACCAAAAACTAAAAAATAATCATATGCTTTGAGGCCACTGGGAACAGCATCCAAGGAGTTGGTGAGCAACATGTTGCTTTTGAGCAACTGGTTGGGGATCAGTGCCCTATTCATTGGGTTAGCATGCCAAATATTAAATTGCAGTGCCATCTCAGTCAATCATCTGTCCGCTATAGTTTTGTGATTTAGATATTTTATTAAACAATATTCTATTCTGCTCTGTTCTTGTGACAAATTCATGTTGCATATACTGTATACATTTTATATGTATAAGGGAGGTGTTATCATATGTTTCTTCTTCTTGAACAATTGGGGAATGGTGTATTAAATTGTGATAGAAAACATTAAACCTATGAAAACATTAAAGGAGACATATGGGATACATGAAAAAACTCTAATTTTGTAGGCAATAATCAGTAATATATGGTGTTGCTTTTACATGGTACTAAAAATGAATATTATCTTTAAAAATAGCCCCTTTATTAGAGCTCCCTATAGATGTTCTCTGGTCCCTGTCTGTGTTTCAAATGAGGGGTGGGTGTGTCTTAACGGTCCCTGCTAGAAGCACATTAGAAGGGGGACAGCCAATCACAGCCCTGCAGTCACACAAGCACAGACAGGCTTCAGTTCTCTATTAGGTCCTGCTAGCTGCTGATTGGTTCCCGTCCTACAGTGAGGTGAGCTGAGAGCCGCCGGCTCCCCTGCACAGCCTGGGAATTCAGGGAGCAGAAGTGGAAGAGAAGGGAGGGATTATGCAGAGTTTTGCAGAAATATTCAATAACTCAGCCTGAAACACAACTTTTTTAAGCACAATTCTTCTATATCTAAATGAGTATAATGCACTGGTACATTCTTATTTTTTACACAATATGTCTCCCTTAAACCTATAATATGTCTACCTGTAACAGCAGAAATCTAGAATATAAGACTAAGCTAAAACCAGAAATGATTTCAAGGTTTTATTGGAGTCGGCACTAATAAGCGCCGGAGGTTTAGTATGTCGTAGTTTACAGGTGAATTGTGGTGAGAAAATATTGTAAAAAAGGAGACAATAATATAACTGTAGTGTAGTATGTTTCACAATGTTGTAGTTTAACAACCTCCGATACTTTCAAATTGCAATCTTGTTCCCTTTTTTTTTTTTTTGGTGCAAAACCGGTCACTCGTCTATTTACACCACACATTGGTAATCAATGGGTACTCACAATGTGTACTTTGCCGTCTGCACATCAGAATAAGTCAAGCTGTCTTGCCTTTATTTTTTTGCTGCTAAAAAGATATGGAGCACAGAGATAATGTAGATCTCTTTATTACATATAAATACTATTTAAAATTGCACTCACACTTTGTTGAGTTAAAAAAGGCACATCAAGTCCCCTTTAGTTGCCAGAGCCAAGATAGGCCAGGTTTTTTTTTTTTTTTTTTTGGAGGTAACCACGACCAGAGTTGTTCCCTAACCTCATGTGTCCTGTGGGCTCCCAGGGAGGACGTCAGATGGTCTAGCCTTACTCGTTTTGTCTGTTACGACTTCCTCAGAGGCTTCAATGTAGCATTATGCGTGGCTCCCATGCCTTAAGAGAGCTGGTTGTCATGGTACAATATTAATTGTACAAATTTTGATATATGCATAGATCCACTGTTCAAATTCATTACTATTGCCATAATAGAAAATGTAACTAAAGGATAAGCAGGAGCAAGGAAGTGTATGTAAAAGCGTTATTGCACATTCGAGTAACGAGGAAGAGCAGAGAGAGGACGTGTGCATCACCATGACAACCAGCTCTCTTAAAGGGGAATTCAACCCCTTCTGTGCTAACTCCCAGCCCCCCTCCCTCCTCCCCCACCGGCCTACCTCTCCCCCAGGGCAAATGCCCCTAAGTCGCTACTTACCCCTACGGGGGGGGGGGTTAGTGCAGGAGGGGTTGAATTCTCCTTTAAGGCATGGGAGCCACACATAACAGTACATTGAAGCCTCTGAGGAAGTTGGAATAGACGAAACACGTAAGGCTAGACTGCTAGAGTGTCTGCTGACGTCATCCCTGGGAGCCCAGCAGGACACACAAGGCTGGGAAATAGTGCTGGTCGTGGTTACCACCAAAAAAACCTGGACTATCTCGATGCTGGCAACTAAAGGGGACTTGATGTGCCTTTTTACACTATCTCTGTGCTCCATATCTTTTTAGCAGCAAAGAAAATTAAGACAAGACAGCTTGACTTATTCTGACATGTGCAGATAGCAAAGTACACATTGTGAGTACCCATCAATTACCAATATGTGGTGTAAATAGAGGAGTGTGAGTGACTAGTTTTGCACCAAAAAAAGGGAACAAGGTTGCAATTTGAAAGTATTTGAGGTTGTTGGACTACAACATTGTAAAAAATACTATACTATAGTTCTATTATTGTCTAATTTTTTTTTTCCAATATTTTCTCACCACAATTCACCTGTTAACTACGACATACTAAACCTCCGAAGCTTATTAGCACTGACTCCAAAAAAAAATGTAAGCTTGCAACTAATTTACGCTCAGGGAGAACGAGCTTTATAAGAGTCGGACAAAGTGATACTTTAGGGTAAGGGAAGATTCAGGGAGATTTGTTGCCTGGGTTTTCTGAAGTCGCTCGACGTTGCCTCTTATGCAATTTCGAGCGATTTCAGGGAAAGTGCGGCGCCGCGTGTGAATAGGCGCAGGAGATTATTCATTAAGCCGCTGGAATGCAGGGGAAGCGGTTCGGGGAGATTAGTCATCAGGCGATTAGTCGCCAGGCGACGAATCTCCCGAATCTTCCGGTCTGGCCTAAACCTAAAAGAGACTTTTTTGGATACATTTTCGATTTCTACTAGAAAATTATTTACCTTTACAAAATATTACATTGTCCACTTAATATAACTTTCTCCACCAAACTATAAGCTGCAAATAATAATAATAATTTTCCAAAATTGCCCCAAAGTTTATCTCCCATATGATCTTAGGTACAAAGACTAAACTTCATAGAACATTTGGAAAGTGCACAGTGTGACATTCAAAATCAGTAAAGATGACATTCTACTCCAAACGTCTAAACTGCTGGTCATTGCTCAAATTCATTTTTTTTAATGAAATTTCTGAAATATGGCTTCCAGCCTTGCATTTTACAACCACTACAATACATTGTTATTGCCTATATGGGATGTAGAGAACCCAGAAAAAAAATAGTTCATACAAATGTTCATGGTAAACAGGGTGGCTGTTGAATGCAAAGCAGTGCCAGAATTGTCATAAAAACCCCTAACAGCAAGCTGACCTCACAAACTTTCAAAATAGAAAACACTCCATTCTGCAAATCTAAGATACAATTTGTGGGGTTTTTTTCAGTTTTTATGACATTCTGAAAATCTCTTCAAAGCTGACACTTAATAGCATCTTATTTTTAGTACATGTCCTTAGGTACAATGATAAAATATGAGAAACATGCATGCCAGACGTCAAAAAATGTGTTGTCCAGTACGCACAGGATTACAACTGTATCTTACAACTAGAGTCCGCAAACATAGGACTGGTGACATGCTGTGGGCTACAAATGTGTCATGTAAAACCCAAATATTAAAGGGATAATGTCATGGGAAAAAAATTCAAATGCATCATTTAATAGTGCTGCTCCTGCAGAATTCTGCACTGAAATCTGTTTCTCAAAAGAGCAAACCATTTTCTTTATATTCAGTTTTGAAATCTGACATTGGGCTAGACATATTGTCAGTTTCCCAGCTGCCCCAAGTCATGTGACTTGTCTCTGATAAACTTCAGTCACTCTTTACTGCTGTACTGCAAGTTGGACTGATATGACCCCCCCCCCCCCAGCAACTTAACAAAAGAGCTATGGGAAGTTAACCAGATAACAGCTAACACAAGTTAACAGCTGCCTGGTAGAACCAAGGACAACACTCATTAGTAAAATACAGGCCCCACTGCGACACATTTGGTTACTTTGAGTAGGAGAAACAACAGCCTGCAAGAAAGCAGTTCCGTCCTAAAGTGTTGGCTCATTCTGAAAGCACCTGACTGGGCAAAATGACCCGAGATGGCTGCCTAACAAATATCACAATTTAAAAAAATACACTTGCTGGTTCGGGAATTAAAGTTTATATTGTAGAGTGAATTATTTGCAGTGTGAACATTGTCATTTAGGAATAAAAACTACATCATAAAAATCATGACAGAATCCCTTTAAGTTCACTCCAGAAAAGCTTATATTCCGATAGATTCAGAATCCTTAAATATCTATTTCTACTCCAAACTGCAAATTAAAGGGGAGATTAGCAATTGTTTTGCAAATTATGCCTATTTGTCCCACTCTTTTTTTATTGAAACTGTGAGCACTGTGATTTGAGTGATTTTATTCCCTTTTTAGATCTGCAGTATAATGTAACGATCATGAGTGTTTGGTACCTAGACACATTAAATGTTATTGTATTTACATAATATGTAGTGTGTGTTTTTTTTTTTGGTGTAGTGTTGAAATTAAAAAAAATTTGACACGTGAAACTGTAAAACCAGGGAGGCTTCATTCATGAAAAACTGAATGCACTATTCTTTAACTTTTTAGGGATTCTCCGTGCAATATAATTTGGGTTATCCAATGCACATATGTATAAAAAATTCATAAGACGTGTTCATTTTTCTGAGCATGCAGTAAATTTTGAGTCAGTTTTGCGACTAGACTTGGCACAAATTTTCAGTTTGGTATTTATGTGTATAATTTACCTATCCTTCAAGAAGTCTAGTTTCCAAAATGTACTATATGGTTTTGTACAAGTTATAGTAGATTACTGTTAATGGCTATAACAAGATAAAATCACAGTCAATGAGAGATATCCGATAGTATTATCTTGTGTATTTCTTGGCCACCCAACACTTTAGTGTCAAGCCTCTCCTATAGCTCTTAAAGGAACATTAATGCCAAGGATTGACAATATAATGTACTGTTGCCCTGCACTGGTAAAACTAGTGTGTTTACTTCAGAAAGACTACTATAGTTGATATAAACAAGCATCTGTGTAGCCATATGGGCAGCCATTCAAAACTGAAAAAGGAGAAAAGGCACAGGATACACAGCAGACAAGGATAAGCTCTGTATCATACAACTTGATTCTGTTATCTACTGAGTATCCTGTGCTTGAATGTCCGCCCGCATGGCTACACAAGTTTGTTTATTTAAATGTTAGTTATGTTATCTTACATATATGAACTAAGCTTCTTGTGAATTTGTTTACAAATGACCTTTTCTTACTTTTGTGGACACTTTCGCAATAATTCAAAACGTTCGCTTAGTTCAACCATACTACCATGTTATTTGGATGCATGTTTAGCTGTGACAGAATGATAGTATTTCTAACTATGGCAGATCAAGGTCCAAAAACCATACCCCATGCCAGTCTCAATGTTTTGCCAATTTATTGACTGTTTCACTGACCATTTCTTACGATCTATGCTCTTTCAAATGCTAATCTAATCATATCTTAACGTCCTATCCCCTCTCTACTAGTCTGTTTCACAGTTCCATAGCATATCCTTGGAACATATCCATCAAAGACATATTAATGCAGGGGCTATCCTTGTGGGATTATTTATACAATTTACATGGATATGTTCCATTTGGGATAACTTCCATGTACAAGCTATAATACTGCAGAATAAACTAGTGAGAGGATATGAGGTTGAAATGATTAGATGAGCATATGAGAGAGTTGCCAGTGATAATTAAAATAAAATGTATAAAATATATATGCATGTATGTGTGGTTTTTCTTTTCCCAAATCAATCTGACTGTTACAGTGGTGATAATTGATAGCCCTAGGACTATTGATTGTTACCAAGGTTACAAATTATTTTTAAAGAATGCACCCCTTCTGTTCTCACTAATTATAGCATCTGTAATTTTGTGGATTGCACTTACATCTCACCTGCTTTAGAAATAAATTAACTGATCTGCAGCATGTCTCTTTATTTCATGTCTAAATAGTTTTGAACATATATCGGAGTATTTTTTTTTTTTTTTAATCTATTCTATCTCCATTAATGTTTTTTTGTGTTTAATTATTGTGTGTTTTGGTGCCATATTATGGTGCGAAGTGTTGCTGAGGATTTACTGTGATCTGAATTTATGAGAAATGTAATGAATCACAGAGGACATTTTATTTTGGCTTGACATTGATTATTTTTTTTTATTTAACTCCTACAGGGTATCATATGCTCTGCAAGAGGTTTCCTTTAGGGAGCTCCCTGAAACTGATATGGTGCATAAAGTTTAAAATCAGGTAAGAGATATCAATTCAAGCTACAAATGCTTCCGGAATGGCCGGTGAATGCAGTACATAATGTTAACTCCCACCTCAGGGGATTTGTTTTTAACACAATGAAACAACGGTTTCCCTCAATAATTGTGCTTCTTTCACCAGCTGATGTTCACAAGGAACAGAGTCACGTGATGTATGAAGGCAAACACATACACTTTTCTGAGGTTGACAACAAGCCCCTTTGCTCCTATAGCCCGAAGCTTTGTAAGCAGCGAAGACTCAATGGTTACGCCTTCTGTATCCGCCACGTTCTTGAAGACAAGACTGCACCTTTCAAGCAATGTGAATATGTGGCCAAATACAACAGTCAGCGTTGCACCAACCCCATCCCTAAATCTGAAGACCGTAGGTATGTATAAGTCCTTTCCCAATGAATCAGGCAAACATTTTTCTTTCATTCACCCAGAATAATGAGGAGAAACAAAGCAAAGTAAACTATTATATAAATAATCCGCTTTCATTGTTGCTGTTGACTGGGCCATAAAGGTTGGAAATTCTTATTGGAAAAAAATGCAGAATATTGTTATTTTGAGCGCATAATCTACAATTTATTGAACAAAGCTCAATCTAATTAAAATTCTTAAATATTGAATGAAACTGACGTTTATGTCCCTGGGAGTTTCCTCAGGTTCCATCTTAACTCAATGAGTGCAGTTGCTCCACTACAAGGCACAGCTCTTACAGCAGGCAACATTTAATATATTCTCTGACTGAAAAGAGGTAGCTTTAGACAGGGTTGACCATCTTGAGGCCTGTGAGCCAGATGTGGTATTTAAAAACATTTTTATTGTTTCCAGTCTTCTCAAAGGCTTCATAGATTGTATTACCTGCTACATGGCACGGAGAAACCAGGCAATTTGATTTATTAATTTGATTTAATATGAATAATTCCTTTCTCCCATTCCAAAAGGTACTGCAATAGTCATCTACAGGTTCTCGGATTTATTCCTAAAAAGGAAAGGAAGAAAAAGAATGATGCACTGGAGGATGTGAAGGCCAAGCATCAGACGGAAACTGTGGCTTTTAGCCTTACGGTGCCACCCTTGGCACTGAAGATGCCTAATGGACTTGATGGAATGAATCTCTCTCCCCCAGGGGCCAGGCTTCCAGTTCACTACTTAGACACTGACTTGGAAGATCCTTTCAGTTTTGAGGAAGAAGAGGAAGAGCTAAAGAAAGGGACATCTGTAAAGAAAAAGCTCCAGAGCAAATTAGCTCAGAACCGGCAGCGCCTAAGAGAGACAGAAATTGTAAATGTTCATCAAGAGCACTTTAGCCCTCATCCTGCACCTTCTCCACTTCAATCTCCATCTTTGCAGGAGCAGCACACACTTGTACAGCCAATTTCAACATTGCCGAAACCCCCTGGGTTACCACAGAATCTGGTCTGCAAGTCACCTCAACCTTCGAACACCAGCCAACCAGTACAGGGAGCATCACCTGTCACACACACATTAGCACAAACAAGGCATCAATCTAGCAAGAGACCTTTTCCTGTCTTACCTCCCGTTACAGAATTGCCACGGAATGGCAGGATCCAGTTGGCAGCCGCAGCCTTACCAGCTTACTCATCTTATGTGAGCCGACTGCAGAGACTGGTAAAACTGTGCACAAAAAAGCAGCAGTTGGACACAGATTTGTTCCCACATTTTGGTAAGTAAACCCAAAAAGTGTGCATGTATGTGTTTATCTCATTTCATTAAGTGTCCTTACTTAAAGAATCCAAAGTGGGGTTTCTGACTTTCAGTCCTAATTAGGACCTTTTTATCAAAGTTCTGACTTTGTTTGTACAATGTGTTAGCATATTGTTTAATACAACTAGAGAAAAAAAACACTTGCATTCTGTGGACATTAAGCCCTCCAGTACGCTTCATACGTACAGTGAGTGGAAGGGAAGTACTGTTTTTTGATGTCCTGGAATTACAAGGTGATTTCTAATATACTCATGTTTTACAAAAGGGAGTAAGCTCTTGATTATCTTCACAAAATTTTGTGCAATTAGCCATCATGCACACTAGGTATTTTTCTTAAAAAAAAAAAAAAGCATAAAAAGTAACTGCAGATGTCTTGTTGCTACTTTAAACAAATGTATCATATTCTGAAATAATCAGTTATGAAAAGAATGCACATTTTTTAAAATGAAAAGGAACTAAGGAAGACTAAAATATCAACCAAATATATATATGAAATTGTAAGCATTTTTATATTGTTGGATAAAAAGGTTCACGGTATTTTGCTTCCTGTTGAATGTTCTAGTATTGTACAGTTCATTTATTTTTTTAGGTGTACGTTCATTTACATTTAGAATTCAGTTCCTGTTCAAAATTCTATAAATATTTCCACTTTTCTACCTTTAATTATTCATTAAAGTTTTTATAGAAAATATTCAAAACATTCTGCATGATTTACATGTATACTGCTCAACTGCAGGTTTTCCCTGACCTCTTGTGGCTGAAAAAGAACACTGCATTATCATTTTTATTATCTTTGAAAAAGTGGTGATTTTTGTATGAAATATATATATATATAAACATATATATAATTTTTTTTATTTATTAAATGTTTTCTTACAGTGCTATGTTAGATACATGAGAACTTGATAGTACTGCAAGTCATGCATCCTTTCAACATTTCATTTAGCACCTATCCTATCAATGCCTACCTGTTGTGTGTTTTTTTAACCTGGTTAGACTGTGGGACTTGCAGAAGGATGTCGTTTTTATTCTTTCTTTGTTCTCTTAGGTCTGGACTGGTCAGAAGACAGTGGAGAAGAGCAGGAGGATAGTGACCAATCATCCCCATACCGCACTGCATGGTCATTTAGAGAGAGTTTCCGATATGACTGCAAAAAGTGTGTTTTCTTTTTTTAAGTTTATACTCCTGTATAATATCTGAGAATGACTGTCCTTGTTGCTGACTTGTTAGTCTTGTATCTGCATTTGATGATGGTAATTGTTAATTATCAGCTAGAGGGGCACAGAAATGCACTTATAAAAAATGTTCCTTGATTTAAAGTATGATAATATGCAGCTAATTGCATAATACAACAGGTCTGTAAAATATGTACCTGATAACACTAAAGGGCCTATCTATCATGTTGTGCAAGACATTGGAGACAAACATCACCTGTGAAGTCACGCATAGCAACTGATGAGATTTTTGCTTTAATTTGTGGGTGACGGTTGAAATCTAATTGTTGATAGATTGTTATGAGCTATCCCTTTTTGCCTTGTGGCACTCCTGTTGTTAGTGTGCTGCAATACAGGAAGCTTCAGGGAATATACAGGCAAACAATACATAATTGGAATGCCTGTAACTTTAGGCAGAACCAAACCACGTCCAACCAGAGTCAAGTAAATTGTCAAGTTACAGAGCTCACAACAGCGGTGCCTTGCACTTGACCCCAACTCAGATATAATTAATCCTTATTGAAAGCAAAACCAGAATATTGGATTTATTTAATTTTTAAATGATTTTCTAGTAGACTTATGGTATGACAATATGTAAAGATCTGTTATCCTGGGAAAACCCCAGGTCCTGAACAATCTGGTTAACAGGTCCCATATTTGTACCATGATAGACATAAGTCAATACTATTTCACATGGTATTCACACAAGTCAGTACTATTTCACATAGTGTTTTCTCTGTAATAAATAGTTACCTTTACGTAATGTTGACTAAGCTTGCACAAATCCATGTGTATAGCAAATGAATACAGGTTTTTTTTTTTTAAATCATTTGTTGTATTTAGTTGTTTTAAGGCAACCCTTTATCTGCAAAAGCATCCGGCGGATTTTAATGTGGATAGTATTTTCCTATGCCCACGGAAGAAAAATCTCAAACTCCTTGAGGAAGAGGGTTCCAAAGAGCAGAAACAGCCCAAAAACAAAATGTAGTCTAAATTATTCTTTGTACAGTTTTAAAAATTTCATATGTTTCGGAATTTTAATCATTTAAGAGCATGCATTTTATTCCCTTCAGGCTGGATATTGAAGAAGCGCACAGTAGGAGCTCCAGGATTGCACAACTTTGCACTTACTTTCAGCAAAAATACAAGCACCTTTGCCACCTGGAGCGAGCAGAATCCTGTCAGAAAAAATACAGAAACACATTCCGGAGAGCCTTACAGCAGGCTGCCCTTAGAGAACCGGAGACCACAGGGCAGCTTCTACGGGAACTGCGAAGAACAACATGCATAAGGACCAGGTTAGGAGCAGCTTTGCATTCCGTTTGTAGTCTGTCACTTTAGGGGGTGCATTGTAAGGTAACAATAGGTCTTGTAAACTAAATGTATATGTAAGGCAAGCAGTCGGCCATAATCTAGGGAAAAAACGTTTATTTTGAACATATATATATGTAGCATACAAGGTGACAGTTTTGCATTTAAAATGTATATTCTTAGTTGACCTACATTATTTATATTGGCATTGGAGTAATACGGAGTAGTTCAAATATAGCCAAATAATTTGTCATCATTCATACTGGCATTGTACTTTTCTAAATCTACAATTTGTATACTAAAATCACCTTCCTAATATTCATGAAATATTTTTTATTTCACTGCGTACATAGGGGCATATTTCCAGCTTATATGGATGTACCATGTAGGACTAGGAATCCCATATACATAAAGAAGCTGTTCATCTTTAAGTTAACATTTAGGGGCAGATTTACTATTATTGCCACCAAAAAAACCTCGAATTCCTTCGAAATTCGATAAGCGATTGAACTTCGATATATTCACGTGAATTTTGTAAATCTGCCCCCTAATGTTATAGAATGGCCAGTTATAAGCAACTTTGCATTTGGTCTTCAATCATTTATTTATTTTTTAATTATTTGCTGTCTTCGTTTTTTTTTCCAGATTTCAAAAAACAAATGCATTGTATGTTATAAATTTATTATTTACTCCTCTTTCTATTCAGGCCCTCTCCTATTCATATTCCAGTCCCTTATTATTAGGGTAATTTGTAACCTAGCAACCAGATTGCTAAAACTGCAATTTGGAGAAGCTGCTTAATAATAATAATAATAATAATAAAAAAAAAAAAAGGACAAATAAGAAAAATGGAAAATGTTACAACCCATTTAAACCAACATATCTAGTTCTAGAGAAGAGTTTCTTAAAGGAGAAGGAAAGTCAAAATTTGATTCCTACCTCATTGTGTTCCCCACCAGCTCCCCTCCTGAAATGCTGCATTACAAACGGTCATATGACTACTGCAGCTGTGCAGTTACATTCCGAAGTTACGGTGATTGTAATGGTTTGGCGCCGCCATTTTTAAATAGGCACTCCTTGGTGACCCCATGACGTAGTCACACACACATTCTGCATCTGAATGCGAGTAAGGAGGCATAACTGTGCTTACCACAGTAAGAAAAGATTGTTACTGATAGATTTATTCGTTTAAAATGATTTACAAAAAAAAAAAGTTTAAAGATTTATTTACAGACCTCAGACAGGCAATCCCCCTATCAGCTCCTGCGCTCGCTGACAAACTGTGAATCAAATCCAGCGCAGGAGCTTCAAAGCTTCCCTCCGTTGCTTTGCAACTAGAAGCACACTCTTGATTAGGAGCAGAATTAATGGGGCAGGAGCACAGAGGTCAACAATGACGAGATCATAAGTCACGTGACCGCAACATCAGAAGTAAGCACGGCACTCAGAGGATTCTACAGCTCATGCGCAGGGCACTGCTGTAACCTACTGCGCATGCGTATGCCCTATTGAAAGCATTTTCTTGACAGGAGACAGGGTAGGAGTTTCTATACATGTTCATAATAATTTTAAAATTGATTGGACCAAAAACACAACTGAAAAAAGTACTGAATGAATGATTAATGTCACAGATAACATTTCCTTGGCAATAGTTATAGCTTAATTTAATTTTTGACTTTCCTTCTCCTTTAACATTATCTGATGGACACATGTTTGGTTTCGGATATCCGCATTGTTGTCCAAGAGTTGGTTTGGATGTATGTATTTATTACTATTTCTGTTGATGGTGAATATTTCACTGTCTTTAAGGCGACTATGGAGAACTAATGTAAACTGCATGGCAACACATTTTTGCCCCTGACTTCTAGATTGAGTAGCCATAGTCTATATTAGGAAATAGATTATTAGTCCATTTTATTTTGTCATAAGAGCTGATCGCTAAATGTATTCCTTTCCATCATCATGTTGGAGAGCACACCTTTAAACCAGTTATGTAAAATAAGTATGTAGTATCTGGGGGATTTATTTGTTTTGCTTTTTTTTATATATGTACTAAATCACTGGAAGCACCTGCAAATTACGTACAGATGCTGTTTTATACGGATCCAGGAAATGTCTTGCTAGGATCTTTTCATTTATGTGGAGAGGTTAAAGGTTATTTTTGTTGCAGACCAATTCAACCGGAGCTGAGAGGGACAGAAGTAACACTCTGCAGTGCAAGCATAAGCAACGGGGCATGTAGGAACAGAGCCCTCCCTTACACGCACAACTGCTTTCAACGTATCCTTTTTCAAGCTATTGTGTTTTCACACGTGTGTGTATGTATGTATATATACTGTGTATATATATATATATATATATATATATATATATATATATATATATACTGTACAGGTACTAGAAAATCTGTGCAGTATTTCATTTGACCCCACAGTCGCCCACCTCTCAATTTTTCTGTGTCTGTTCAAAAGAATGATGATTAAAGGACCAGTAACATCAAAAAATGTAATTGTTTTAAAGTAATGAAAATACAATACAGTGTTGCCCTGCACTGGTAAAACTGCAGTGTTTGCTTCAGAAGCACTACTATTGTTTATATAAATAAGCCATTATGTAGCCATGGGGGCAACTAGTCAAAGGAGAAAAGGCTCAATTTACACAGCAGATAAGCTCTGTAGAACATAATGTTATCTGTTATCCATTACTTATCCTGTGCCGTATAGACATTTTTCAATTTCCGCCATTGCTACTTAGCTTGTTTATATGAACTATAGTAGTGTTTCTGAAGCAAACACATCAGTTGTAACAGTGCAGGGCAACACTACATGATATAGTCTTTACTTTAAAACACTTAAATTTTTTGGTGTTACTGTCCCTTTAAAACTTTGAGCTTTATGCAGATTTTCTACTTATTACCAATCTTGAATATAAGCTGGACTTTACGTGATAGATCTGTTGATATACACCAAAAAGACGGGTCGTGGGAGCATTCCAAGGCTAAGTACATCCTATATAATAAAGTTCAAGTGTCTCTGCGTCCAGTCCCTGTGTCCGTGGAATTTGCTACTGCGCATGTGCCGACAGACCGAATTTACAAGTTTTGTGTGTAAGGTAATTGCCTTTGACCAGTGCTTTTAGTGTTCAATTCCCATTGAGTGATCATTTATGCTAGCAAAGTAGAAGCGCAACTTCGCACCCTTACGCTGTGGTGTGTTTTAGCATTGTGGGTGATAGTCTGAAAAACGTAAATACGTTACCGTTAGCCGACCAGAGTGTAAATTTGCACGTTACTGAATTTGCGTAGCGCAGGCGAAAATTCGCCTACAACAATTCTGTTTTTATAAATGTTTGACTACATATGTTCTAGCGCCCGTTAATTTAACGGGCTTAATGTCTAGTCTAGATATAGATGCAGTGGAAGTGCTACTGATCTGGCCAAATTAGCTACAAGCATACATAGAAGACTGTGGATTGATCAATGCACATTCCCTGGTCCCATGATAAGTAACCTAGTATCTATGCAAGTGCATGTATTTACAAAAACAGGGGTTTTTGACCTGAGCACTTATTTCAGTCATAGTGCTTGTTGTTCCCCTGCTATTAGATTTAGAAGAGGGAGATTACCAAGACAAAAGCAATGGCCTCCCCCCCGTTATGGTTTTTAAGAGAGAGAGAGAGAGAGAGAGAGACTGCCCAGACCAACACCCATTTTTAAGGCAGTGGCACCACTAGAACAATATGGAGGTTTGGCCTGCAGATATATTAAAATGAACAGGAGTCGGGAACAGCTCTGCTAGATAAGAAAGATCTACGCTACATACCTATAGTAGCAGTGAGGTGAACATTTTATTTGCACTTGTGTCCATGCAGCCTACCCATCAATTCCCTCTATTGTTTATTTCTATAGAGCTAATGTTATGTGATTATTAGTGATGTGTGGGCAGGTTTGTACCGACCTCACACGCTTCTTTACGGGCATCAAATGCTGTCTTCAGGGCGATAGATGCTGTGCCTGCTTGCTGCATCCCTTTTGTGCGGCTGGTGTGGGTCTATAAAGGCAACCCGGAAGAGTGGATGCAGGTGGGTGTGGGCTAAGGGAGGGCAGACGCTGGTTTTAGTGCATCTCCACACCAATCCCAACCCGCACATCGCTAGTGTTTATGTGTTTGAGTCATATTTCCTGTTTTTGGTGGAATCCAAATCATGCATTGGATTTGGCCAGAACCTGATTTTAGTGCATCACTCCACTAGATTTACATCTATATTAAATCTATCCTTATCATTATGGCGCAGGCACTGTCTCTGTTGTAAAATATACTTTATTATTGTTCTTAATGGTCTTCTAAAGATATCTTGTCCAACAGCTCTCAGCAGCTTTTTTCTAGTTGCACAGCAAAGTTTGCAGATGGCCAGCAATGTTCTGTGCCTGTTTTTGATATTACACATCAGACTCCTTTGTGTGAAGAACATGCCAAGAAAATGGTAAGTCATTACAACGTGAAAGACGGAATCTTGTTTGATTACCTGAAAATTAAATAGCTTTTCAATTAATTTAAATCATGGAAATTCATAAATGGAAGTAAGTTCTTATTAGTTTGCTATTACAAGAAGTAATTTTTCCCTTTGCTTTCCTTAGGCAAACCTGGTATTAGTTCTTCCTTGGAAAGTGTCACATTACATTTTTTTTATTTTCTGAACCAGGATAACTTCTTGCGCGGGGACAATTCACGTAAAGTTCAGCACCAGCAACAAAGGAAACCCAGGAAAAAGACCAAACCCCCTGCACTTACCAAAAAAACTAAGAAGAAAAGGAGGCGAGGTCCACGACGGCCTCAGAAACCTATACCACCTGCTGTGCCCCAGGGCAATCTATGTATGCCCAGCAGCCTTTCACTGCCAGTGGAGGTCTCCAGTATAAGGTCAGTATCATGTTTTAATTAACCCTAAGGATGTGGAAGTTAGGTATCCTCTTTTTCCAGTTCAGTTTTTTTAACGTCTGATTTAAGCTCATCAGTCCATATTGATTGCTGGCCAAAATGGTCCAAAGGCATGTATGCCTGCTGAAATTCACAACTTGCATAAATCTAAAAAAAAAAATATTGCTATCTGTATTTTATTGACTTGACAGGTTAAATAATATACTCCTAAAAGGTTTTGTCTGAATTTTACACCTTGTCAAGACTAAGGGGCACATGTATAAAGGGTTGCATTGAAAATTTTAATTCAAATTTTCAAAAAGATTTTGTCAAATTCAACTAGGGAATTATTCAAATTCAATTCAAGTTTTTAAAAGAAATTGAATTAGATTTTCAAGCTTTATCATACTGTGGCCCTGCCAAACCTGCCAAATTGTTGTTTAAGTCAAAGGGACAGGTCCAGGCATCAATTTGGAGATGTTTGCAGCCTTCATTCAAGTTTCTTTCAGAGAAAAAACTCAAATCAAGTTTGATGGAATTTGATCAAAATTTCTGGGTAATTTCAATTCATCCGAATTTTAAAAAGTCCATTTAATAATAAATTTGGTCAAATTTCTAATTTATGAGTATAGGGGAGTTCCTAATAAATGTAAATATACAGAAAAATCGGGCTCACCATAACAACGTTTATGCCAGTATGTTTTTGTTAGATTTTTTAAGAGTTTTCTTGTGTTTGTCTGCATTGTTAGGCACATAATTGAATACTTTTATGTATTTACTTTATCTGTATTACAGGAGTCCTTCTACACCAGACCTGAGCACAGAAGAGCTGCCTGATGACATCACTAGTGAAATTACAGACATTCCCCATGACTTGGAGCTCAATCAGGAGGACTTCTCGGATGTTTTGCCACGTCTGCCTGATGATCTACAAGACTTTGACTTCTTTGAAGGTGACTTTGGCTTACAAACTCTAGTTATACTCTAGCTGTTATTCGCTAGATGAACATGGTTCACATTAGACAGATGTTAAACTGTCTATCCCATTATAGACCTGCAAGTCTTGCACTTAATGTACCTTAAAAAATGAAAACTTGAAGACTACTTATTTATGTCTTGTATGGTACTGTTCTGTAAAGTTTTTAGCACAGTGTTGCAGCCAAATGAAAACCTCATTTTACTGTTTCATAGGTAAGAATGGTGACCTTCTTCCTACTACAGAGGAAGCTGAGGAGTTGGAGAGGGCCCTGCAAGCAGTTACATCTCTGGAATGCTTAAGCTCAATAGCAGTGCTAACTCAAGCTGACAATGCAACTGGCCAAGACCTGTCAGATCGTGGGATATCGGTGTTTTCAACAGGTTCTGGTGGTTCAGTTATACAATCATTGAGTCGGGAAGATCACCCAGACCTTGGGGATCTACTCAATGGGCATATAGGTCATGATAACTTCACTAGTCTAGAATTGGATGAGAACCTACTTGGTTCCACTACCTTATCCAGCCCCTCAGCAACCCTGAGTGGACATATTCAAGGGCAGTTTTCATCACCTGCCAATGTTGGCCTTAGTTCTGCCACTTTAATAAGCCAGAGCTCGCTTAATGAGAGAGCTTTACCGGGTACGTTTCATGGTCTTCATGAAGGTAACCGTGCACGGCAGAGGACACTCCAGGCAGAGATCTTGAGCAAGGCAGATGGTTTAATCACCTCACAGCAGCAATACAACAGTGACCATTCACATTCTTCACCCCAAGGAAGCCATTATGACAGTGAGCATGTTCCCTCTCCTTACAGTGACCAAATTACATCCCCACATGCCACCTCCTACTCTGCTGACAGTTTGTCTGCTACCTTCTCTTCAGATGTACCTATTATTACACAGCACTTACTATCCACCCAGCTGGATATGCCTTTGAGTGGTGTGGTGAATCGAACTCACTGGGGAAATCTACCTGTTAATCTTAGTGATCCATCAGGTTTTAGTGCATTCATCACTTCTGATGGACACCTGCTTTCAACTTCTTTGTCCACCCCCCCGACTACTTCTCATTCAGAGTCAACACAGCCTACCTTCTCCACTGTGACCCCCAATAGCTCTAATATGCTTCCAGGGTTACCACAGACCAGCTTTAGTGGCCTAAGTCCCCCAGCATCTGAACTCATGGACTCTGTATCCCTCAAACACCAGCTCCCTCAGTTCATTGCAGCATTTGGCCATCAGCTGACCTCTCATAGTGGCATCCCCAAAGACCTTCAACCCAGCCATAGTTCCGTCGCTCCTCCCACAGGATTTTCTGTAACAGGTGCGACAGCTACAACAACCACCAACGCTTCTTCCTCTTTTGCAAGTCCTAACTGAGTACATGTTACATGAATGGATGGAAGGGAAATTGCCCCTGTACATTTTTAAGTGTTGCTCTTTCATTCCTTCTGGAATATTTGTTCCCTCCTAACACAATATTGCAGAAAGCAGAAATTGTTCTCTGCACTGTATTTTTGTGCTGTGCCAGCACTGGTGCTCCTAATATTTGTGTAGGTTCACTTCTTTCACCGTATTTTTCTTCAGCGGAGTGACACCAGGTTCTGACATATTGCCTGCTTATTCCAGGGAACATACATTTGTTTCATTTACTATTTGTTCCATATACTGTGGCTTTACCTAGGAGATGGAAATGATTAGTGATCACAGGGCAAATCTAGCAACCGTGGCAGGGAACACAAATACAATTGGAAAGCTGTACAATTCTGCAACTTTGCATTCTTGGAAATGATTTGTTGCAGTAGAAACCAAGAGTAATTTCCTGTATCTGTCCAGCAGTTTTGATCTTGTGAATTTGTATGTGTATGTGTGTGTGTGTGTGTGTGTGTGTGCACTTGTGTGTTCTGAATTCTGGAGAAGAGCCCTGCAGGACACTTGGCAAATAACGTTGACACTATTTTCCCTTCCAAAGGCATCCATTCCTTTCTCAGTTTTGGCCTTAAAACGACTTTGGATCTTACCTCAGAGTAAACATTAAGGCAAAAGATCAGAGAAGAAAGTAGCACTAAAAGTTTATATCACACAGTGCTAGTCTGGGACAAATAAATAGAATGCAACAGTATGGAAGATAATTCTTCTGTGATATTTTAATTCTGGCTTAGAATAAGTTTCATTTTTTTCTTCCCATCTTCATCCTCATCATTCGTTTTATTTTTAACTCTGACAATCTTAGCATGGTGATGGATGCTACTTTTTCAATAAGAATAAACAAAACTTTAGCTGAAAATAAGATGTATTCTAGTTTAAGGTATACCTTACTTTAAGTAGGGTTTTAGCTTTTGCTCAAAATACTAAAGTAAAAATGTACAGAATTTTATATTGGCATCTTTTCCCACCTTTTAGTTCATTTGTTTGGCAAGGCCTCCTTTAACAGACAACAAGGTTAAAGGAACAGTAACACCAAAAAAATGAGTGTTTTGAAGTAAAGAAAATATCATGTAGTGTTGCCCTGCACTGTTAAAACTGTTCTGTTTGCTTCAGAAACACTACTATAGTTCATATAAACAAGCTGCTGAGTAGGAATGCCGGAAATTGAAAAATGGCTATATGGCACAGGATAAGTAATGGATAACAGATAACATTATGTTTTACAGAGCTTATCTGCTATCTGCTGTGTAACTTGAGCCTTTTCTACTCTAGTTGCCCCCATGGCTACACAGCAGCTTATTTATATAAACAATAATGGTGCTTCTGAAGCAACCACTGCAGTTTTACCAGTGCAGGGCAACCCTGCATTATATTTTTATTACTTTAAAACAATTTCATTTTTTGATGTTACTGGTCCTTTAAAAATATATAAAAGCTTCTATGTAGTCGGCACCCTAAATTAATTTATTGTAATATCCAGTGCAATCCAAACCCCTGATATAATTGGTCATGGTCCCATTAACTGATGATCTGTCGCATATTATCATGCTCAGATTATCCATGACAGCAAGGAAAGTTTAGCCTAGATCTCACCACAGCTGGTCCTCATTCTAGGCATCCACTCAGTCATTTGGGTTGCCATAGGCAGTGGACCACACAGATTGGTAAGCGTATGCATTAAAGTGTCAGGGCCTAACCTATTTTGTGCAAATATGTGGTGTGCTGCACACAAAAGGTCACTTATGGTGTTGCCCAGTAATTCGATTTGAACAGTCACCTACAAGTTAGAAAACAAAGCTATAATTGGTTGCTATGGGCAACATCACAGTTGATGTTTATAAATACACCCCAAAGTATAGCAGTCAAACATCTACAAGGCCGCATTTCAGATTCTTTTGACAACGGGGGTGATGGATTTATTCCAATAAGCCATTGAAAAAAAATTTAAGGGTGGGCCCTTTTTATAAATAGTGCAAATTTTAAATGATCATTTTGTAGTCAATATTCTGGCATTTTGTGCAACAGAAAATTGCATCATCAACTAGATACAAAGTACTGTAATTCCAGTGTTAATTCTGTGATACATTTGCTAGTGCCATGTGATGGGAGGTCTATCAGCAGGTCTTTGTTGAACAGCTGTCAGACCATTACTGAGATTGGTACATGATGCGACTTAATATCCAAAAATGTAATTGTTAAAATGTCATATCACATGTTCAGCAGAAACAACCCAGGTGTTGAATTTTAACATTACAGTGGTTCATTTGTTTGTTTGTTTTTTTTACAAAAATTCTTACTTTCAATTTTGTTGTGTGTTTAGCTGCAATTTAACATGTTTCTCCATGCTGCACATATATAAGAAACAATTTTCCCCTTCCAGTATTCTGATACTGTAAACAAGCTTCTGATGGATACAGCTAATGTTTCTGGGCACCTGGTATGACTTAGCATCTTTTGCTTCAGAACAAATGTGTTTGGTAGGTAGTCTTATTGGACTGTTACTTGGGGGTGGAGGGAGGACTTGGTTGATGTCCCAGGAGGCCCTTGAAGTTGGTTGCTATTTGGAAAGCATGACACTACCTGAAAAAGGAGTTTTAAGTTTATGGAAACTGAGCACTGGGTTCAATTAAGTGAATGCTTATTTTGTTTGAATATCCACATTTTGGTGACTATCCGGTATTTTCTCCTCATCTCAAGTCTGTATTTTCAATAGTTGTGTACAGAAATATCTATATAAGCTGGCATATAGACATTAACATATGATTCAAGAGACATTATAGACCTGGACTAGATAGTAATAATAATTCTGAACACTTCTCAAATATTTAAAATCAGTCATATGTTTTATGTGTTAAAGGATAACTAAACCGTTAAAATAAGTGAATGTAAAATTGAAGAGGGTGATATTCGAAGACATTTTGCAATGTTCATTCATTATTTTGTTTTTATTCCAAGATATTAAGGAATAAGTGTACTGTTAATATGAATGCATTCTGTTAAAACAGTGCCACCTGCTGGTCTGTTTCCCACCAATCTGGCCACTAAGTAGGCAAGGAAGTTGTTCGGAGAAAGAGGCTGCTCTCATGTTCTTATGCTTAGGAAAAGAATTAGAAAACATTCTCGCATCTTTCCTAAGCAGAAGAACATCAGAGCAGCCTCTTTCTCCGAACAACTTCTTAGACTACTTGGTGGTCAGCCTGGTGGGAAACCGACCAGCAGGTGGTGCAGTTGTAACAAAATTCATTCATAGTAACAGTACATGTTTCCCATAATATCTCGGAATAAAAAAGAAAATAAATAATGATTGTAAATTACAAAAGTGCTTAGAATAGTCCTGATCTGATAATCCAATACCACTTAAATATATGGAAAGTATGCTAGATTTCAAGCTTGCATTTATAACCATTGGCATTCCCTATATAATACGCACACTTGTGCTAGGTTTGTGGGAGTTGCATCTTAAACTTCAGAGTGGAAAGAGGCACAGTGAAAATAAAGAAATTAAGACAAATGCACATTTTGTCAATGTCAACTGCTAAAAGTTAATTTTAAAGTGTTATTTTGACTATACTGTTTAACCTTTAAGAATCAGTCACAACAAAATTGAAAATAATTAGTTTACCCCAATAATATTTATATCTTATGTAGGTAAAATTCTTCTATATTAATAAAAGTTCTGGGTGGCATTGCAGCATGTTTTTGATCATTCTGCTGTGTTCATCCATCTTTTATTAGATTAGACTCTTCAGTGCATATTATAAATATCATTACATAGTCATGATATGCACCCAAAACACCAAAAACACTAGATATAGATAGGAGTCCAATGTATTGCTTCAGCTAATATGCCACTGACCTGGTAAATGTTAATATGCAAAGCTTGTCGCCGCAGTTCTATACCATAACGGTTTGGAGTTTGCCCACAAAATGTAACATTTTAATTACAGTTATCTGCAATGCTGAGCAATAAGCCAATAAGCTCTGGCTTTTTCTGCTGTGGCATTTCTTAAGTACACAGGAATATTGCTTCGTCTGCAGTAAAGCTGGCCATAGACGTAACAATTACGATCTTTCTCGGAAAAGATCTTTCCAAGAAAGATCGTTCGTTTCAACACACACGTGTAGAGCTGAATCGTCAAATATACAGCTAGAAACAATAGAATTCTACCTGTATCTGACGTTTCAGCACTAACAATGGCCGATGTTCAGGGAGCTTTCAAAGGCATCCGATCAAAATCTTCCGTCCAGCCCGATCAACCAGCCGACCGATATCTTAATCTTCTGACGATATCGGTCAGCTCATTTCCCACCATACACGCACCGAATATCGTACGTAAATTTGTTTCGTACGATATTATCTGTACGTCTATGGCCACCTTTACCCTTGGCAAAAGTTACAGATGGAGCAGGATAGAATTTAGAATTTGTGAGCTGTGCAGTTAAAAAGTCTATAGTATGTATTTGTAAAACTTCAACCTTATTCTATTGTGCTCCACAACGACTGCCTCTTTAGCATGAATGTTATCAGGCCATTACAGTGCCATCCTTTCAGATTCTCCAGTTTTATCTAAAATAGATCAGCCCCTAATTGTTAAATTTATATCCCCTTGTTTTCCCATAATTACAATATACTGTGATATACTGTGTGCATTTCGGCAGGAAACACAAAAATCCTGCAGACAAAACTTTTCTGTACATATGTTTGTCAGGTCACATTATTGCCACCTAGGAATTTTTGTTTTAGTCACACTCCTAATCAAACTGTAGTATTACATGGGGAGTGCTTCTATATAAGGTGTCTGAACTGTGTGCGAAGTCCTCTCCATGCTAACAGAATGTGATCTAGTGAAATGTGCACACAGCCGGGAGAAGGCAATATTTTAGCCATGCCTCTATCTTTATAACATTTTAAACGCACTGTACCATAGCACTTCCCCTTTAACTGTAAATTTAGAATGTGATTGAAAATTCACAGTTTTAGCCCCATTTGGCTTTTTCTTCACTATTCGAAGGATTGCTATACATTTTATTGAATACTTTGAAGTAATCACTAAATTGTTCCTGTATTACAGAGAGGGGTGAGCTGGAATCTTTCCTTTTTGTGTTGTATCAGTATTATTAAATAAAATATGCCTTTTGGGGGCTGATTTAGTCCATAAAGGGTTTACTGGATAGTCCTACCTTTGCCTTCATTTGTACATGTTTTTTTTTCCCCCAACCAAAATTGAAAACCTCCAGTAGTAATCAAAATGGTAATTTTGCCACAGTTTAGTGGTTGCTTGTGATATTGGTTGAAGAGAATGTGCTTGCTGCAGTATGCCTCAGTAAGTCTTCCAATTTTTTCCTGACAAACTAGTGCTTCCTGCACTCCATGCAAACAGTCTATCTTCTGCCCATCAGTATGCATTGATATTAGATAGGAAACATTTTATAAATTTCTTCTATTACACCGTTAAAGGAGAAGGAAAGACCTATTTAATTAGGGGTTTGCACCCCCAAGCGATTATAAATACTTACCCAACATCCCGGCTGTTGCTCCTAATAGCCGAAAACTGCACCATCCTGGGGTTATTCCAGCGAGCACCACGATGTGATCAGCTTCCTGCTTCTTTCTTCAAATTTCCCTGGGAAGATGTATACACAGTAGAATGAAATAGTCTACTTTTTAGTTGAAATTCAACTTTTCACTCTACTGCGCATGCAAAAAGAAAGAAGAAGCAGGAAGCCGATCGATCTGTGGTGCTCACTGGAATAACCCCCCGGTCTGGTGCAGTTTTCTCCATCCCAGAGTGTGAGGTAACAAATAGAGCCTTTCTTCTCCACATGCCCTTTGACCTGTTTATTTCCTCTTACACCATTTGTTTGCAAGGAACATCACATGAAATATTTATATATATATATATATATATATATACTTTCAGATAGGACAGCACCACCTCCCAATCAGCTACTTCTTAGCCGCCCATGTGCAAGTAATGTGTGATATGTACATCAAAACGAAAAAAATACAGCACCATGGGTCTTACTGTGAAAAAGTTTCTTGTATTGTGTTACAGCATAGTATATCAATCCAAAGCCTTGAGAAAGGTCCCAATGGGGACCGAAACGTCGGTTGGATATACTATGCTGTAACACAATACAAGAAACTTTTTCACAGTAAGACCCATGGTGCTGTATTTTTTTCGTTTTGATGTATATATATATATATATATATTTTTTTTTTTTTTTCATTTTTGGCAGGGATTCTAGTAGGGCATATTTTATTGTACTGCCAAAGCCCACAGTCCTTATGTCTTAGAATATAATGTGTGAAAATGCTGTTTAAAAAGAAAAAAAAGCAGTCTTGCAGTAACCCTTTGGTTAGTTATTTTTGGCTCTAAAAATAATGACGTCAATCCCAGCTCATTTTAAAGTTAAAAAATAAACTAGCTGCTCAAACATTTTGAGTAAGCTTGTTGCTGCATTTATTAAAAACAGTTTGTGTTACCTGCTGGTTGAATGTACCTTAGTAGAGGGCTCCCTCCATGTTGTATTTCTACCACTGTCTCACCTGTGCCCACAAGCAAATTGGTCAGACAGCGTGGCTGCAGACAGGAGCAAGGTTGCTGGGGTGATGCGATTTCTTTTTTTGCCCCTCTAAATTTGCCAGGTGTGTTAATATGTGTTGTATTGCTGCTTATGTGTTCCATTTTGGGCAGTCCTTTACTTCATGAGCATTCCAAAAGTTTTCTCATGGCACTTATCTCCGGTGATATAAAAAGAAACCTTTCTTAAGAAAATCCATATTTTCTTTCTGGTTGCAATTTGTCAGCACAGATAAATGCACTACTCTAACTATGTCCGTCAGTGGACACTGATAATCCTTGCTCCAGTACCCTTTCCATAAGTGTGATTTTGATGTCTTAGATTATTTGATAATTCCCTGTTGTTTTGTTTAGGTGTGCACTATAAATCCACCTTACTTATCAATAACCTATTTTATTTTTATGGATAATTGTGCAATATCTGTATTAACCAGTTTATTTTACAGAACCAATTTTCACTCCCAAGTCCTGGGCTTCTTATATGTGTGTGTGCTTTACCTGTGTATCATCCTGTGAAATGAACATGAACTTCAGTTGAAATTGTATGTACTTCCAGCTTTTGGTAGACTGGCCATGCAACCACATAGCTAGAGAAATGGAAACACAGGTAAAGTGTTGGCTTTTGCAAGCATGTTCCAATTGGTAGACTAGGTGACTTCATTACATCTATTATAGATTGGTGTGAGATTCATAAGCAGAGGGTTCCCCCATAGTTTATTGGCTAGATGTTGGCACAATCTTTGAGCATAGCGGTCTGCACCTATTTGGATATGATTTGTAAGGTTTTTACATATGCCATTGGCTGCAAAAAAAACAATTTGTGAATCAATAGTAAAATATTCTGTTGAGATTCTGGGGAACTGCACCAAAGCAACACCATTTGTCTGCAAGTAAAAGCCTATTTAGCACAACAAGCAAAGCAGTAGTGATGCGTGGGTCAACAAAAAGTTGAATCAACCCTAACCCACCCCTCCACCACATGCACCCAGTGTTAACCTGGTGCTCCTCCCTATTTATAGACCCACGTCCACTCTTTCCTGCTCTAACATCACGGAAGGGGAAAGGAATGCCCACTCACCCTCGAGGCTTGTGTGGAAGTTTCAGGCCGGCCCACACATCACTTCAAAGCAGGCCTATTACGCTCAACATACAAGTCCTCCCTTTTCATTTATACTCTTTAACAGAGGAATGCATGTAAAGCTCCCCTTTAACATATTTTTGTATGATTTTTCAGAAACCGTACTTACTCAGAATAATGCTATGTAAACTGTGTGCTGCTTTTTCCTCAAGTTTTGAGGAAGCAGCCAACCATTGAGGTTAACATTATCTTTATAATTTCACAAATGTAGTAGATATCAAAAAGCATAATAAGAAAAATGGCCATGATGGGGCAAAAATAGCACTTTAGTGACTGTACAATTAGGCTTTTATTACAAAGTCAATGTTCATTTTGAATTTGCACAGATTTTATTTATTGGAAATTTTATTTTATTCTTAGATTCAGTAGGACCAAAAATATGCCCTGTAGACTAAGGATTATATTTGTCAGAAAACTCCATATTGCAGCAATGGAGTTTTATAACAAACAATTTATAATGGGAAAAGTGTGACATCAGTGTAACCATTGAATCCAGGTTATGTAATCCGTTATGTAACTAGTGTATGCTGTGTATGGAAGCCTTTGCTTTCTTCAGTTTTTTTTTTCCCCATTCCAAATCGGAGTAAGAAATTAAAGTGGGAGTGTTGTATCAGTGTCAACAATACTAGATGTGTAAGCTCATTTTATTGGTGGGCTTTTATGATAAAGCTTAAATGGGTCTTGGGCTAAAGGCATGTGATCTGTATCTTTTTTGCCACAATCAGGGTACTTCAGTTTTCTTCTGTTACACTGTAGGTTGTGCTTATGTTTGAAGAAAAGTTAAATGGGTAGTTCACCTTTAAATCAACTGTTAATTAATTTGCATATGGTCTTTTTTTTTTTGTTATTTTGCTTTTTATCCAGTAGCTCTGATTGATATTTCAGCAGCAAATGTTAAAAAAAGAAAAGAAAGTAACAACCACAATAAAATTGTAGCCTCGCAGAGCAATAGTTTCGGCTGAGGCGATCACTGATCCATCATTGAAAAACTATTTAAAAAAATAAATAAATAATGCAAACTAATTGAAAAGTTGCCCGGAATAAAGGTGAACTTTCCCCTTTAACATTGGAAGGGTAGACTACAGCAGTCAGCAATTGTTTGCATCTAATATTTCCAGATTTCCAAATATGCATGATGGTTTTTAACCTAAAATTAGAGGCATTTAAACAGGGTCATATATATTTAGAATTATTATGTTTCAAATGTAGCTCCCCTTCCCTAGAACAGTCAGTGCGTCACAAAGGGGATATTTAGTGATGCTCTTTATGTGGAGAGTATGGAATGCAACTTGTGTCTGAAGTAAAGTGACTTCTTACAGGTCCAGAATATACCATGATAACAAATGGGGGTGGGGAAGAAAATTTGGAGAATGTTGCCATGAATAATCTTCTATAAATGCTAGAGCTTTTCCTTACCATGCTAATGATCCCATTTACCACAAATATGCAGTTCATTTCCATAACATGCTCCATAGACCATGCCGTTACATCTTGTTTTCACTATGCTACCACCATGTGTCATGCAGCATTATTGGGTGCTTTGGTCCAGTTTTGCACCCTAGTAGCTGCCATACAATTTTATTATGTCTCAGGGATTCCCTTGTTCAAAACAAGGGACATTATAGTACTAAGAAAATGTAAAAATTCTAATTAAGTAAAATAAAAATGTATGCTGAACGAGCATTTTCTAGAATTCATCTTCCTGATTCCGTTTCTGCCCTCCTCTCCAGACTGACATCTATTCAGAGCATTTTATATCCATTTTGTTCTCGGCTTTAATGTTTTATTTAAAGATATCCATCCCTCCCTCTCCTCTCGAGCTTTTTCTGAATGCCTAAAGTAGATTTTAAGAGAAAAGTTATATTAATTTATGCTAACATTGCCTCGTAAATTATACATTTTATACTAAAGCTGTATCAAGTGTACTGAATTATGTTGCATATGTGTATTTAATAGTTCTATATGAAAAAGTATATATACAGGCTTTTATTTTACTTTGATATATAAAGAGAAATAGTTATATGCCTTGCTACACTGGAAATACACAGTGTTGGGGGTGTTGCTCTTTCCTTGCTGCCTTGCAGGTCTGTGCTGGAACTTTATACTGCTTTGTTGATCATATATTTACTGTTTACTATTGTTTGGTTTTTTTTTTTCAATCAGATAGAACTCCTTTCCCAGTTATAGTACAGGTATGCGACCTGTTATCCAGAATGCTCGGGACCTGGAGTTTTTCTGTATAAGGGATCTTTCTGTGATTTGTATCTTCGTACCTTAAGTCTACTATAAAATCACGTAAACATTAAATAAACCCAGTAGGCTGGTTTTGCTTCCAATATCGATTAAATTATCCATTAGTTTGGATCAAGTACAAACTATTGTTTTATTATTATTATTATTATTATTATTATTACTACTACAGAAAAAAAGGAAATCATTTTTAAAAATTTACATTATTTGGATCAAATGGAGTGTATGGGAGACGGTCCTTCCGTATTTCAGAGCTTTCTGGATAACGGGTCCCATACCTGTACAAAAAATGCAAAAGCAGATCGCCAATAAACTACATCCAGCATATGATCTGATTTTAATTAAGCTATATCTAGTAAAGACTTTATATTTATACCCCCATACCTAATTTGTTCCATGCTGTACAAGTGTCTTGTGAATGTGAGATGTATTGAACGTTTAGTAAGTGTTTGCGACGTCTAAAGAAAGTGTTAATTTAAAGTGTCTGGATGTGAGTTATTTTAATGTGTGAAATTAAGAATTGTGTGCAATTTGCAGTATTTTCACAAAGCTGATGTTATGGAGAACCTACGGCCATAAACAATGTTGGAATTCGAGGCTTATTGATCCCCGAGAAAGATCTGATTCTTACAGGGACTCCCCTCTAGTCCCTGGCACAGTGGCATTCTCTGCACCTAATATCATACATATATGTTTTCAGAAATACTGTTTATTTCCAATATTTTCATACAACTCAAACCTAGTTCATGTGATCGGAATGCCTTTGTCCTCGTATATGAATGAGTCCATTTGAATCCTGATTCTGTCCATATCTTAATGACTTCAAGCAGATCGGGATGATTTCATTAGAAAACAATTTCTAGATTCATGTCTAACATGCTTTGACTGCAATAAAAAGAAGCTGCACTGTGCTTAAAACCAACATTTTGGCATTATTCCCACTGAATTCATTTTAATATGCAAAATGCTATTTTAAGAACTTGTTTTTTGTTACATGTGTGAATAATCGCTTCATTCTCAGATCTCCTTTGCACCTAGCTGTGGTTGATTTACAAATCCATGGCTCTCCATTCTGTAAAGAAGCTGCATGGTAGCAAGGAAAGGCTCATTTTCTAAATGCATTGTTGTTGTATGTGACTTGTTTGCAATTATTAATCTGATTCTGCCAGAGTCTTGCAATTCATTGGTCTGCCCCAAATGCCCCTTGGCAGCACCCTGGTTCATTTGCTCTGTGGCTTATATGCAGAAACCCCATTTTTTTTGGCAGCAACTAGAATTGAATACAGGGCTGGCATTTGCTTTAACCCCTTCACTGCTCGAAACGGCAATCTGTGTACTTACACTTATACATACATATAACCAGGCTAACAGGCAGAGTAGATCTGCAGAGGGTTACACTATTGTAAACCATTGTTACATTTTATGTAAAGGGTTAACCAGTGCTTGCAAAAATATTGCTAAATGCTACTTCACATACTTGACCTATATTACAAAGGATGTTCCTATCAGAATTCATCTCTTTGTTTTTTTTATCTTGGATTAATTAAATATAAATGCATATGCCTTAGTGTTATTGCAGGTTAGGGGTTTAGAGCAACTCGAGCCTTTTTCAGTATTCTATAAATATATATAAATGTTTTTATTTTAAAGATGGCCAGTGCATGGCACCATAAAGCAAGCTAATTTGTGGGCACTGAAGGGGTTAGTCCAATATCACTGTTAAAGTTTCTGCTCAATGTATGTCCTCCTAAGTACTTGGCAAGGCTCATCATGAAATACAGGAGATATGTCCATTACACATCTTTTGTACTGTGTTATCGCTGGCATCTCCCCATTGTTCTGGCAATGAATGTACCACCTTTCTACTTTGCGGGTGCCAGCGGTCTACAAGCACTGCGTTGCAGGGCGTTGGGGGACCTCTCAGGCATCTGAGGAGTTAAAACCAACTACAGCGGAAAACAATAGATTGATCTTTTATTACCTGGTTCCTCGTTTGATTTGTTCAAGGGTTTTTGTATACAGAAGTTTACATTTTTATGTATATTTTTCTTGTGTAAAAAGAAGAAAACAAAAAATATGACATGAGTGTATAAATAATTGTGTATTATCTGTATATAGTGTGACAAAATGATTTTCTTTCTTTTTTTTTTTTTGGATGTATTAATAAATCTTGCTGTGAAGTAAGTTTCCCGTTTTGTTGTGTTTGATTTGTGCATTAAAAGGAGTGATGTTAACACTGGGAAGAAAAATCCAAAAATTGTCACCAACACTGGTTAAAATCAGAAACTGGAGACTTTCTAAAGCCTATAACCACTTCCTTGCTATGATATTGTGTTTTGTTATAGAAGATACTAAAGCAGTGTTTACAAAGGTAGATTTTGTTGTCAATTTAGCACTTACCTTATCCTAATGCAATAACTCTTGCTCTCCCAATTTACACTAAAACCAGCCAACAGCCTCCCTGATTCTGCTGTGTTGTCTATGGCAATACATTTTCTTCTCCATGACCCCATAAACGACTCATCAATTAACCTTTTCTTCTCTTTCTCACAAAATGTCATTTTCTTGCCTAGGCTTTACCCTAGCACCTTGTATTAATGATTACTTTTTGTGTGAACCGCACAGAGATTTTAGAATTCCCTGACTACCTGAAACTTTTTAATTTCTGGAAAAACGTGTTTCAATATTGCTGGAAGTAAAAAAAAAAAGAAGACTCTGGAAAAAGTATTAAAGGGTTGTTGTGTGCTTTAGAAAGGAGAGAAAAAGCACAACCAGACCATGGTCAACCAGTAAATTTCTATATATTCCATAATATAATTGTTGTGCAACTGAGCACTAGATTTCTTAAAAACTCACAGTACCAAAACTGATACTGCCTTCTCTTTTGCTTATTCTTTACTTGTCTGTTTAATCTGTTATCTTTTATTCTGTTTTCTGCAACCCATTTCTTCTTTAAGCAAAACTTTTTTTCTTTCCATTCTACTCTACTTTTTTAATCTCATTTTACTCTGCAACTTTATCATTCATGTACTTTTTCTGCCATTGCAGTCTCTTTACCCATTCTCTCCTCCCAATCCTCATTCTGCTAACCTCCTTTTCCTGTGCTTTATATGCAGATCCCCTTTTCGTTCTGCCGATCTCACATGATGTTGCACCCTTTCATTGAGCTGCTGAATTTGGCTAAATTCAGCACCGTCCAGGACAGGTAAGAAAACTTGCAGATTCTAATGTGCATGTCTTTATAAAGTTTTGAGCCAAGCAGGCCACAAGACAGATTGGTAGGCTGCCAGTTGGACAGCACTGATGTAGAGAGTGCTATTTTGAGACAATTTGCAATTTGTTTTCATTTTTTTAGGGGGTCACCAGCCCCATCCAAAAAACTCTGTAAGGCTACAAATTTATTGCTACTATTTTTTACTAATTTTTGTACCATTTAATACAGTATTAAAAACACCATAAAGCTCATGACAAAATCCCTTATTCAAGGCAGCCAATAGTGTATCATACCTCTAGCAGTGATATTTCCTTTGCTGCACTTGAACTGTATGAGAATTAATTCACTGCAGATATTTAGGTTTGCCCATAAAGTTCTGAAAGTCAAATTTTCACTGGTTTCCTAGCACATATCCACAGCCTTCTGAAGCTCTACAGCACGTTGATTGCCCATAATATAATATATACAGTAATGGCTCTAGCAGTTAAAAATAGACATGCACATTTTCTCTGTTGTCATTAAAAATCAAGTCAAGTCAAGGAAACACAGTGTGCTGAGGGGCCTGGACATGTGCTGTGTAGAACTTTCCCTTGGATGGCAAACTGCACCTTTTTCTATTCTTGGACTCTGCAAAGTTCCTCTCGATCAGTCCATTCTAATGAAAAAGATTTTGGTCTGGCTCTTCACACTTCCTCAATGACAGATCTTGGCCTGAAGATGAATTCTGTCATTTGTACCAGCTAATAGCCTCTTGCTAGTTTGCAGCAACTTGATTATCCTCCAATCCAGTAATGGTAATGGCAAAACCTGCTGTGTTTTCTTTCTCTGCAACTAAATATGTTGCCCACAAGGTGGAGTCTTCGGGTTTTAGTGTGCTTTTATTATGTATTTGTTGTCGTGGTTGACTAATACACATTATCATTTTAATTATATTCAATATTATCAATCAAGTATCTTATTATTTGGGGGATGAAGTCCGTCTGTGTTTTTTGTTTTATACTCTGTTGATGTTATCTACTATTTATAAAGTGTCCAGATTTTTAATGGCAAATAATGCAAATGCTGCCAATGCAGTAAAATCCATTACTTAAGATTATACTAGATCTCAGCTGGGAAGTGATTTCAGTGCTGTTTTGGTCAAAGTGGATCCCAAAGGATATATAAACAAGGCAAACTAAAAGTTCGTTAAAGAAACTTTGTAGTTGGGAAGTGTCAGAAATCAGCAAATTTCCAGTGTTTTCAAACGCCGTTTTAGTATAAGTAGCCCCCTCAAGGTCTAAAACAAAAACAAAGAAAGATTTGCCTGGACATGAGAGTAAATCTGTGAATTGCATTGCTAATTAATGGAACTGATGTTAGAAAGGAGACCGCTTCCCCTTACTACTGAGTTTATGAGAACTGTAAAAAGAGACCACCTTTTCTCCTACAGGATGTAATATACGTAGTAAGTTAGATTGAAAAAAATGTATATCAAGTATAAGCTTTTATGTCTGGATAAAACCTACGTAACTGCCAGTTAACTTAGATCAGGACCAAAAGAAAAGGAAGTAGGGTCCATTGGGCTGCCGGGGGACCGATAGAAAACCTGGTGGGCTCTGGTACTCATGGCCCACACACCCAGGCCTGCTGCCTTTTCAGGCTCTACAGGGCTTGACCTGATGATTTTAGATTTATAGTATGCTGTTTGAGCACTGGAGCCCTAAACTGCATGGCATATTCTAGGTGGGGCATTACCAGTGCTTTGTTAATTGAACCCTCTCATCCTGTGAATCTATACTCCTTTTTCCTCGCCACTTCATATCGGCAATATTACGGGTATTTGCCCTGCCCCATACCCTGGTTAGCTCCCCCAAAGAAAACGAGAACCCAGACCCTCTTCACTTACTTGTCTTTTTTGCATAGTCTTCATTCAGGTTAGCATTGGACAGCTTGGCGGCTGATTATTAACAATCCAACTCTTGAGAAGGTTGGCAAATTCTGAGGGCTACACATTCAGTGAAACTGTTCCATAAAGCCCCTCAGCAGGAATTCCATTCCTTGTCAGAATCAGCTCAAGTTAGTGATTTTAAAAGTCGCTACTGTGTATTATCTCCAGATGGCTATATCAAACAGGCTTCCCAGGGTACATGATTCTACGTGTGCTTTTTTTCGCGCACACGTTTTTTTCTTGCATGCGCAATTTGTCACGCGCACGTTTTGTTGCATACATGTTTTTTTTTTCCAGCGTGTGTTAAGAGCCGAGTCGCCATTTTGGTATGCTTTTAGAAGTGCATACGATACTGGGAGGGGATACTTCAATTTTCTAGTTTCAGTCGGGTAATTAAATTTGTCTTACAGAAATGTTTGGTTGTGTTTAAACACAGTGCCTATTGTTCTCCTGAGGCCAAGATTTTGTGGCAAGGCTACAAAGTCTCAGGCCTTGGGCGGCAATATTTTATCTTGGTGGGGATGGCGGGTTGGGTTTTTTTAATGTTATGGTTGAATTCTCCTTTAAGCAGTGACTAAGCCATCTGGTACTTGAAACAGTGGGCTCATTTATCATTAATATGAATACAAAAGTACTTATAATGTCTAGCATATGTTTCCCAGCACCAATGCACATTTTGCCTAAGTTAAAACACTTAATGATTTTGATATCAGTAGACCATGCTTACTGCATGGGGGTTGATTTAATATACTGCAGCACCGCATGGAAACCAATTAGATCTCTGCAATGTTGTAGATTGGCCAAAACAAATTGCTGATTTGTTGCTGGGTAACTGCACTCGTGCAATTAAGCACTGATTTTAGTAAATCACGCCCATTCATTTAATTCATGCCCTTTAATATACTTATCCTATTGCATTTAAAAGACAAAAAGCCCTCAGGAGTCTTGGTTTTATTCAGCTCTTGCTCCTGGTACTTTGGTCAAGCAGTCACATTATTCAGAGCTGTGAAATATGCACTGGATTATATCTATCCACTTCTGTACTGTTCCTACGTGTAGCTTGGCTGTGCAGAGATATAAATATTAATGCAAGTAATACAATTTTAATAATAATCAATTAAATATTAATCAAATAGTAGAAAATAGCTCTTTGTCTTCTGAACAAAGATCATATATTTCCTCCCCATTGCACCTAAGATAATTCCTTTGCCCACACATGAATGTGCCAGTGTATATTAACATCAGTTTTTCATTTTAGAAGGAAAAAATGCTTTTATTCTTATACAATAGACCATTCCATATGCTTCATAGATATTATAGATATGATCATTGGATTGCTGATGCCTTGATAGGACAGTTTTCTGCACTATATTCCAGCAAACATGAATAATTTACAACTTGAACAGATCTATATATTTACTTAACAGAGTAGTAGCTGTATACAATCATTCATCAAATCATTCATCATAGATAATAATAAATATAGCGTTATAGATACAGGTGGGGGATCTGTTATCCAGAAACCCATTATGCAGAGAGCTCAGAATTACACAAAGGCCATCTCCCCATAGATTTGTTTCTCTGTATTTGGTTGGTTAAACTCCAAACTAATCCAAACTAAGTAATGCTTATTGGAAGCAAAATCAGCCTATTGGATTTAGTTTTTATTTAACTGATTTTCTAATAGACAACGGTATGAAGATTTAAATCACAGAAAGATCTATGATCCTAAAAATCCCAGGGGCTATACCTGTAATAAAACATAATAAATAAGAGGCTATCCCCCATATATATAATAGGTGCTAAGTTTGCCCAGAAACAGTAACCCATAGTGACCAATAAGATGTTTGCTTTTAAACAGGTGACCAGTAAATGCTTCCTGCTGATTGGTTGCTATCGGTTACCACCCCATGGCAAACTTAGTGGCTTTTATTACATTACCCCCTATGTGCATTAAAGGAACAGTAACACCAAAAAATGTGTTTCAAAGTAAAAAAAAAATATCATGTAGTACCACCCTGCTCTGTTAAAACTGATCTGTTTGCTTCAGAAACACTACTATAGTTCATATAAACAAGTAGCAATGGCGGAAATTGAAAACCAGCTATATGGCACAGGATAAGTAATGGATAACAGATAACATTATGTGCTACAGAGCTTATC
>CM044447.1:89590906-89658327 GCA_024363595.1 Xenopus borealis | reverse complement strand
AAAAAAAAAAAAAAAGGAAAAAAGAAAGGGGAAGAGGGCAGAAAAGATATACAAGTAGAAGAATTGTTTACATTGAATGTTAGGAGGATGGTGAGCTAAAACAGTGATTTTACATGTAAAAACCACAACATTAGTTTGCTAAACCCTAAAAATTAATATGGCTAAAAAGTCATATATTATATACTAAACTTATTGCACCAGCATTAAAGTTTCAGCTTGTCAATAGCAGCAATGATCCAGGACTTCAAACTTGTCACAGGGGGTCACCATTTTGGAAAGTGTAACTGTCACATGCTCAGTGGGCTCTGAGCAGCTGTTGAGAAGCTAAGCTTAGGGGTCGTTGCACATGAACAAGCCAAAAATACAGTTTTTCTGTAATATAAGCTGATGCTGCAAGGCTGATTATTAAATTCTGATGCTAGCTGAATTGGGTTCTGTGCTGTCGTGTAGTAATTATCTGTATTAATTACTGATCAGCCTTATGGGTACTCTATATTGAGACTTGTGAGTCAGTCCCTAAGCTCAGTAAGTGAAAGCAGCACAGAGCATGTGAATCAGTGAATCAGCAGAGAAGAACATCTTTGGGGGCACAGATCTTCCCTGCTAAAGAACTATTATTGCCCAAAACATAATGTTATTCTCAAGCCAATAAATCTATTTTGTTGTAATTTTTTTTTTTTTTTAATGGTTGTGTATTGGTAGTCTGTAAGCTCTTGTGCTCAAGCCCCTCTGATCCTATTTTTAAGCTGTAATCCTTGTTTGTTAAATTATTGTAAGACAATGTAAAGTGCTGTTGCATTAATTATTATGATATTATAATTGATGATGATGTATCTCTCGTTCCTATGCTTTAATGCATGGCTTAAGTGTACCTGTGCAGTCATGCATCTGGCTTGGGGCATGTGCATTCAACAAGTGTCCTACTTCAAAGTGATGAAAAGTTAACTCTCTGTATGTGAGGCTAAAGTTCCCACTGAATTTTGTGCATTTGTATGTCTCTGCCCTCTGCCTATCTTTCACAAAAAGGTTTGATCTTGATAAAAAATGCTTCTCTCCTTGGAATTTTCTGTGCTTTTTTTCTAATGAAAACATTTGGCAGCTCAACGCTGCAGAGATTTATACAAAACTTTGGAAATATCAGCATAGTATTGCTTTCCCATAAGAGTTGCTTTGCCATCTATTGCAAGAGCCCCAACCATTTTTACCCGTGAGCCACTTTCAAATGTAAAAAGAGTTGGGGAGCAACACAAGCATGAAAAAAGTTTGAGGGGATGCCAAATAAAGACTGTGATTGGCTATTTTGTAACCCCTATGTGGACTGGCAGCATATAGGAGGCCCAGTTTGGCAGTAAACCTGTTTGTTATGCAACTAATCCTGTCTCCAAACCTGAAATTCAAAAATAAACACCTGCTTTGAGGACACTGGGAACAAAGTCCAAGGGGTTGGTGAGCAACATGTTTCACAAGCCACTGGTTGGGGATCACTGCTCTACTGAAACCTTGAGCAGTGCAAGAGAATATTCCCTGGGTGTAAAAAAATGCATAAGAGAATTCAAATGCTAAACTATAGAAAACAAACGAAAAACATTACTATGTTTTCCACATAACATATGCCAGAAATAAAATAGAAAGTTTTTGAAATTTGGTCAATCTTCCCTCTGTTGCCACAGCCCTCAACTGAATTGCCTACATGTGAGCACAAGTATGGAGTACCTCAAGACATTTACCAACATGGTTAATATTAACTTCAATAAAACATTGTGTATAGGTGTATTATACGTGAATAGTTAAGTATTAGTTTACAGAAAACATGGAAAGTATGGCTTCATTCACTGAATGATTGCAAAGTGCAAAATATATATACACTTCTCCATGTTTATTACCCACAATGTAACATTCTTCTTAGAATTCCAACGTAAATGTTGCACTGCACCAATATAGATATGTACAAGTAGAAGGAAGCACATTATAAATGTATTTTCATGGGCACTAATGTTTGCAATTCTACCACCTAGTGCTGTGCCAAGCAATCATAAGTGAGTTGTGTAGCATTTGCCATTTAATCATAATCATATCTTGCATTTTGTCCGTCCATTGGTAAACTGTATTCTGTGAATGCTGCAAGAGCTAGGTTGTGTTTATGGGTCTTCCCCGGAGTCTCATTCAGATCTTTCATGTGTTTGTTTCTCCAGCAAGCTGAAAAATATTCTAATCTTTGCCTGGGGACTTACACCTGCGAGGACATCAGGGCGCTAGCAGGAAAACTGCTTCCCAAATAATCCAGCTGGGCTTTGATAGAGCCATTCTTTTGCCTTACAGGTGGATGAAATAAGTAACAACAATCTATTATATTATTTTGCAGATTTTGAAATAATAAGAGAGGATTAGAGATACAGTATTTAGAGGGAAGCAGAGAAGGGAGGAGAGCCAAGGCAGCAAATTAGAAACAATATGTTTTATCACATGTGTTATAGGAAGCCCACAGAGAGTTTGTATAAAGACCAGGTCATGTCTACATGTTGGCCATTGCTAAAAAACACTATTTTATGAAGAAATACTGTGTGTCATTCTTAAAAATAATCTATATCATTATCTCAAATCAATGCAACATTTCACTATTGTATTATAGGATCTTTGGGTTTAATCTCATTTGTGTGTTCTTATATTAAATATACAATCCATTTCATGTATAATTTAATTCTTTCTTTAAGTGCTAAATAGTCAGTTCTGAAACTGACCTTGTGAAGATAAAAAGCTGTTTTTTGTAACCATCCAGTTGGCACGTAGAATGGAGACATACAAGGCTAGTTTACTGTCTGAGTTCTGGATAATGCATATTTTGTCCCCTTTTTGTTAGGTCTTATAAGGGACAGTATACTTTGGCAGATGACCTCCCCCCATATCTGAATAACACTGAAAAGGACACAAAAACCTTAAAGATTTTGCTTATCTTTCTAAGGTTGAAACTGTTTGATCTGTGCTCTAACACTTATGTGTGAATTAAAGAAATTGTACAGTGAATAAGAAATACCCAAACTAGATAAAACCAGTGTAGATTATTATACATGTATGGTACCTGTTATCCAGAATGCTCAGGACCTGGGGTTTTCCATATAACGGATATTACTTTAATTTTGTATCTTGTACCTTATTTCTACTAGAAAATAATGTAAACATTAAATAAACCCAATACTCAAGTTTTGCCACCAATAAAGGTTAAAGGGATCCTGTCATGGGATAAAAAATTTTTTTCAAAATGCATCAATTAATAGTGTTTCAGAAGAATTCTGCATTGAAATCCATTTCTCAAAAGAGCAAACAGATTTTTTTATATTTAATTTTGAAATCTGACATGGGGCTAGACATACTGTCAGTTTCCCAGCTGCCCCAAGTCATGTGACTTGTGCTCTAATAAACTTCAATCACTCTTTACTGCTGTACTGCAAGTTGGAGTGATATCACCCCCTCACTTCCCCCCACCCAGCAGCCTAACAAAAGAACAATGGGAAGGTAACCAGATAACCGCTCCCTAACACAAGATAACTGCTGTCTGGTAGATCTAAAAACAGCACTCAATAGTAAAACCCATGTCCCACTGCGTACTATTCAGTTACATTGAGAAGGAAAAACAACAGCCTGCCAGAAAGCAGTTCCCTCCTAAAGTGCTGGCACAAGTCACATGACCGGTGCAGCTGGGAAATTGACAAAATGTCTAGCCCCATGTCAGATTTCAAAACTAAATATAAAAAAATCTGTTTGCTCTTTTGAGAAATGGATTTCAGTGCAGAAGTCTGCTGGAGCAGCACTATTGACTGATGCGTTTAAAAAAAAACATGACAGTTTCCCTTTAATCATATCTTAGTTGGGATAAAGTATAAAGTGCATGGTGTATTTGGATGTAGTCTGTGGGAGCCTTTCTGTAATACATGTGTTATACCTTGACCAAAGTACTGATGATGGGTTTTCAGCAGGTTGTCTGAAGACAAACATCACTGGTGATGACCTTAGCACTGCAACAGTCACATACAAATTTTAAAGAAAAAAACAAAGTTTTGACTGGTTGCTATGGGAAACATCCCCAGTGATGTTTTTATGCAATAAATCAGCTCTTTACTGTTTGGTAACTGGTATCCAAGTGTATGTGCTTATTGGTTCTGGTAAATTCAATCTCCTGTAAGAAGATCTAATCTAAGTTAAAATGCAGTAAGATTATCAAGAAGGGCACCTATAATCCAGCAGTGTGAAATTCTCTGAAATTCCTATTAAATTAAAGGAATAGATAGTTCAGTGTAAAAATAAACCTGTGTAAATAGAAAGGCTATGCAAAATAAAAAAAACTGCTCCAATATAGTTAGTAACAAATGTAAATTATAGGCTGGAGTGAATGGTGTCTAATGTAATAGCCAGAAAGCTACTTTCTTTTTTTGCAGCTCTCTAACCTGTTACCACTTTTTAACCAATCAGTGACCATATGCAATATAATCGTTCATTTATGAACATGCAGGTCAGGATAAAAAGCAAACAAACTGGCCTTGGTGCTCCCTATTCTAGTTAGTGACTGACGGGTTTGAAAGATGCAAAGCAAGGAGTTCTGGCTGTTATATTAGACATCCATTCACTCCAGCCTTTATCAGAAGGAGAATATAGAAGTGTTCTGATGTTGGTCTTTGCTCAGGAAGGGATACGGAAGGGCATTTGAGACTTCTGATCTCTTTCCTGAGCAGAGAAACATAAGAACAGTTCTCTGTTTTCCTTCTGAAGGTATGTTTCTTTAACTATACAGTTACTGGAACCAGTCCTTGAATTGGAGTGAAAAAAGTGGAGGGATGCTCTGTGTGGCGAGTGTAGGGTGCCAAGGCAAGCCCCTCCCACAACCATAGGCCACACCCATTGCTGTAATAAGCTTCACATACCAATACTTTCTGGTTTCACCCACTTTAAAGCAAAAACATTTTGCTATTTCCATTTTGGTATTTCCTTCTAATGCACAATTTAATGCCCAGTGTGCATAGTTTTACCTGTGACCTGTAGGGACCCCAAATGAAAATTGTGCATATGACTTTTCTTAGCTGACAATCCAACTTCCAAGCTCCTTGCCTGTATACTGTGTCATAACATAGCACAACCCCATCATATTCTATATTACCTAAGATTATTTCATATACCTTTTCTCTTCCATATATTCGATTATATTTTATTTTACCTCTGCATTTCATTTGCATGCAGAAGTGGAGAGGAGCAAAAGAAAGTTCCAGGGTGCAAAACTCTTGCATTCCTTCGGAGAGGATGCGATTTCACAAAAATAAACAAGTAAAGGGATGGCATCCTTGTGCATCCCTCCCCATTTCCAGCACAGACCGGAAACTAACCAGCAGCTAACAGTTCAAAAGTTACGAAAGTAATTATATTGGCATTTGATTAACTAGCTCCGAAAAGGGGAAAAAAAATGAATGTAAATTACCAGAGTACTTTTAAAGCACCGTAAGCAATTTTACTTATTTGTTTCAAGGTTTTCTTAATTTTATGAAACTTCCATAGCATGATCCTGAATATGATACTATAACAAATCTTCAAAATTTGTCCAGGATAATCTGTTTGATAAAAAGCCTCCATATATTGCTATGGAACAGAACTCAAACACTGACTGTTTTCTCCACGCAAACAGTTTTTTTTTTTTATATTCAGTTTTGAAATCTGAAATGGGGCTAGACATTTTGTCAATTTCCCAGCTGCCCCTGCCCCTGGTCCTGGTCATGTGACGTGTGCCAGCACTTTAGGAGGTAACTGCTTTCTGGCAGGCTTTTGTTTTTCCTTTTCAATGTAACTGAATGGAACGCAGTGGGACATGGGTTTTTACTATTGAGTGCTGTTCTTAGATCTACCAGGCAGCTGTTATCTTGTGTTAGGGAGCTGTTATCTGGTTACCTTCCCATTGTTCTGTTAGGCTGCTGGGGTGTGTGTGTGTGATATATCTCCAACTTGCAGTACAGCAGTAAAGAGTGACCGAAGTTTATCAGAGCACAAGTCACGTGACTTGGGGCAGCTGGGAAATTGACAATATGTCTAGCCCCATGTCAGATTTCGAAATGAAATATTAAAAAATCAGTTTGCTCTTTTGAGAAATGGATTTCAGCGCAGAATTCTGCTGTAGCAGCACTATTAACTGATGCATTTTTCCCCATGACAGAAACATTTTTTCCCATGATGGCTTTTTGCCGCCCCTGGAAACCTCTCTGGCGCTGCTGCCTGAGGCAAGTTTCTCAACTCGTCTCATTGGGGGAGTGCCCCTGCATACCAGGCGAGGGGGGTGGCATTTCAGGAGCTGTCTCAGTGGGTCCTTTGTCAGAATTGGCACTGCTGGTAGTCCATTGTGATTGGATTAGTGGAAGAGTTTTTATGCCAAGGACTTCCCATGCCAGTCAGTTAAACTGAAGAAGCTGCTCGGATGAGTAGTGAAACATCAATGATTACTCAGCAAGTCCAGTTGTTTTAGTATTACTTATGCTAGATATAAAGAAATCTGTTTGCTCATTTGAAAAGCAGAATGCAGAATTCTGATGGAGGAGCGCTACTATTTCCTATGACAGTATTGTTTTAAGCGCCTCTTCTCCAGTACAAACCACAATTTAGCCAAATTTGCCTCATTTTTATACCATACAGCTTTGTGTACCCTGTGGAACATAATTTAGAAAATGCTCCATTAACAACCACTTAGTGACCAAACAAATGGATCTTTAGGTGTATGGCCAACGTTAGAACCAGTAAGTACCAATAAATATAAAATCAAACGCACCAATTTACAACTACCATTGTGTAGCATCATAAATCAATTGGTTCTACACAACAGGACTGCATTATGAGCTATGGTGTGACGCTTGTTTATGAGCATCAATGCATGGAAACATCAAACAGTGTTGGCACTCAATTGCTCATATTTTTATGTTTATCTTTTATTATATTCTTCCATAAGGACTACAGTTGTAAACTTCTGCTCTTCTGGAACTTTGTAGTGACAAATGGTGTAAGCAGAATGGCAGAATTAACTGCATCAATTATTATCCTCCAAAAAGCCCATATGAGCCATGAATACAAATCCACAGTGCGTTTAGAGATTCCATTGCTGGTATTTTTGCAAAGCCTGTGCGAACATCTTCATGTGTGAATAAATTCCATCTCAAAAGCCATTTTACTATAGGGCCACTAAGTGGTGCTGTAGCCCTTCAAATCAGAGCGGCAGACTTCTTAAGATTCTTGTTGTATTCAAGATCAGCAGATCCTGCAACATCTGGCAAATGAAAATAGATACACTTACATTTGCTGCATCATTGCAGGCCTCTGCCATGCTAGGCGATTTCATAACCAACGCTTCCTAATTTGAATACACGTTATCTGTAAATTGAGGGTTTATATATGTACATAGATGTATATTAGAAATTGGCGTTTTAGTATACATTGGTGTATATCAATATAAAGCTGGAAGAATCTACTACAGGTATAGATTCTATCATCTGGAAACCTGTTATCCAGAAAACTCCGAATGATTAAAAGGCTGTCTCCCATAGACTCCATTGTACTCAAATAATTCAAATTTTTAAAAAGTAATTTCCTTTTTCTCTATAGTTATAAAATTGTACCGTGTATTTGATCCCAACTAAGATAAAAATAAATCCCAATTGGATGCAAAACAATCCTATTGGGTTTAATTAATGTGTAAATTATTTTTTAATAGACTTAAAGGAGAACTAAACCCTTAATTATAAAAACTCCTTCCCCCACATAGACCCCCTTCCCTGCACCCCCCAGCCTAGCTGTTACCCCTGGTAAATGCCCCTAACTTTCTACTTACTCCTCGGTGAAAATTTAGGGCATAGGAGTACACGGGTGCCATCTTCTTCTTCTCTTCGGTAATCTTCAGGAAGAGAGTGTTGTATCGGCACATGCGCAGCTGGAGTGATCTTCTGGTTCATGACAACTGCGTATGCGTTGGAAATTGCCAAAGTGCCAGAAGAAGACCAAAAAATTACAGAAGAGAAGAAGATGGTGCCTGTGAACTCCGATGCCCTGAATCTGCACCGAGGGGTAAGTAAAGAGTTAGGGGCATTTACCAAGGGTAACAGGCAGGCTGGGGGGGGGGGAGCAGGGCAGGGGGTTTATGTAGGGTAGGGTTTTTTAATTAAGGGTTTGGTTCTCCTTTAAGGCTTGGAGATCCAGATTACAGAAAGATCCCTTATCTGGAAAAGCCCAAGTCCCAAAACATTCTGGATAACAGGATCCAAACTAAAATTCTTGCTATACAAGCATAAGCCTGCTAAGTGACAGTAGCCTAAGATAGAAACAGTACTGAAAGGCAAATTAGCAGAAGTGGTCCGTTGCTGAGCTCACCCACATAAGCATGTCTGTTCCTGTGCTGCCGATACGCAATGCCGGATGCTACACGCCGGCTCCTCGTGCTGCACAAAAAATTTTTCCGTATCTTCAGCGCTTTCAAGGAAGATTAACACGCTTGTGATTCCAATACCTTCATGGCTTTATTAAAGGCACACACAGTGTATCAAACAGTGGGCATCCCTGCACAAAGTGACTTACGCGTTTCTTGCCGACCTAGCGGCACTTCCTCAGAGTCATCACATACCACGTGTTGTGAAGTTTAAATAGTATTCCATTTGTTCATTAGTGGATTAATCAAACATCTGTTACAAAGTCTCATTCAAGTTGTTACCCCTATCGTTCAAGGAGACAAACTACATACATACATATATTGTGTTTAAATACTAATATTGCAACTATGTTGCTCATAAAACTGTGCAATTATATATAAATAGTGTTACTTTGTAACAAATTTAAGAAACTAGAGAAAAAAAGGGTCACAATACCAAAGTGTAATATAATATAACCTGTGTCTTAAAAACATTCATTTCTTTTTTTAAAAAAACATTAATTCTCTTTAAATAAATAATTCAAACGACATCACGTCGAATGAACATATGAGGAATTTTAGTACAAATGTATATATCACGCCTTCTTTCCTTTATAATATCAATTGTATAAATTTATATTATTATATTAATATTTAAGTTTCTTTATTCTTTCTATCCCATTATTTTTAGAGAACAGGAATCATTCTTATTTCAAATTCTTATCTTGGCCCAGTACAGTAAAGGTATTATGACTATTGGTAAATGTGTATGTGCATTGACGAGAAGCATTATAGAGTGGGCCAAGATAAGAATTTGAAATAAGAATGATATGCATTAAACAATTTTAGATGTTTCACACTGATAATGATGGTCACTGTTTTTTTTTTTATAATATGTGATTTTTTAGTTATTCAGAAACTCTCCAATTTGCAATTTCAGGAATCTAGTTGCTACGCTCCAAATTACTCCCAACAACCCTGCATTGATTTGAATGAGAGACTGAAATATGAATAGGAGAGGGACTGAGCAGAAAGATCAGTAATAAAAAGTGGCAATAACAATACATTTGTAGTCTTACAAAGCATTAGTTTTTAGATGGGACCCCTAATCGAAAGCTGGAAAGATTCAAGAGAAAAGGGAAAATAACTGAAAAAAAAAAACTATAAAAAAGAAATAATGAATATTGATGGGCGAATACACCCAGTTGCGTTTCGCTGAAAAATTAGCGAATTTCCAGCGAAATTCGTGAATTGGCGGAAAAAATGATGAAATGAGTCGCGGCACTTTTTTGACGTGCGTCGCGTCACCTTCGTTGCGCCAAAAACGATGCGCGACTCGTTATTTTTGCCAGGCGAATTTTCGCTGGCGTTTTGCGAATTGCGCGAGTTCGCCAATCACTAATAATGAAGACCAATTGAAAAGTTGCTTAGAATGGACCATTTTATAACAAAGTTGAACCACCCCTTTTATTCTGTTGCAGATTGCTCTGGTTTCTTAGCTGTTATCACTTTGGTGCGTACTCTCTGGGTACACACTATCTGCTACTTGTATATATTCCAAAGCAAAATGGCATACATATAGGGGAAAATTTATCAAAAAGTGAAGTTCGCCACTAGAGGGAAATTCCGCCGCTCTCCATTCATTTCTATGGGATTTTTAAAGGCGTATTTATCAAAGGGTGAAGAGGGAAATTCCGCCACTCTCCATTCATTTCTATGGGATTTTGAAAGGCGTATTTATCAATGGGTGAAGTGATAGTTCACCCTTTGATAAATACGCCTTTAAAAATCCCATAGAAATGAATGGAGAGCGGCGGAATTTCCCTCTAGTGGTGGAACTTCACTCTTAACTTCACTCTTTGATAAATATACCCCATAGTGTGTATGAACAAGAACACAAAGGGGATGGGAGTGCTGTCAGGCCCAGATTTGTGGAAATCCCACCTAGGCCCAGGTCTAGGGTGGCTGCCCAGCCACACCCACATTGGTTCAGAATCAGGGACACTATATAAATCCAGCCCTGAGTGCTGTTCTTCGCAATCTGCAACTAAAAAACCTGCACATAAGAGTTTATTTGGGGCTTTTGTTGACTTTTAATTCAAACATCATATATCTACTATACTCTCTTTAAAGTACAAATGTTTTGTAATGTTGTTATTGTATGCTCCATATGTGATATAAATGTACCCTGACTCTGTGACCACCAACAGTATGCTAGCTCATGTATTGTCTGCGCTAGTAGTAAAAAGGCAATTTCACTCACTTAGCAATACATTTTGCCTTTTGGATGCACCCAATCTACATGCACAGACTGAAATCTACAAATTATCTGCACAAAAATTGTGTGTAAAATTGCTATCATTTCCTATTCCCTTTATGGTGCTGTTAATTCTATCCTTATATGGTCCACTAAGAAATAAAAGGACATTATATCCTTCCAGACGTTTACATGTAAAGACTTACAATCAATAACAAATTTATTATGCAAAACTATTGACTAAAATGTCAATAGAACATTTAAGAAATAAATGAAAAGCTTTAAAATCAATTATTTTCATTAAGTATTGGGGTTGTACAAGTGATTTGTTTGGCGATTTTGGACCCCGTTGCATTGTTGTGTAACATTGCTAGTAAGTAAAGCTGGATGAGCAGTAGCTATGTGATTGGGCTATGCTTTTTTCTGTGTTCTTTTGGATTTGGCCTTTTGGCTACATGTTAATATAAAATCAATCCTCCATAGATAAAGAAAAAGGCTATACTAATGCATTGTATATTACAGAGGTATCAAAAAATCTAGTATGCATAACCTTTTTTGTGTTTTCCTTCCATCCTGTGCTGTGTATTTTATGTGCATTTTTACTAAGCAGATTTCAGCACAACCCTGCAAGATGCATTATACATCAGTGGGAGGCATAACAATAAGTGCCTGTATGTTTTTCCCTCTGCTGGATATTTGAAGCAGACATGTCTATGTTACGCATATGCTTTGCATCTTGTTGAAAAGGAAACCATAAAGAATAAATCATTTTATTTTGTGTTTTGGATGGCTCCTATTCACTGACTCTTTCATTTCTTTTTGCATTTTCAAAAATCAATCATAGACAAAGTCATTGCTCACACATTGACTTATGCAGCAGAACACCCTGTTCCATATGCCTTGTCAGCTCAGTTGGAGGAAAATCTTCTTTTGCTTCATCCTTAAAAATGAGGTTAAAAGCTAGGATTGGTGTCTAATCCTTATAAACCTGAAAACTTATGAAATCCACTTGCAGAATGTCCGACTGGAAATAGCTTCAGATGCTTGCTGCAACCTTGGATGGTTCATTTGCAACCATGCTATACATGTCTGGAATGATTGACTGGTGGAGTCCAAACACTATAGAAATTGTTTTGTAACCTCTTCGAGTTACATTAGTGTCTTTAGTCCTCATAAATCTCCTTTGTTGCTAAAATCAGACAAGGATAGTGAAGACCCAGATTTCTGACCCAAATTTAACCTTTAAATAAACTTAAAGGGATACTGTCATGGGAAAACATGTTTTTTTTCAAAATGCATCAGTTAATAGTGCTGCTCCAGCAGAATTCTGCATTGAAATCCTTTTCTCAAAAGAGCAAACAGTTTTTTTTTATATTTAATTTTATAATCTGACATGGGGCTAGACATATTGTCAGTTTCCCAGCTGCCCCATCAACAAATCTGTATCTTTGGACCACTTTCTTCAATCAACACATGAACAAGAATTCTGTTTTTGACTAATTTGTTAAATGGGGTTCTCATCTAGTTTTAGGACATATGTAAAAATCTGATTACATTTATGTAGAAATACTGAAAATGTAAAAAGGGTTTACAAAATTTCAAGCCCCACTGAATATGATTCTTTCATACTTGACCCTTTATGATGTTAAGTCCAGAATGTTATAGAAAATGTACTTGGTATGGGGCAGTTTATAACTGCCAACACTAGCTATTCTGCACTAGTACATTGCAGAATTAAAGGGATTCTGTTATGCTGTTTATTGTGTAGTTTTTAGTTTTAAATGACACTGTTTACATTAAAAATAATTCACTCTACCATAAAAAATGTTATTCCTAAACCAACAAATGTATATTTTAGCTGAAATATTGGTGTGTAGGAAGCCATTTCAGATCCTGAACCTGTGCTTTCAGCCAGCACATAGCTGGACTTGGGTGCTTTACTATTGACTGCTATTCTAATATCTACAACTAGCAATACGGATGCCAGTCTGTTATTAACTTCACCTTTTTCCTGTTGATAAGCTGCTGGGGGCGGGGGTATCATTCCAACTTGCTGTGCAGCAATAAAGAGTTACTGCAATTTATCAGAGTTCAAGTCACGTGACTTAGGGCTACTGGGAAACTAATATGTCTAGCCCCATTTCAGATTTCAAAATAAAAAATAAAAAAATCTTTTTGCTCTTTTGAAAAATGGATTTCAAGGCAGAATTTAGCTTTCTTATGAGTTTGGAAAAAAAAAAGTTTTCCTGTTAAATAATCTGTTTGCATGATCTTTCCTGTTCCAAAACCTCCCAAACAGTGGAGCAAGTGTAGAGTATGACTGACTGATAATTTTACTCCTCTGCATCCCTCCTCTCATGGGATGTATTCGATAAGTGTGGAGCTGCAGCCTGAAACATACTGTCAGATGATAGCAATGATTTCATCCTGTATCCTCAGGATTTTTGTTTTAATGCACACTAGCCAACAGGTTCAGAATCTCCTCTGATCCACTTTCAGATTATGATGTAGTTGTGTCCATAGTAGCTCCCCACTTCTCATCATATTAGGAAATCTATTGATTGTCTGTGACACTACACGTACTCAGTGTGCTCTCTTAAGCTATAGGGTGATAAATAATCATTTATGTGACAATATGTTCTTGATTTTATATATATATATATATTTCTTTTTTTTGTTTTTGTTTTTGTTTTTACATATTGTGGTGAGGTCACTTAGGATACCTGGGATGGAGCTTAAATATCTCCCAGGTTCTTAACAGATTCCGGGACTGCTAGTCCAGCCCGGGTGTTTTAGGTGTATAAATAAAAAGGTGGATAATTAAAAAGGTGGATCAAGCCAGAAGCGAGAACTCCAGTCTGGGGGAAAGACAGGAAATCTGCCTGTGTGAGCTCACTGAGAGGTTTGAAATCTCCACAAGGTTTGTTTTCTGGATATTCGCTGTTTTTGGGAAGCAGGTGGTAGGCCTACTCCTGTTTAGTTAGGAAAACTGACCTGTGTTAGTTAGAAGTGCATTAAAGGAGAAGGAAAGGCAAAAAATAAATTCCCATTTTTACTTTCTATAATAAAAGAGAAGTCTACCTCCAGTATACTTTAATTAAAACGTGTGACATTTTTATAAGAAACCTGGCTGTATTGGATAGGAATAGTCAGACAGTCCCTAACTGCTGTGCAGGGAAACAGTCATACTTATGAACAGCAGGGGGAGCTCATGCCTTATTCCCCAGCCATGCAGAACTCCAGCAGCGTTGTCTCTCTCTAGAGCAGTCAGCAACTGTGTAGTGATTTGTATTGGATTTTGTTTTTGCCTTTACATCCCCTTTACTGTTTCAAACTCCAGCAGCAGGGACAAAGCTCATGGAGCCAGATTTAAACAGATAAACTGGGATTCTATTTGGAGGATTATTTTGCTGCAGCCGCGTGTTGGAGAAAATTTGTATTAAACAATACAAAACTATAAAATCCACATTAGATTACATGACAACACAGGACCCAGTGCAGTCTGTATATTCTGATTATTAATCAGTCTTCTGGCAGATATTATTTGACTTGTGCTGTTTTGATCATTTATGATGATCCCTAAGCAGCACAGATCACACTGACCATGTGTACAGTCTTGGTCTTGCAAAGATGTATAACAAAGTTACAAGATGACAGCTCCCTGTGGCCAACTTTGAAAGCATAAATCATTTGTTTGATTAGGCTTGTGGTGCAGTTTATATTTAGTATACAAAATACAGCATTTCTAGCCTTATTCTATTTTAGACTTTCCTTGTCCTTTAGGGGTCAAAGATTTTATTCTGGACTGTTTATTTTGTCAAAATAAACTGCCAGAAAATACTACACTCTCATAAAAGTGACTGTGCCATGGGTTTCTTTGCCCTCAAAAAGAAAAAAAAATTGTGTTTGCATCAGAAATATTACTATAGTTTATATAGATAAGCTGATTTATTATTAAAAAAAAACTTGTTATTGTGCTTTTTAAAGTAGTATAAACAAAACTATAACACTTAAGATCGAAATGTGATAAGATCACAACTCTATCTACATTTAGGGCTAGGCCAGACGGGGAGATTCGGGGGCATTTTGTCGCCTGGCGACTTCTCGCCGCGACTTGTAGCCCCCGAACCTCCCCGAATAGCCACTTACCTAAGCGCACCGGCGCTGCTTGAAAACGCCGGCGCGTATCCACACGGAGCGGTGCGCTTTTTGAAATTGCTCCGAATTGCCTGGCGAGGCAATTTGGAGCAATTTCAAAAAGCGCGCCACTCCGTGTGGATACGCGCCGGCGTTTTCAAGCAACGCCGGTGCGCTTAGGTAAGTGGCTATTCGGGGAGGTTCGGGGGCTACAAGTCGCGGCGAGAAGTCGCCAGGCGACAAAATGCCCCCGAATCTCCCCGTCTGGCCTTAGCCTTAATGTAAGTGCCAATAAAAGCTTGTTAGCGCTGACACGCACAGTATATTACTCTCATAGCCATATCATAGCATATTATGCCCCTGACGAAGCTGTTAGACAGCGAAACGCGTTGGGCGGCGTAGGTGGCAGGTGGTGTTAATAGCTCCCACTCTCCCCAACGTAGATAGGCAGAATTGGCACAGAGGGAAGGGAGGGTACTGGTAGCAAAATGCTCGTTCCACTTAAATTGAACTTTGTGATCGTAAACATGTATTATTGAAGTTTAGAGAACCTATATTTAATAACTATATCCACCACCTAGCCACTCTACTCTTTGTTTTTAAGTGTCTGTTATTTTAAGGACATTGTCCTACACAGTTATGAGAGTAATATACTGTGGGTGTGGGTGTCAGCGCTAGCAAGCTTTTATTAGCACTTACATTAAAAGTTACGTTTTAGATACATTTATTCAACAGTTCCCTGAACTAGTTGGCTTGTTACATTGTAGATAGATTGTAGATAGATTTGTGATCTTACAGTTTTGTTTCTAATCAGTATCATTTGTGTTGCCAACCTGCAGGGAATGTGTTCAAGATAATTTACCTTGCTCTACATATTAGCTTTTTAAAGTAGCCTTTACCCTCATACACAAAAATGGTAGAAGTATAGAAGATATCTTATAGGTATGGGACCTGTATTTCAGAATGCTTGGGACCTGGGGTTTTCCGGGTAAGGGACCTTTTTGTAATATGGATCACTGTGCCTTTAGGCTTCTAGAAAATCATTTAAACATTAAATAAACCAGATAAGCTTGTTTTGCCCCCAATAAGGATTAATTATATCCTAGTTAGGATCATGTACAAGGCACTGTTTTGTTATTACAGAGAAAAAGGAAATACAGGTGTGAGATCCGTTATCCAGAAACCCATTATGCAGAAAGCTGAGATGGCCATCTTCCGTAGACGCCATTTTATTCAAATAATCCATATTTTTAAATATTATTTCCTTTTTCTCTGTAATAATAAAACAGTAGCTTGTACTTGATCCAAACTAAGATCTAATTAATCCTTAATGAAGGCAAAACCAGCCTATTGGGTTTATTTAATGTTGACATGATTTTCTAGTAGAGTTAAGGTATGAAGACGCAAACTATGGAAAGATTCGTTATCCGGAATAACCCAGGTCCTGAGCATTCTGGATAATAGGTCCCATGCCTGTAATTTAAAAATGAAGTATAAGGAAGATGGCCTTCCCGCAATTCAGAGCGTTCTGGATTAGGGGTTTTCCAGATAATGCATCCCAGACCTGTACCTTTAAAAAAAAAAAAAAAAAAAAAAACAACAATTGACCTAAGCAGGCCCCCCATGACATAACCAGACATGGAGAATATCACAGCTGTCAACTCTAGGCCAGGTACCATTCAACCCTCAACTCTGCTGCGGGATTTACACAGGAAGTCCTTGGTGGTTATATAGAAATACAGCCCTGAACAGTTGTTAATCTGAATTTATTAAAAGACGTCCATCAGACTGGATTTTAATATAGACTCAATGCCTTTCTAGGAAAAAAAAAAGTGCATTCATATTTTTGACCATTCAATAAAATTGTTTCAGGTCAGTAGGGATGTTTTTCTCCTACTTCTATGAAAGGCTGATGTTTGCCTTTCTCTCTATCAATACAGAAAGGATTTAGCAAAGGTTAACTTTAATAGACATGTCTATTTTCAAACTCACTGCGTAATCATGTATGTAGCCATGATAAGATCATTTAAATGTTGTTGTGTTATATTTTGTTATTGGGAAATTAGATTCCCCCCCCCCCCATAATTCTAGCATAATTGGGACCAAGCAACACTTGATGTATTTTAACGGATGCAGTTGGCAAGAATCGAGTAAAAGTTGCGTCTCGTGGGGGTTGCATCAATTCTCAAGCGCCTGTTCAAAACTGCCTGCATCCGATTCACTTGCCCCATGTCTGATGCTGTGATGCCTGTTGATCTCACTTCCCTCCCTTCACTTTTCCAGCCTTCTCAATATATTTATATATAGGCACTATGCCTAGGGCAACAGCTGATGGGGCCCACGGGTGATGGGCGAATCTGAAATTCACAAAATGCCGCCGCATCTCGTTTTGGACTTGAGCATCCGTTTTTGGACAATGGCGCACACATTGCCAGCATCAAAAAAACAGACGCCAGCGTCCAAAAACGGGCACCTGTGTCCAAAATGAGACGCCAGCGAATTTCTGCCAGGTGAGTTTTTCCTGCCGTATCGTGAATTTATTTGCCCATGGCGAATCGTGAGAATTTGCAGCGAATTCGCCCCAGGCAAATAAATTCGCCCATCACTAGTGCCTATATATTTTAAACTTTTTTTTCCAAAATAAAATACCCCCCCAGCCATCATGGAAACTGCCACTTAAATCCTGGTGAGGGGTACAGGGCTTATTGTGGTGAACCCCAGGAAGTGACATCATTCACACTGACAATGCTGATATGCTGACGACTAATGACATATTTTGGAAATCCCCTGACAGACACAAGGTAATCTGAAAAAAGGTTTCCTACAAATCTCCTGACGTATTGAAGCACCCACATTTCTACCTTTCATAATGGAAGCCAGATGGATGTCCTTTAAAATGTTTAATATTTGAGACTCAGAAAAAGCCTGAAGGATCTAAAGGTTTTTTTCCTCTATGTGATATGCTCCTTTCCATTTCAGTGAAGAACTATCTTCCCTGAATATAATCTCTTAGGGATTTTACACTAGAAAAAAGCAAGCACACCTTGAAATTCTATAATAATTTTGGAATAACAAATTACATTTCTGCAACTGTCATTTTCTTAATAGGTGTAGTACTCCCTTGTTGCACTAAAACCTCCTACTGTTGCAGCTACAGATCAAACCTTTCTCCTTGACCTAGTAATGGAGGATGGCAATCTTCAGGATGATATTCTATTGCAGTGCTGTGCAACTTGCAGCCCACAGGCCTCATCCGGCCCACAACCCTCCCTTGTGTGGCCCTGCACATGAAAGTCTGCCTGCTGTGACTGCTTACCTTGGATATGCTTTAAAAGGTATCAGTTCTGATATTAACTTCAAATACAGATTTATTTTCACACATGTATTCTTCACACCTGTAACACTTGTATTGTTCACAACCCTAAAGCTCTGTATATTTCACACCTGAGACATAGATGGGAATTGCCCACTTAGTTCACCTGTTCACCTCTCATACAATCAGCCTGAGCACTCAGCACCAGCATTGTGTAACTGTATGTAGTACAGTATGAACTGTAGAGTGGTGCTGATAGGTTTCCCAGTGTCCTGCGCTATTCTGCCTTCCCTTGCAGAATTTGCCTGTGTGTGTCATACTCTGTATGTGTGTGCCATCAGACCCGGATTTGTGGCAAGGCCACAAAGGCCTGTGCCTAGGGTGGCACAAGATCAAGGAGGCACGCTCCCCAGACACACTTCAATTTACTCTTATCTGTAGTAGCACTGGAGACTACGCACCCTGCCTCCATGCTCTGGCTGTAGGTAAAAGAGATACACGTGATCCAAGGGGAGGGGATAGTGTAACAGAAGATGCCTCTGGGCACACTGAGCAAAATCGGGCCCCGTGTGCCATACTCTGCCTGACCTACACTACCTGTGGGACTGAGCCTGGAAGGGTTTGTTCTGGGGGTTTGTTAGCATTTGGAAATTGTTGTTAGGGGCCCCTAAGGTGTTTAAACATGTGCTGGGGGAGCTTTGTTACCCAGAGTGGAGGAGGAGGTGGCAACATATGGATTTAAGGATATGTTTTAATATTACTTAAAGGGATACTGTCATCGGAAACATGTTTTTTTCAAAACGCATCAGTTCTGCACTGAAATCCATTTCTCAAAAGAGCAAACAGATTTTTTTATATTCAGTTTAGAAATCTGACACGGGGCTAGACATTTTGTCAATTTCCCAGCTGCCCCATGTCATGTGACTTGTGCCAGCACTTTAGGAGGGAACTGCTTTCTGTCAGGCTGTTGTTTTTCCTTCTCAATGTAACTGAATAGTACATAATGGGACATGGGTTTTTACTACTGAGTGCTGTTCTTAGATCTACCAGTCAGCTGTTATCTTGTGTTAGGGAGCGGTTATCTGTTTACCTTCCCATTGTTCTGTTGTTAGGCTGCTGGGGGAAGGGAGGGGGTGATATCACTCCAACTTGCAGTACAACAGTAAAGAGTGATTGAAGTTTATCAGAGTACAAGTCACATGACTTGGGGCAGCTGGGAAATTGACAAAATGTCTAGCCCCATGTCAGATTTCAAAATGAAATATTAAAAAATCTGTTTGCTCTTTTGAGAAATGTATTTCAGTGCAGAATTCTGCTGCAGCAGAAAAATTCTCTCCCTCAGTAAAAAGAAGTTGAGCAGCACTGTTCCAGTATAAAGTATGAGGAAGGAAAGCATTTTGAGAATTTTCATTTAATTTATAAACATTCTACTTTTCTATATTAAATGAGTTTCCTATTTGTTTCTACATGCCTATCAGCATGTATATGATTGTATGTTTGTATTTCTCCTAAGCAAATGAAGAACATTTTTTTCCACTTTTTATTAAATAGACAGTAGTTAATTTAAGCTGAAAAAAAAAAAAAATAGTCCATCAATTTCAACCCCTTCCCATGATCCCCAGCACAAGAAGAACGTTTTGTGCCACTTCAAGAGAAAGTTCAGTTTCTAAAGGGGTGACCCTTTGTTCTTTTAAAAAAAATGCTGTATGTTGTCTATGTTTGTATAACGTGTTTCCCCACCCACCCTGCACATTTCTCTCACGTCTCTGCACTCTTACCAGCTAAGTGATATATTTCCTAAAGACTGGGACCCAAAACTGCACTGCATACCAAAGATGAGGTTTTATCAGGTAGCTATAAGGATGCAACATTATGTTTTTGAATTATTCCCTTTAGTAGGCACACCCTAAAGTTGCAATGCTTGTTATACACAAAACACCCAATTCCTTTTCACTTATGGAGGCCCCAACATGCTACCATTTAGAGCAGGGATCCCTGTGAGCAACATTCTGATGAAAAAGGAATTGGGGAGCAACACAAGCATGAAAAAAGCATTTGTGTTGACAAATAAAGGCTATGATTGCCCATTTAGTAGCCCCTATGTATATTGTCAACCTGCTTTGAGACTCTGTTTGGCAGTGCACCTGGTTTTTATACAACCAAAACGTGCCTCCAAGCCTGGAATTCAAAAATAAACATCTGCTTTGAGGCCACTGGGAGCAACATCCAAGGGTTTGTAGAGCAACATGTTGCTCATGAGGATCAGGAACTCCCTGGTTTAAACCCAAGGGCCTTGTGTATTGGTAAGCATACAATGGGCTCACCTGCCGGCTTGGATGGTCCGTTGCTAGCGATCAACGTCAGTGATGGTGGTCTCTTAGATCACTTCCAGTCCCATCTGGGGTGCCAAAAATGTCGAGGTCAAAAGTGAGCCGGGACAGACGTCGACTGCAGGGAGACACAGATCACAATTGTGAGAGAGCAGACACGAGACACAAGGTGTATCTATTTGTTCTGTTCTACCATATTGGTGGACAGACCGTTTATTTATAGGTCGAGTACATACATAATTAGTCAATAATTATTAGAAGGTGGTTTAGGGTGGTGGTCCCACCACAACCAATTAGAGAAGAGCGTTGTTTATGAAAGCATGAGTAACCGTTTACCTAGTTCTTAGGTATATGGATGTCCCCTCGACCAAGGCTAAGCAAACATTGTATGTTTGCTGATGTCTTCTAGGTACTTTCCTGTGTCATGCTGACATAAAATTATGAACATGTGCTGAGAGAGAGATATTCTAGTTTAAAGTGATATGTGATTATATATATTGTGTATAACATATAATTATGTGGTATACAGACAACCTTAACACTGGCCACTACTCTTACAGGTTGAGACACAGGAGGCAGTGTATTGTGGCTTATAGTATCATTGACTGTTTTTCCTGTCTGTGCTCCCTGACCCTGCTGCAGTGAATAGTCTAATTAAAGGGCTATTTAAGCCTGCACCTCCAATAACCGTTGCTGGATCATTATCCTGTTCTATACCTGTTCTATCAGTTCCTGCGCTTGTTCTCCTCTGGTCTTGACTCCCTGGTTTCTGACTCTTGGCCTTTTATTGAATTTCTGCTTGTCTGCCGCCCACCCCAATCTAGTGCCTTTTTCACAGACTGTTTACTTGGTGCCTATCCTGACCCTGTGCCTATACCTGGACTTGTTTTCTGCCAGTTCCTTCAGCTAAGGTCAATGTGGTGCCATTTTTTATTATGAAACCTTTTGCTCAAAGCAGTGATAAGAATGTTTGGTAGTTACACAGCACATTGACTCCTTTAGTAAAGTAATTTAACAAACCTTTCTGAAATAACCTTGCCTTTATCAGCACTCAAACTCATGAATTTGCTGGCCATTTCTGCAATTTAGATAAATCTTTTTGCAAAGCTAAATTGTGCAGAACTATACATTCTTTACATAGAACTTGTAGTGCTGCACAATTTAGTATCATCAGCAAAAATGGAGACACTACTTACATGCCAACATCAACATCAGTACAAATATAACACTCAAGGCCAATATTTCTTAAAGGGGTGGGTCACCATTGGGTTAACTTTTATAGGGTAATGTAATATACGTCAGTAGCGCAAAACTATTTGCAAAGTTAAGCCTTTGCGCGAACAAATTTTGCTTTGCGCTAATGCAATATACCTTTTGTGAACCCGGAAACTGTTCAGTGACCACTTCCGCCAGCGAATTTTATACTTTGCACTAATGCGGTGTCAGTGTAATAAAACTTCTTACTGAAAAAGTTGCAATGTTTACTCCAAAAGATTACGACACCTTCAAGCACTTCTTAAGAGTGCGCAATTACAATCCGCAATGTGCAATAATGATTCGCAATGCAATAACCGGTTAAGGAACAATATTACATTGCGAGATGTGAATTTTTACCCTTATTGGTGCGCAACGTTTGCCTCTTTGCGACTTTTAATGACATTCCCCCCTTAGTATGTTATAGAATGGATAATTCTAAGCAATTTTCAAATGGCCTTCTTTTTTTAGTTTTTGAATTATTTGCCTTCTTCTTCTGACTCTTCCCTGCTTTCAGATGGGGGTCACTGACCCCATCTAAAACCCAATACTCTCTAAGGCTACACATTTTTTATTTCTACTTTTTATTATTCATCTTTCATCTCACAGACCTTCTCCTATAATTGTTCAGTCTCTTACTCATAGCAAAGAATAATTGTCAGGGTACTTTGGACCCTAGCAACATGATTGCTGAAACTGCTAACTGGAGAGCTGCTGAATAAAAAGCTAAATAACTCAAAACCCACAAAAAACAACAAATGACAGCCAATTGCTAATTGAGTCAGAATATGCCTCTCTGCATCATACTAAAGGTTCATTTTAAAGTGAACTACACATTTAAACTATAACGTTCTGTTCCAGCGTGTTACTATATCAAATGGTTTGGCAAAATCCAAACATCCACTGCAACCACAGTGTCTACGTTTCTGCTCATCTCCTCACAGAAGCTCATGAATGTGCAATATCTATTGTGAAAAAAACTCCTGGTGGTGCACATTTATAGTATTTTGAAAATTTGAAATGTATTCCAGTATCTTTTGCCTTATTATCCCCTTTACATTTTTTTCTAACAACGTCGGTATCTTTTGGAATAACAGCGCCACATTATTAATTTGCCAATCCCTCTGCAGCCACAAAAGAACCTTGAAGTAATGTGGTTTGGAAATCACAAACCTAAGCTCTTGTAGCAAGCTTGGATGAATACCATTTGGTATTGGGTCTTTGTTTACTTTCATATGTTCTTTTTTCTTTTGAGCATCCTCTTGAGTCAACCAGAAATACTGAATTTGCTAGAATTGAGTCTCTGCTTCGTCTCTGGTCTCATCAACCAATTATATTTTTTGTTTTTTTTTTTAAACTCATTGCTGCAATTCCCATTATAAATTCTCAGCCCAACCACATGCCTCATCCCAGCTTGAAACAAATCTAATAATCAGTGTCATAGCTAGATATCACTGGGCCCCATGGCAAATTATTTTTCAGGCCACCAAAATATCTAGAGGTTGATCTGATCTGATATTTATTGATACTGTTTATTGATATTGTCTTATGGGGCTCGCTATACCTCTGGGGCCCCCTGCAGCCACAGGGTCTGCTTCTTCTGAAGTTACACCCCTGCTAATCATGATATTTTGTACATGTAATTAAATTAAATTCTTCTATTTTGCCTAACAAGCTTGAAGAGTTAGAGATATAGATACCATTAAATTCAGCACTTCTCTTCCTTAGTTCCTAGTGATGTAACTGACTGCAGGACATGCTATCCAATCAGGTGAAAGGATCTGCATAGCAGGGCAGCATGACAGTCGGTTTGAATGGATTAATTTTTTTTTCATATGCATTTGTATCCTTGTAATGAAAATCTCAATCCAGTGGGAAAAAAAAGATTGAAATAAAATATTTATTTTTAAAGATTAGCCCTAACCTTGAAAGGTTATGGAGACTTGTGGACAACTGACATACTTTACCTTGGCATTCAAATTACATTCCGTGCCCTTTGTTTTTCTGAACTGCTGAGTAAAGGGAATTCATTTCAGGGAAGAATCAGTTAAAATGTAATTTTTTGAGAACAGATTTAGACAAGCTTAATTTGTTACCTCTGGCCGGATTTTGCTTGTGGGGAATTGCAGTGAACTCAGAATGAGAATATATTTATTGGGGTTTGTGTCTATGTGGTCACTCATCATGGTCAGTATTATCATTACAAAGGGCTACTAATCAAGGGTAAAGTAATAATTGAATCTGATTCCCCTGCGCTTGTAAATGACTTGGATCATTAATAAGACAGAGTGAGGAAAATTGCACTGTGCAGTGGCTGTGTGTTGGATAAACAAAACACTTCAATTTCCAATGGCTCATTTCTCAGGCGATAGGTTGGTTACTGGGAGTTGGTGTTTTTACACAGTCGCCACATCAGGGAGAAGCTTTGTAGACACATTGATGAATCTGCTTAATTTCCACTCTGCAGGCTAGAACTTTAAAAAGACATTTCTGTTGGAGGCTCGCCAGTCAAATAATGCAATAACCTTAGTAAATCTTCTGCAGGCTTTTTTTTTTTTTTTGTATATCAGATTGAAGAAAACTCACTTCTCCTGTTGAATGAAACAAAGCAGAATGTTATATTGAGTAGCAAAGGAAGATGTGAATTAGCCTGATGATCACTAGTGACTTTGTGACATGCTGCGCCGTGTCTCTCATTTGAATGAAATAATATCTTCTCTCCATTGTGCTGTGACGCCATCTTCTTGTTCCCTGTGAAGAACGAAATTGTGTTCCAGCTTCCAAGACTTGTGTGTATTAAGTATGAGACACAATTTTGTTCTTAAATCAGTTTTTAGAACAGGAATAGTTGTTGATAAAGCATAACCTAGTTTGCTCTACATAAAGATTATGGTATTCTCACTAAAGTAAAGTTTTCCCATATCTACTGTTAAAATCTTTTTGAGGCATGCAAAACACCTGACATTTTATGAAATTGCTGTGTGAAGGCCAAGCCATTCTAAGGGATATGTCTAGTATTTTTCTCAGATGTTGGTACTGCTAAGGCTAGTATTTTAGAAGCATTAACTGCTCCTTAACTGCTTAAAAGGACAAGGAAAGGCTTTATCTAGAATTTTATGTTGTTACACTCCCCTTGGTGTACCTAATCGCTAATTCCCTTTGCTAAACTGTTTACTGAATCCTCCTGAACCTTCTGATAATTTTGGCCATTGATCTTCGGCTACGGCTGCTATGTCCCCACATATGGCATCATCAACATGGCTGCTCCTAACAATGTGCACATGTGCCAAAATTAAACTGACCCCTGACTCAAGCTCCTTCTCCCATCTTTCTAAGTGGGCTTACAAATGATTCTTAAAGGGATACTGTCGTGGGAAAACATGTTTTTTTTCAAAATGCATCAGTTATTTTCCAGCAGACTTCTGCACTGAAATCCATTTCTCAAAAGAGCAAACAGATTTTTCTATATTCAATTTTGAAATCTGACATGGGGCTAGACATCTTGTCAATTTCCCAGCTGCCCCTGGTCATGTGACATGTCCCAGTACTTTAGGGGAAAACTGCTTTCTGCAGTTGTTTTTACTTCTCAATGTAACTGAAGGAGTCACAGTCGGACATGGGTTTTTACTTTTGAGTGCTGTTGTTAGATCTACCAGGCAGTTGTTATCTTGTGTTAGGGAGCCGCTATCTTGTTACCTTCCCATTGTTCTGTTGTTAGGCTGCTCGGAGGGGGCAGGGATGGGGTGATATCACTCCGACTTGCAGTACAGCAGTAAAGAGTGACTGAAGTTTATCAGAGCACAAGTCACATGCCTTGGGGCAGCTGGACAATTGACAATATGTCTAGCCCCATGTCAGATTTCAAAATTAAATGTAAAACAAATTAGTCTGGATTTTAGTGCAGAATTCTACTGGAGCAGTACTGTTAACTGATGCATTTTGAAAAAAACATTATATTCCTATGACAGTATCCCTTTAATGTGCAAGTATTACCTCCCAAATTGAACTACTGCACATGCACCAGGGTTTTGTAGCAGTGGCTGATAGGTATTTCTATATATCAACTCAGAGTTTTTTCTACAATCACACTTATGATCTGGGTCTTAAATGAACAGTTGACACCACTGGAGGTATGTGAATGAAGATGAACTCTTTATAAGCCTTTGCTTGTCCTTTATTACAGTATAATAATCAGGTCCCTGTGTCTATGTGTAATTGATCTAGTGTGAGCCCAGTGGATTGTTTAGGACATTGCTGTCCAACTTCTGTGGTACTGAGGGCCAGAATTATTCTAGTCAACATGATGGAGGGCCAATAATGGAAGTCAATGACCATGCCCCTTTTTAAAGCACACCCACTTTAAACCAAACCTATGTTACCAAAATAAGACCATATCCACATTAAGGGAGTAATACACCAAAAAAACAAATGGCTAGTGCTCACTGCAGGGATATTGATCACTTATACGGGAAAAAGTAAGTAATATTTAAACATACTTTTAAATCCATATGCCCCCTCCTCCCCTGTGGATAACACAGCACCCCCAGCACATAAACACCTTAGGGGTCCCTAATACCAATTTCAAATTGTTAGCAAACCCACACAACAAACCCTACCAGGCTCATGTCCCACAGATAGCATAGGGCAGGCAGAGTATGACACACACAGGGAGCTTAGGGCAGACAGAGTATGACAAACAAAAGGAGCAAAGGGAGGCAGAGTATGCGGCACACAGGGAGCAGAGGGCAGGCAGAGTACATGGTCAGACTAGGGAGGCTGGAGGCCCACCAGGGCTGCAGACTCAGGGCCCCCTGCCGCTGTACCCTGCTGCGCCGTGCATGCACGCAAGAGCAGATGCACTGTGTTCTATGGGCCTCGGGCCCTTTTTCGGGTCTGTGGCAATGGAAGAGCAACCACAGGGTGCCGGCCCAGTCCGGCAGAGTGAAGGGAGGTTTGGCGGGTGGGAGGACAGGGAACCAGTTGGCCCACTGTTACTTACGCAGCGGCTGACTCTGGAGCAGTATACACTGCAACACCAATGCCGGGGCCCACTGAGTTTTTACTTGGTAACCCGCCAAGCCAGTCCGACCCTTGCAGAATATGACACACAGGTAGCACAGGATGAACAGTTCATACTGTGCTACATACAGGGGTAAAAAAAAAGTGTGACCAGTGCCCTGTAAGTGAAGGTTAAAGCCTCTGATGTTTGGTTTTAAGGCAGTGCTTCATGTGTTGTATGAGATGTGAATTTCCTTTGTTTTAAGAAGGTTCTCACTTTTTTCATACACTAATATATATTATTGGCATTTAAATTCTTTAGGTGAGCAATTTCGGAAAGATGATTCAATACCTCTTCATAATAAAATATATTGTGTATCTTTATATCCTCTTCTTCATTTTTGGTACCGTTACCTCTGGTTACCAAATATGTTTACAGTAATTTCTTAATGCTGCTTTACCTCCAGTTGTTACACTGGTTTTCAGTCCTTTTATTTCCCAGCATGTTTATTTTTCTCCCTATGGGATTTTTCTTTAAAATGGGGTTAAGTAACCTACAAAAATATGTATATCATCACCATTTTTTTCCCTTTAATAAACAACTGGGCCTTTGGGATTCAGATAATCCTTTTTGGCTCCATCTGAATGATATGCAAATACATTTGGAAATGCTGTGACTTTAAAACATTAAACAACTATGCATCAATAACCCAAGCTAAGAAAATGGGATTACAATTCATCTACTGCTGACCAGGCAGCATTGCTGAATACTTGGATATTATTTTAATTAAATACACACTTATGGTTTCTTTACATCAGCCAGCAATTTCTTTCTTCCATTTACTCTCTTCTGCTCTGGGTTCTGCCAAGATTTAGATTTTTTTTTGTGTGGCTTCGATAAAGGCCCAATCGACTCATGCATTTTACTGCCTGCTTTAACCTTAAATGACATCATTTAATAAAGTACTGCAGCAGTTAAAAACTACACCTGCACTTTAATCTGGAATTCAATCTCTCTAATTAGATTTTTCTGCCTATATACAATGCACACACTGCTGCAAGATGCAGCCATGCAAGTGCCAACTTTACACAATCTCACTAGAGTCAGCAACTTATTGTAATGAATGCAAATATGTGAATTCTATTAGTCTCCACTTATTATGAATGTTTATTCTACCAAGTTATAACAGTTATATATATATATATATATATATATATATATATATATATATAATGATATAGAATTATATAGTTCTATAGTATGTTCTCACTATAAACTGACTGCCTTCTGTACCTGTTTTGAAAACCTCAGCCTACCCTATCAATAGTTTTCTTTCATACAGGTTACAGACTCAGATTCTTATTTCTCATGCCGGATTCTCACATGCAGTGATTCTATTTTTGGGTAAAAGGGTCCCCTGCTGTTTCTCTATAATGTTCTGTAATGTACTTGTAAAGTGTAATCATTTCCCCTTGCAAGCACCTTTTTTTTTTTTTTGGAGAAAACAACCCCAACCTTTTCAGTTTACCCTCATGATTGAAGTCTTCCATCCCTCTAACCAGTTTAGTTGCATTGCTCTGCACTCTCTCCACCTCTTAAAGGGCACTATCAAAGCCAAAATCAAACACATAATAACAATCTGACCAGTACAACTGTTATGTTTAGGTAGCCGAGGATGAGGAGGGTATAGCTTTATTAACAGGTTCATGTAGCCATTACACAACTGCCTTACTTCCTACTTTTCAAGCTGTACAGAAAGTCCTGTGTATCTGCATAGCACAAGTAATGTGCACAGTGACACCCGCAGGCCATTTGTATAAACACCACAACAACCTGAACACTATTGCAAAAAAGAATTGTGGTTAATAAAAGGTCTAAACGCAGGACTTTGCTCTGTACACTTGAGATAGAGCTCAGCTCGAAACATGTCGTGACAAATAAAACACTTGGAGGTTTTGCAGCAAAGTCCTGCGTTTAGACCTTTTATTAACCACAATTCTTTTTTGCAATAGATTTCTGGCTTCAACGGATGGAAGCAGTGGGTAAAGCTCGAATAAGCTGAATCTACAACTATTTGAGAACAACCTAAACACATTTAATCAAACTACTGCAGGTTTTAAAAAAAAAAAAAAAAAAAAAACCCCTTACTTCTTTCACTGAGAGAGTCTATACAGTGACTATAACAGTGACTATAACATGCAAAGTCCTGGGTATTCTACCCAGAATGCCTAGCTTTAGTAAACTCTAGAAGTATCACTAGATTTCCCTGTCTTATCCCCTGCTAGTGATGTCATTATGGAAATGAAGGGCACACAGCAATTTCCAGAAGGTGGCAGCACTAACACAGAAGTTTGGCAGATTTAAAAATAGCTTAGAAGGTTTATAAGGAATTTCAACTGAGCATGTGCGAAATTTCAGAGCTGCAGTTGGCTGTGAAGATATAGGTAGGAGGAGTCTGTGAAATCCAAGATGCCTGCCTCCGCTAGAACTGCAGTGGAGATAGGGGAGATTGTGCAGAAGGTATAGTGAGCTGATGATTTACATTATACAAACAATTCTTACTGTTTTAAAAATTGGATTTCTTGCAATTGCTTTCACATAGTATATTTACTTAGTAAATGATTTTAGTTATGATTGGTGCCCTTTAAGGACTGGAGTCCAAAACTACACTGCATACTTCAGGCGAAACCTTACCAGGGACCCATAAAGAGGCATAATTATGTGTTCATTGCTTAAGTTAATGTCCTTTTTATGAAAGACAGAACTTTATCTGCTTTAGTAGCTACAGAATGACACTGCCCAGAATTAGACAACTTGTTATCTACAAAAACCCAAAGATCCTTCTCACTTAAGGAAACTCCCAGCACACTGCCATTTAGTGTATAACTTGCATTTATATTATTTTTGCCAAAGTATTGCATTTATCATCATTGAACCCCATTTTCCAGTTTGTTGACCAGTTTCCCAACTTAGACAAATCACTCTGCAAAGTGGCAGCATTCTGCATGGAACCTATAGTTCTGCACAATTTAGTATCATCTGCAAAAATAGAAACCATACTTTCAATGCCCACATCCAGGTCATTAATAAACAAGTAGAAAAGCAAGGGACCCAGTACAGAGCCCTGCGGTGCCCCACTAACAACACTGGTCCAATTAGAAAATGTTCCATTTACCACCACTCTGTGTTGGTCTATCTTTTAGCCAGTTCTCTATCCAGAAACAAATATTATGTTCCATTGGGTACTACAAGTCTATATCAGGTGTTGATTCTTAGTAAGATTAGAAAAGCAGTAGGAGGCCCAAAGCACGAGTCATTTTGATTAGTGCTTCTGAGTAGCACTTATCAAAATAATGCACATTGGGCCAGACTCAATTTAGTGAGGAAAAGGTTTATCACATAAAATCTCATGAACAAGTTAAAATTGGAGTAAAAACTCTATTGAAGTCTATGGGGAAAAATGGGATCTGAACATGGAGAAAAGTTTTTTTCTCCTCAAAATTGAATCTCGTGCATACGTTTTCATGTAATAAACCGTGATATTATAGATTATAAATTGACACACACACTTACATACGCAGCAATGGTGTCTGCCCTTACTGCCCGTTTAAAAAAGGCATTTAGTACAAATCCTTTAAGTCTGTTCCTTGTTGATAATTTCAATGTAAAATCTGGCTCAGAAAATAGAGTGCAGCTTGAGCATTTGAGCAAATGCTTATTGTTTAGGAGTGGAAAAGGCTATGTAAATAACTAGGTATCATTGTTATAATTTCATACAAAAAAAAGTAATAAATGTCATATATACCGTTTAACATTCATATCCTCCTCTCCCCTCTCCTCTGAGAATACTATAATATGGCAAATTTGAAAATGATGAGAGAATTTTAATATTATGGAATCTATTTAATTTATATATATTTTTTTATTCCCAAGCCTTTTTAAGATGTCAGCGAATTGGACCCTGCCAAAACATTTGGTCTTTCCACAAAATAAAACAAAGGCTGGAAGTCAGCATTTGAAAGAAAAAGAAACATCCTCTGATTATGAAACTGACTTTCTTTCATTCAGTATAAATAAGCATGGCTGAATTATGTGCTTCATACAAAGCAGTTTCCATGACAAAGGTAAATGTTTTCTCAGAGCTGAAACTTATTTCCACAAATTTTTAACTGGAAGAGTCATTTTTATTGCTTGACATTTATTGTACATTTGGCCATTGCAGAGTTCTGAACACCCTATTAAATACATATTTCCAAGAACTGTGTATAGCTGCCCACCCTCCATCTATGCCTGCCATTATATTACCACTGGAGAATGACACTACATAAAACACCACAAAGTAAGATAGATATATAGGTGCATATTCATATGCCTTGGCTGACAACTACCATCATTCTATATATTTCCCTACACAGTGAGACTGAGAACTTGAAATCTCACTCCATGAAATCTGTAAATGTTGCTGATCTAATACCATCATTATTAGCGAAATGTGTGCCATGGAAATGATATAATAAGGTTATTCTCTCATAATGATGGTGTAAGATTTGCAGCATATACTCAGTGTTTAGCAATGTTGCTTTCCAGCACTGGATTTTCCAGGTTCAATTCCAGGTTTTGCAATATTTGCAAGTAGGTTGTATGATCTCTCCATGTCTGCTTGGATTTATATGGCCTCCTACATAAAAAAAATGGTGCTATATAACTAAATTATAAGGCATACTAACAAAACTACTCTGATGTATGTGGACAGAAGACTGTGCTTCTTTTTGGATTGAGAAATTTGTAGTTTTCACATAATTTAAAGGGTTAGACTTTCTTTGGTTCTGGCTTTAAAGGAACAGTTCACTGTAAAATTAAAAACTGGCTAAATAAAAAAATGTTTCTAATGTAATTGGTTAGCCAAAAATATAATCTATGAAGGCTGCAGTGACTGGGAAAGATTTGCCCACCACTGTCTGTAGCCATTCAGAGAATTAACACCAACATCACGAATGTGTGAAATGCACCTCAATTGTCAAGCCTTGTCAAAGTTTTGTAAGACTTGTGTTAGTGTAATGAGAGTAATCATTTCAACACTATATATTCAAACGGTATAATGAGTCTGAATTTAACATGACCCTAATTCACATCACTTTACTGTTGCTAAATTATAAGAATATATGGATCTCATTACCACTGATGCCTTTACACGGGTGGTAGAGCTAATTAAAGCCAGCTGCAGCACCCATCACCAGGTGACCCAGCTTCAATTTTGCAAGTAAACATCTAATTAATTTTATGTAAAAGAATACATATAAAATTAATATTTCTCTGCCTAATACTTCATTTCACTAATTAGCATTCAGGAGGAGGATAGAAGCCATGATCCTCAGACCCAAAGTATTGTGGTGAAGGTTGTGTGGAGAAAAAAGGAAACTGTGAAAAATTACATATTATTTTAATAATACAACTAATTAGCATAGATCATTCTGAAGAAAGACCTCAAAGGCAGCAATATATATCCTTGTAGTATATTGCAGTTCCTAATAAGGAAACATTTGTTGACAAGTTGTCGATATGTCTAGTTCCCTGTTCTATAGAGTTGCTATGCTAACTGCCAGTTCTTGCATCCATTCTTACACTGACCCTGGGCTTCACCCTTTTCCATTCTATGATAATATAGCAAATAATACTCAGAGGGACATTTAAAATTAAGATAATGCAATAATTGCTTTATGATTCCTTTCTTGTTTATTGCTCATTTCATGAAACTATTCACTAAACATTACAAAACTTTTTTTTTATACAAACATAGAAAAAAGACTGGCAGCAACCCACTGAAATTGTTTTGAAGCTTGAACATTTGCCAATTTGTTTCACTCTCACAGCAATATCACAAGTTATTTGCAGTCTTGGCCTATATAATATTGTTGTAAGAGTGAAGCTATTTCTCAAGAAACAAATCCTTGAATCCCATTTGAGTAGGGCCAAAAAAAGGGAATTTAGTGTTCTAAATGCTAAGTTTTCTTTACAAACTGAGGTTAGTGACCTGGTCATGATTTCTTGCACTAAACTTTTTTTTACAAACATTTTCAGTATATTATATGTATATATATTTTTTAAAATATTGTTTGGAAAATGGACTATTTGATGGTTAAATGGTTAACTTCTGTTCAAGTGAAATATTGGAATTACTCTTCCATTGGTGGAGTAGGCCTTCAAACATTAGGCTTGACTTGGTAGAAACTATGAATAATGTAATTTGCTGATGTATAAATTAAAAGTAAAAACTTGATTGGTTGCCAGGTGTTAGTAGATTTTGTTTTATTTAATGTATTTATTTCCTTGTTTATTATTTATATAGTGCTAGCACATTTATGCATTGCTTTACAGAGATCATGTCACAAACAGCACCATAAATCCAGAAGCGATGCTAGGCTCCCTAGCTCTTGCTTCTGCCTCTAACAGCAGCCTTTCACCTTGGGAGGAGGCCTCAGCGAATCGGATGCTGCCAGGTCTTCATAAGAGAGGAGCCAAGTTAGGGTTCTGGATGAGCAAAGGGGCATGATCGTTTTACAGGACGAGGGTGGCACACACAGAAGGGCCAGACAGGGAAGCGTGGTCAAGAAGACCGGCCAGCACAAGCGGCGTTCAGAATAGTCCGGCCATGTGAAAACTGATTAAATGAATGGTCAGGCAGGCTAGGATGAGGATTGGAGAGCATAGAATAGTCAGTCAGGCACAGGTCAGGACAAGGGAATCTCATACTGACATGGGGAGAACATACAAACTCTTTTTCAGAATCAATCTCAGAATACCAGCATCCAGGGCAGATTTGCTACACACTGTTGTGATGCAAACCTTGCCCTTGTTTCTTTTAGTTATATACATTATCCAGTTTTAGGACTTGAAAAACAGAGCACAATTTAGGTCATATTAAAGAAGAAATATAAAAAATTCAAAAGGGTTCATAAACATTCAAGTACCACTGTACATGCTGGGAGCAAAACAATCCTATTGGATATTTAATGTCTAAGTATTTTTCATAACCTTAAGATGATGCTCAAAATGATATTACATACATCAATACTGTACTCCTACTTTCCATGTCAGATTTTTATACTGTAGTTCTGGTACTGTAGAAAAACTATGCCTGATTTTGATTCTCCTTACAATTGCTGTTTTGATTTTCATGTAGAGAAAGTAAATGGAACAGAAAGAAAACAAAATTAAGGTTCATTTTGTATCTTCAGAACACATCAAACAGACTACCCCTGAGTAATAAAAGTATTAATAGGACAATGAATCTCTGTTCTGGAAAAAGGCAGATGTTTATGTGAGACATCATAGTGATTGCTCATTGCAATCTTTGGAATAACCCCTGCCTGGTAAATTTCTTTTGCAAAACGAAGAAAGGCAGAGACAACAGAATTGCGGGAATATTTGTATTGCATTGTTGATAGGAAACCCACTGAGCTTCAGAAGGCCATTGTTCCAACTGAAACAGCCAATATCCTTTTTTTTTTTTTGGTTTATGGTGAATATAACCCACATAAGAATATAAGAAGTCAAGAAAGCCTTACATAAAAGATGTGGACCCAAATTTGTCTGGAAAGAGATTAATTCAAAACATTTTCTAGCTATTATATAAAATATAATAGGCAAACACAAACTGTACATAAGTATAACAAGTACAAGATCAGGTATGTGCCCTACAACCCCATGCCATGTAAATATCAAATCTTAAAGGTGTTGTTCACCTTTGAGATAACTTTTAGTATGAGAGCGACATTCTGAGATAATTTGCAATTTGTTTTCATTTTTTATTATTTACGATTTTTGAGTTATTTTGCTTTTTATCCAGCAGCTCTTCAATTTGCATTTTAAGCAGTCTTGTAACTAGGGCCCAAATTACCCTAGCAACCATGCACTGATTTGAATAAGAGACTGTAATGTGAATAGGAGAGAGTCTGAATAGAAGGATCAGCAATAAAAAGTAGCAATAACAATACATTTGTAGCCTTTCGGAGCATTTGTTTTTTAGAAGGAGACGGCGACGCCCATTTGAAAGTTGCAAAGAATCAGAGGTAAAGACTATAAAACTATAACAAATACATAATAAAAACCAATTGAAAAGTTGCTTAGAATTGGCCATTCTATAACATAATAAAAGTTACCGTAAATGTGAACCACCCCTTTTAAATATGTGTTCCAAATGAGTTATCTGACAGATAATTAGCTGTATATTAGGACATTTAAAAATACAATGAGACTTAAAACTGAATGACAAATAATTCCATAATGGGAAGACAAATTGAACCTCAACAACTAATAACTTTTGTGATAATGCCACATGCAGGTCACTGGAAATATTAAAGGAAAACTATACCCCCCGAACAATGTAGGTCTCTATAAACAGATATTGCATAAAACAACTCATATGTGAAACCCTGCTTCATGTAAATAAACCATTTTCATAATAATATACTTTTTTATTAGTATGTGCCATTGGGTAATCATAAATAGAAAATAGCCTCCTGGGATCCTAGGATCCAACGGTGCACACAAACATGACAAAAAAACTATAAAGTTAGATCACATGAGCCAATTAACAGACAGAGTTGTGTATTTTGCTTCAACACTTCTTCCTGTTACAGTTAGAGTTGAAATATTTCTGGTCAGGTGATCTCTGAGGCAGCACACAGACCATCATGAAATGGTGGTTCAAGGCAAGAGATGTAAAAGTGCAATATTTACTTAAATATATATACCAGGTAGGTAAGATTCTTTAATATGTCACTTGATTTGATATAAACTATCTGTTGCTCAAAAATTCATTTTCGGGGTATAGTTTTCCTTTAAGACTTCAATATATAATGCTGTATGTGAATTCTTGTTGAATTTTTACAACACTATAAAATATAAATGGTTCAACAAATAGTTATGCAATTTACAATTGGCACCCAGTTCGCAAGCATAAACCTGATTTTCTAGATCACCTAATTCATTTCCTGGGTTCCAGGGGGTTTTTTTTTTCAACGTTTTTCTGGAACTTCTTTGAATGAGATTTTATACTCAATATAACATTTTGTATGATGTTAGCAAGTTTTGTTTACTAGATGCTAATTTCGTTAATTGCAAATCTTGAACTGCAAGACCTCTATTCTCCACGCTGCTTGCCCTGACTATGTGTACTATTAAGATAATGTTGTCACCTCTCCGCCAGCCAAGACGCCAGTTGTCTGGTTGGTTTTGTGAGTAACAAATCTGTGAAAAAAGAAAATAACTACTGCTGCATTGTTACTTTTGCCTGAAATACATTTATTTGAAATATTTTCATTCTGGGGGCCTCAAAAAATAATTTTGTAATCTTATGCATATTGATCATCAAGCTGTTCAGAAGACCCATGTGCATTCATGTTTTAAGTGGGAGAAAGAAGCTATAAAGTACAAGTTTTGAGGCGATTTTAAGATGGAATTTTTTATTACATTATAATTTGTAATTAAAATCTTGCAAACAATTTGTATAAAGAAAACATTTTTGCAGGCAATGTGATGTGTTTGTAGAAGCAAAAGTTTTTGGGTGTATATGTATCATATAATGTGGTAATCACATGCATATTTGGCATTAAAGAAATTGTTCAGTATAAAAATAAAAACTGGGTAAATAGATAGGCTGTGCAAAATAAAAAATGTTTCTAATATAGTTAGTTAGACAAAAATGTAATGTATAAAGGCTGGAGTGACTGGGTGTCTAATATAATAGCCAGAACACTACTTCCTGCTTTTCAGCTCTCTTGGTTTCCACTGATTGGTTACCAGGCAGTAACCAATCAGTGACTTGAGGGAGGGCCAATGGGTCATAACTGTTGCTTTTGAATCTGAGCTGAATGCTGAGGATCAATTGCAAACTCACTGAACAGTTATGTCCCCCCTTCAAGTTGCTGACTAACTCAGATTTAGAGAGCTGAAAAGCAGGAAGTAGTGTTTTGGCTATTACGTTACACATTCAGTCACTCCAGCCTTTATACATTACATTTTTGGCTAACTAACTATATTAGAAACATTTTTTATTTTGTACTGCCTATCTATTTACCCAGTTTTTATTTTTACACATTTTTACCATTGTTCCTAATATATGTGGGGGATAGGATCCTACTGGGCCTTGCGCAGAAGCCACTTGCCCCCCACAGAGGGCGCCTCTTGTCTGTATTGGGGTGCCCCGAGGCAGCAGCCCTGGATGGCCCTGAGCCCTCAGTCTAACATTTGATTGGATGCTGTAGAATTCTAGTTTTGATTCCATTTTCCCTAGGCTTCTTACCAGATTCCAGTCATTGCATAGCCTGTGTCTGCTTTTCTCCATGTCTGCATGTCAGCATTTACATTCCCAGTTCATGGATTTCTTCCTGTTTACATTTCACATTGTTCTGGGAGTTATCTGTTGATTCAAGAAATAAACCACTTTCCTTTATATTGTGAAAGGCAGCTTTCGCTGGTTGTTAATATAACATGCTGTTTGCTTCTATAGTTATTATTTGTTTACCAATGTTTTTTACAGCGCCCGAATGAAGGAAATTTTTCACCTTTCTTAATAAAAAGCAATAGGCCTGGTTTTGAAATCTGTAATTAGCTTTTCAGATTGTGATATCAATGGCATTACAAGTATGGGATCCATTATCCAGTAAACCCTTATCCAGAGAGCTCCAAATTATGGGAAAATCATCTCTCATAGAATCCATTTTTAAGCATATAACTCAAATTTTTAAAACATATTTTTATCTAATTATAATTTTGTAGCTAGTTGTAAGACTGCAGCAGAGTTTATGCTGGCTTCCAAAAAGAGCACAGGGACAGCACAGATAATCTAAATACCCCCAGCTTCCTTAAAAACAGTGATAGTAGCTCGCGAGCAACATGTTGCTCTCCAACCCCATGGATGTTGCTCCCAGTGGCCTCAAAGCATGTGCTTATTTTTGAAATCAAGACTAGCCTCAAATCAGTTGCTTATTTTTTAATTAATGGCTTAGAGGCAAGTTTTGGTTGCATAAAAAACAGATGTCCTGCCAAACATTCTCTCCTGTAGGCTGCCAGTCCATATAGGGGCTACTAAAAATCCAATCAGAGCTCTTATTTGACATCCCCATGGATGTCATTTCATGCATGTGTTGCTCTCCAACTCTTTTTTAAATTTAAATGTGGCTCACAAGCAAAAAAGGTTGGGGACCCCTGCTTAAGAATATCAAGAAGTAAATGAGAACTAATGCATTAGGCAATTAATCTGGGGGCATGTGTCTTGGGTTTTTGGGGATAGGAACACCCAGCCACTTGCCTCTACCATGCCATTCGCTATAGTACTGACCTGTCCCACCTGTTGCGCCCTAGGCAGCTTGCTCTGTTGCCTACCCCTAGCTACAGTTAGCTGCAGGCAGTTAACTTTGCAGAAATAAAGGTGAATATATATAAGCAAATGAATCTTGAATGTTCCAACATATGCCATTTAAATAAAGAGTAATTGAACAATGTTGAAATATATCAGTATCTGTCCATAGTTTGGTCACTATTGGGATTTCCACCGTACATGAAACTATGTCCCCCCCTCTCAGCAATTTCTAAAGCAAGAATCTGGGAAGTTTGGTATATATTTTTATTTTTTATTGGAGTGGTGTACCATCGCATGATTAATTTATATGCTGTTTCCTTTATGCTAATGTTTGGGGAAATATGTCTGATTGCTTTCCAAATTTTTACCCATTTCCCTGGTGATATGTGGCAGGAGAGGTCTTTGTCCCATCTGGAGGAGATTTAGTTAGTAGAGTGTAGATATGGTAAATTGCTCTGGTTGTGTATTCAGGGTTTTTACATCTGGATTCAAATAATGAAATCTCTATGGTTGGTTTAAGCATACTTTGTTGGTTGTAGAAATGTACTAATTGGTTATAGCAGTATAATTCTTAGTTATATCAGAGGATTCTTGCAGGAGATATTGTGAGATTATGCCTCTAGGATTGAGTTTATTGGCTTATACTGGCTACTTTGTAGTACATTGTGTAATTTGTAACTTTAAGTCCTTCAGAACTTTCTGGTTGTAGGACCAGAATAATGTGGTTTTATTGATATGGTGTCGTTTTCTATTCCATAGATTTTGAAGAGATGCTGAAAGTGTGTGTAACACTTTCTTGGGCTAGTATAAGCATCAAGGGTCAAAGTGTCCAGCTATTGAGGGATTGAGCATGGTTACACTGCTACCTACACACCAGGGCAGGGCCTTCGCCATGTGGAAGCTATCCTTTAGGACAGTGATCCCCAACCAGTAGCTCATGAGCAACCTGTTGCTCTCCAACCCCTTGGATGTTGCTCCCAGTGGCCTCAAAACAGGTGCTTATTTTTGAATTCAAGACTAGCAAGCAAGTTTTAATTGCATAAAAACTAAGTATAGTGCCAAGCAGAGCCTCCTGTAGGCCACTAGTCCAAATAGGGGCTACCAAATAGCCAATCACTGCCTTTATTTGGCACCCCAATGTATTTTTAATGCTTGTGTTGCTCCCCAACACTTTTTACATTTGAATGTGGCTCACAGGTAAAAAAGGTTGGGGATCCCTGCTTTAGGAGGTAGTATAACTACAACACCCAAGCAAACTGTACTATAAAAGATGAAATGGCCACCAGGAGTTGTTCTTTACAACAAACAGGTAGATGTTTATTAGCATAAGCAAGATCCCCAGATTTATTGCTCACACAGGAGCATCCAAAGGAAATAGCAGAGGTGCACACAGCTGTAGGTGAGATATTAGCAGAACTTACACACACACACACTTCAATAAGGTGATTATTTCTCAGAGTCCGATTAGCCAACGGTAAATCCATTCCATACAACCCTCCTTCTGCTGCAATGTGCCTGCCCGGAACACCAGTGTAAGGCCGGAAGCTGCCACTAGTCCTAATCCCTACCACCTCGCTGTCCCTGCACTAAAAGCATCACAGGGGAAGCTTTGTAGGAAGATCTCTTCCTGCTACCACTCCTTGTTGGAACACACACTGTTCATACTAAATACAGCTGACTATCTTTCTCTCCCTAGAGAGACTATAACAGCACTACCCTGCACTTGCTATCCCTCGTTCACGGGGTGGCCTGGTACCCGACTTACCCACTAAAGGTGCTGGTCCCTTTAGGGACATGTGGCTTTACTGGGGCCTTCCTGTTTCCAGGCTCAATGGCAAATCCAGTTGATCCAGACACCAGAAGCCAAAGAGGAAGTGGCCACTCCTTTCTAGCACTATAAAACTGTGTGGCAGGAAATGGTCATTACACTCTGGGCTGTAACTATTGGTTAGAAGCATGCACTTGTACCATAAACTTCTTCTTGGTAACAGAGATCAGGGACTTAACTCCATAGGTGCCAAACAGAAACCTATGGGTCCCTACATGTGCCTTTTAAACCAGCAGAGCAGTCAGTATAATATTCCCAAGGGGAACTGCATGCAATGGAATCCAGGTTGAATCAACTAATTTTTGGTTGTGCAGCAGAATTGTCTACTTTCAGACCCCAAGCAACAGGTTCACCAACAGATGCCAAAACGGATTTCCTATAAAAACAATTAAACATCAGGGGCAGCACCCATAGTATAATTTGTTGATTATCATAAAAAGTAAAACAAAGAATTGCACTTACATATAGAAAGTCACTTAGCAGTGTGATTTAGTTCCTTTGCTATTTGAGTAATTGAGTTGCCAGCATCCCTACTCACATCCATTCAACCATATGTTCCACTAACTAGTGATGTCACGTCCGACGCGTTTCCAATCTTTCCATAGTGGTAAATTTTAAATGGCTATAACTGACCCATCTAAAAAAACAAATGCCTCGTGTGAACAATAAATATATTGTTATTGCTACTTTTTATTACTCGTCATTCTATTGAGGCCCTTTCCTGTTCATATTCCAGTCTCTTATTTAATGGTTGCTAGGATAAATTGGACTCCAAATTGCATTCAAATTGCTGAAATTGCAAACTGGAGAGCTGCTGAATAAAGAGCTAAATAACTCAAAAACCACAAATAATAAACAATTAAAACTTATTTCAAAATGTCTCAGAATATCCCTCTTTACATCATACTAAAAGTTAATGAAAAGATGAGCAACTTAGTTTCCTAACTAACTACAGAAATGATCTTCTAGTTTCTTAGAATGAATAAATTATCACAAGGAAAGCAGAACTACTTTTAATGTTAAAGGAAGCACATGCTTTTATATACATGAACCCACTTCAGACTTATAGCCTGTTTCTAAACTAAGCTGCACTTAGATCTAGTAAACCCCAGGAACTGTAATGCACTCTTGTGGCACAGAAAGTGTTGTAATTTTTCTGCCTCATATGCATACTGAATGTCACTGCAAAGCAATACAATTTTCATTAATTTTAATAAACATTCCAACTTACTGTTTGATGTGCCTACAGTTCCTTTCTTTTTTTTTTGATCAGTTTTAATTATCCTGCAGATTTTGTTAGTAGCAATTAATAAAGCATCACATTGCAAATAAACAAAGCACTGCATGGATTCCTACTATCTGTAAATGAATGAAAGCAGTTAATAGCTGAAGAAGACCTCTCCCGTGCACCTCTTGCAAGGCATGTAATTATTTTCTGTCTTGGTAATTTACTCAGTTACATTCTGAAAGTGTTTAAAAAGGCAATTATTGAGTTTTAGTAACATAGGCCGTCTGGCAGCGACAATGGTCTACATAATCCTCTATGGGATGATGTGCCCAGCTTTCTCAGGAGCAGAGACAGCTCTGAGCCCCAGTGTAGGCTTTACTCTGTATTTTGGTAACATATTTTTTTTCACTGGGAGAAACAAGGTATATTTATTAACTAGTCCTACTTCTTTACATAAGAGTATCCGCTGCACTATTTATCAATGTTTTGTTCACCAAAGGCAAGTCATTCTCATGAATTAAAAGTAAAGTTAACCAGGGGAGAATTTGTACATTTATTGGCAATATCATGTAAATATTGATGTATAGTGATATGCAGAATAATAGCAACTATTCAGTGTAAAGTTGTCTATACAGATGGGTATACAATGTCATTCAGAAATATGTGATTTGTTTTTTCAATATAGCTAAACTTTGAGTGAAAAAAGGTAAAGTTAATTTCACTAGGAATGGCAAAATGATATTCATCCCCCCAGTAATTATAATCACTTACTAAATGCTCCCGTTTGCTTAAAATTGCACCAGCTGGATATTTCAGTAGATCAGAGGTCCCCAATCTTTTTTGCTCGTGAGCCACATTTAAATTTAAAAAAGAGTTGGAGAGCAACACAAGCATGAAAAAGTCCATGTGGATGTCATATAAGAGCTCTGATTGGCTTTTTGGTGACCCCTATATGGACTGGCAGCCTACAGGAGAGAATGTTTGGCAGTACACTTGGTTTTTAATGAATGTTCCATATATTATAAAATGTGTGGAGAAAACCGGTTACCCAAAAAGGTTTAACTTAGGACTTTTGCAGGCAATCCTTCTTAAAAAAAGTCGCCAGCATTTTTTTGAACTTTAATGCATTTTTGGCAGACAGGATATCATGTAAGATTGAGGAAGATCTAGCTTCTTTTTCGCTAGAGGTGGTGAAGTCAAATCTGGTGAAAGAGGTAACATTCAGTAAAATCAGCACTTTACAGATTTTGAGGAGTAACGACCTTTCACCAGAGTGAAGAGTTCCAGGCAATAGAGTTTGAATGAACGCTAGAGATGGCCTCTTTTGCTAGAGAATTTACTCCTGCATCTGTTAGTGAATAGGCAATGTCCCTGTGGATGGTAACAGTGGCAAATTGTCGATAGCGTTCGCCACTTTGTCCTCTAGTGAATCTTCCCCATTGAATTTCTACTGGGTTACAGGACATGTGTGATCAATTTCCAACAGCATAAATTTTGGAGAAACTTTGGCGACCTTTTATAAATGTGAAAAAATGACAATTTGATCTTTACATAATGTATACACCGATTTATTGTACAACACTGTAAAATCATTATCATTCCTACTATGGATTACTTGTAAAGAGTTTATCTGACTTAGAAAAGAGCCATAGGAAGGAGACTTTTGCCGTTTAGTTCAAGGCAGAAGTCAGAAATAGAAAAGTCGGAAACTTCTGCATATAAGGGAATTCTTTCAAAAATATTTTTGTACATTTTCAAATACAACTTGATACAAAAATCCTCAGTGTTGCCATACACGATTGATATTAAATTAAAAATGCAGTTTTTAGGTTTCTTTAGCATTTCTTTCAGTTGAATTTGATTGCTTTAATTAACCTCAATAAATTTTGCCTCAAAGAAATTCTTCCTGATTAGCATAATTTAGATATGCAAGTATAAGCTCCAGGAATTGTGAGGAAAAAGGATGTATTTAGGTCAAATACAGGAGAATGTCCTATGTTATTTTTTTTTCCTTTTGATTTAATAATAATCCTAATGAATCGTCTTAGTCAGTTGATTACTGGAAATGCCAAGATCAAATCACAAAGGAATCAGTAAAAATGTTACCATTCACTCTAGAAATTGCATTCACAAAAAGGAATATATCAATATTGATCAAATCCACTAAAAATATGTTACAGTGCCCACAACCTTCTATGGGATACTGACATTTATCAAATTCAGTGAACTGGCATATCAAATTGGTCTTGACATTCTTGGCCATATTGAATGTCTGCAAATCCTGCAGGTCAGAATTTGATAAATCAAACTTTTTGTTTTATGTGAACGTCTATGAGATCATTTTCTCACCCAGAGTCTCCTTCCCTGTAAGTTGAAATCTCTGCAGCTTTTCTGAAGAGGAGCATTGCAATTTACTATCTGCAAACCAGACTGGAAGAAACTGAGCATATAGACAAGTCCACAAGTTGCATAGTGATCTCCTTCAAGTTTGGATAGCAGCACATACTCCAATTAAAATAATGTGTCTTCCACAGACAAGAGAGGCCTGATGCATTTCAGCCTCATACCCATTTTCATAGGCCTCGTAGTTTCACTGATTAAGGGCATAAGGATTTATCCTGGCTTGTGGCACCAATAAAGACTATTACTATACGTTCCATAATATTTTTGATTGTCTCCATGTTAGAAAAAAGCAAGAGAAGTATGGCCTTACGTGTTTCAGGCTTTTATACCATTAATAAGCAGGGTGTAAGAGTCTGAAACACGTTGGGCCTTAGTGCTCTTGCCTGTTTTTAATGTGGAGCCAACAAAGACTATTATTTTACTTTAATTGGAGTATTGCTGCTGTCCAAACTTTGAGGAGTATGTTTGAGGTCTTGGGAATGCCTGAGGACTGGGCAGCCTCTCCAAATAAAGACGTTGAGCTGGAAAAGGCTAATATTTGCACTGCCTATTCTTGTAAAGTGATATCCCAAGTGCATGTAAATGCTATTAGTGAGGTGTAAGCAGTTAGCTCTGTTTCTTTGGCTCGGAACTATGGAATGCTTTTTATCACATTTGCCTGAATTTTCCAAATCTAAAAATGCTTTAAAAAAAATACATATAAGAAGGTTAAATGTCCATATTTATATTACTAAATCCTAATGTGTCTAACCTTCACATGTCTTCCTACTTTTCTCCCATTTATAGCACCAAAGGAATGCCTGGTATTTCTTAACCTTACATGTGGCAAAAGATTGATATTGATAAGCACAAAGCATAGTTCAAACATAGTAGATTGTTTTTATTTTGTGTTCCCATGATTAAGTACACACAACACATTAACTAATGGTTAATAATTCAATATAGGCATCTGCAGGAAAGTAAAGCTGAACAAATAATATATTTTAGTTACATTATACTGTGTGACTTAAATATCTTTTGTGACGTTAATTGAATCCATCCAGCACTTTATCAAGACACAGACTTTCAAGTCATTTTGCATGTGCCATTGTTGTGCTGTGTTAAACTACTAATATGGCATTTTCCTTATAGAAAGAGCTGAACTGAACTCTATGGGTTCACTGAACAATACATAATAGGTTTTAGAGCCCCAGCATATACACGGACTCTGCTGGTATCCATCTTAATTAGAGCACTGCCAAGAAAAGCTATAGAACTGGGGAAAAAGACTATCTTGCAGGACAATAGAAAATGGAATTCAAGAAAAGCAAGGGAAGGAACAAGGAAGCCCCAGCTATATCCCAGAATGGGAGTATTGTGATAAGTACTACATTTATATGATGTTTGAAGGTAAATGCATGTTAAATGTATACTAGACCATTTTTTATGTTCAGTATGCATTTGCCTGGGTTAAGAAATAAAAGTAGAAACATTTTCCTATTGCATTGTTTTCCTAACAGCTCTCTGATTCTGCTGTGCACTATTACTCAATGGCTTATTGCCATGTCAGTTGACCAGAACTGGAGAACGGCCAAAAAAAGTGATAGACTACATTGTAATTGTTTGGTGCACCCTATCTTGTTACATTTTACTGAGATGTCAGAGCTGTGATGCCTAGAGCTTTACCTGATTGCATATCATTAGGCTGGGGCAAATATGTAGAATGAAAAAGGCTTATTTTTATTCATCCCTAGGAATAATTATTTGGCATTAGTGACCATTTATATTCTGTGGTATGAACAAAGAATTGATAGACATGTACAGTGACATTGGCCTAATATGTACCTATTTGTAGTCATTCACAAACAAAAGCAAGCATTTTACAGGTATGGAATCCCTTATCTGGAAAACCAATTATTCCAAGAGGTCTGAATTACGGAAAGGCTTAGTTCCATATCCTCAATTTTAGCCAATTAATCCAAATCTTAAAAATACTTTTCCTTTTTCTCTGTAATAATAAAACAGTACCGTGTAATTGACCCAAACGAGAATATAATTAATCCTTATTTGAAGCAAACCAAGCCTATTGGGTGTAGTTGATGTTTAAATGATTTTCTAGTAGATTTAAGGTATGAATAGCCAAAGTCCTCGAGCATTCTGGATAATAGGTCTCAAAAGTGTGCAAAAATAGGAGATATAGCTAAGGAAGCTAGAAGGTTGGAGAAGAATGATAGGTCTAACGTGTTATTTAGAAATCATTGCTGGTTTTTACATGTTGTTTTGCATTCAGCCATCTCCCTACTTCTTCCACCTCCTCCTTTCCTGCTGCTCTTCTTAGCAACACCCTCTAAATAAAATAAAAGGACTGCTAATTATTAGGATTTGGCGCTGGTCACATCCATTTCTCCTGTCTAATGTGTCTGAAGTGTTCGTAAAGAGGTTTTCAGATCCCAACTGTACAAAATCCCTGAGCATTTGTTTATTGAAAAAATCATAGACAATTTGTTGTGACAAGATGCCACTCACACGGCAGCCTTTGTAGTCTCATGGACCCATGGGATATCAGGGCTGGCTGCTGAAATGGAACAAAAATGGATTTGGCCAGGCCTTTGATCAATTAGGCAAAGAGGAAAAAAAGCTGTAATCAAGCAGGAGATAAGTTTTCAGCTTTGACTGAATAAAAGAGATTTTGAAGAATCTACTCCCGGGGAAGTGCAGAATATTATTTGCGAGTAACAGTTGCCATTTGCTTTGGGACTTTAAGGTAAAAAAAAAACCTAATAACACGGTATGACATTACTATATCTTACACCGTGCAGCAGCCTATGTTTGTTGTAGCCCAAAAGCATATTTTATTTAGTAGCTGGCTGTCATCCAGAAAAGCTTTCAGAATCATAATGCAACACAAATCAATTCACCACCATTAACCCCCAAATTACCAGAGTCACCTAAGAAGTTTACATTTGAACAATGTAAAGACAACAAATGTTAACGTTCACGTACACATTATGTTAAAAAAGTGTAACATCATATTATAATTATCTGTGCGCAAGAAAAGTTTTCTTTAAGTTAAGTAAAGTGCTTGACCTGTGTTGTTATAATTATCTGTTATTATCTTACCAGTCTGACTCCAGGCCAAATGGGCAGATATTGTTCAATCTGTCTGTCTGTTTCAGGCCATGAGGTTACTTTGGGCTCAGGAAAGATATTCCTGTAGATGAGTTTAAATTACTTGGCGTGGTTTTTTTTTTTTTTTTTTCATCCTAATTTATTATGAAACTATAAAATGTGGTAATTTGTTAAAAGCTTATATTTGTGCATTTCAAATTGTAACATTTTCAGTGTTGCCAAAAAGATACTTTAAATAACACATAGCCTTTTCCTTTTTTACCATTTCTTTCTGATAAAATTGATTACTTTAATTGCCTTCAATAAATTCTGCATCAAAGAAATGATTTCTGGTTAGTATAATTTACAAATGCAATAATAAGCTCCAGGAACCGTGAACAAGGAGTTACTAATTATGCAAAATGTCTATTAGTTGCTTTGATATTTATTGGCTGTATAAAACTTTAATCTGCTGCTTACATTTTCTTTATGCTAACTCGGAGCTTTTGCTCTGGCCTGGCAGAAAATAACCATGAAAGCAACTTCTATCTTTGCTGCTTGATTTTTGCAGTTCACTCTCTGGAAACCAGACTGGACCATCAACAAGGGGGATAGTGATAGTATAGATCTCCCAATGTGACTGTAAATGTTATTGACGAGGTGCTACCAGCCTCCTCTCTCTCTTGGGCCTGTGCTCATGTTGCATGGTGGTTGAAAAAAATGAATCATATAAAAGTTGCTTGTGTGAAACTAGTTTCCAGGGCAATTTCTAGACTATTAGTAATCAGTAATTAATTCTAGCAGCAGCATGTTGAGATTGGGAATGATACCCATGTCTACACAGGCTTCCTCATACAGTATAGTGGAAAAGCACAGTCCTAATTTAATTCCATCTATAATCTAGTGGGCCCTGCAAGTGATTTTTTTTGGTCCACAGTCTACTCAATAGCTCTATAGACCTTTTGCATATGACATAATTGTCTTAATATATACTGGTACAGGTATGGGACACATTATCTGGAAACATGTTATCCAGAAAGCTCTGAATTATGGATAGTCATTCCCCATAGACTCAATTTTATCCAAATAATCCAAATTTTTAAAAATGATTTCCTTTTTCTCTGTAATCATAAAACAGTGCCTTGTCCTTGATCCAAACTATTATATAATTAATCCTTATTGGAAGCAAAAGCAGCCTATTGGAATTATTTAATGTTCAAAGGATTTTATAGTAGACTTAAAAAAAGTATGACGATCCAAATTAAGGCTGGGGACAGACCGGGAGATTCGGGGAGATTCTGTCGACTGGCGTTTTTTAGCAGGCGACAAAATCTCCCCGAATCTCCCTGTCTGTCCCTACCCTAAGGAAAGATCCATTATCTGGCAGACCCCAGGTCCCGACCATTCTGGATACCAGGTCCCAAACCTGTATCTGAACATTTAATATTCAATGTCCATCTTTCAAAAAGATGGACAGAATGGTAGGAGAGTTGCACCCCTAGTAAATAGTGGATTCGGTGCATCCCTGGTAAATACTATTTATGGGGTGTTATGTGCTCGACATGGTGCAAACTATGTGACTCTAAGGGGCTTATTTACTAAGGGTCAAAGTGAATATTTGAATTCAAAAAGTTTGTTTTTCAAAGTAATTTATTTGGATTATTCGTCAATCGAATAGGCTACATCGACCATTTGATTTGAATGGTTGAATAGTAAAATCCTTCGACTTCTCTTTAAATACTTCGCCAAATTAAACCTTCTATGTTAGCCTATAGGAACTTTCTAGAACATTTTTCAAAGTTTTTTTTAAATCGTAGTAAAATCGTTCGATCGAATGCAAAAATTGTTCAAATCAAACAATTTTAGCATGTGATCGAACGATTTTACTTCGATCACAGGATAGCCAAATTTGTTGAAAAATACTTCGACTTCGATATTCGAATGGTCGAATTTTGAAGTATTTTTTACCTAAAAATTCGAGGCATAGTAAATCAGCCCCTTATTGTATTGCCCCATTAGTTCCCTATTACATTCACATTCTTGAAGGATATGGCCAGGCTGCAATATTCATTTTTAAAGGTATGGGATCTGTGATCCCAAAACCTTTTATGCAGAAAGCTCCAAATGACATGAAGGGCATCTCCTATAGACTTAATTTTAATAAAAAATTCAAGTTTTAATATAAGAACAGTACCTTGTACTTGATCCCAAGGAAAATATAGTTTATCTTTGTTTATTAAGGGGAAGGATTCGAATAAATTTCGAATTGAAAAAATTTGAATTTCGAATTCATTTGGGCTACTTTGATTCGAACTGAAAAAATTTGAATATTCGAATTTCGAAGTACTGGCCCTTTAAAAATCCTTCGAATTTGACTATTCCCCAGCTTAAAGCTGCTGAATTGCTATTTTAGCCTATTGGGGAACTCACAGAACTTGGCAAGAAAATTTTACAAAGTTTTGAGAATTCAAAGGATTTTGGTGAAAGTCAAACGATTTGAAGGATTCTAACGCTTTTCATTCGATTGAATACGACCATTTTTCGATCAAAAATGTCTATATCCTATCAAAAATGACCCCCCAAAATAATTTGAGGTGGAAAAGTGTAAAATACTTGGAAATTCGACCCTTAGTAAATCAACCCCTTAATGTTGCCATAATTTTTTAGTAGACTTAAGGTATGGGGATCCAGATTACGGAAAGATCTCTTATCAGGAAAGCCCCAGGTTCTGAGCATTTTGAATAAATGGTCCCATACCATATATACCATATAGACAATCTAACCTTAGGGGCATGCCTTAGGGCATATTAAGAATAAAGGAACAATTTCTTTAAGTATTGACAAATCAGATTGTGTCTGCAATATTATGAAAGGATTGTGTGTCAGAGACCACTCTGTTTTACGACATGAGAGTTTTCAAGGACATTCCTTTTATGTATGGTTGCCGGCCTTCTAATAGCGCCTTGGGTTGGGGGGGGCTGGCGTGATGTGGGCGGAGTTATGAAATATACAGTAGGGGAGGTGAAATGAGTGGGCTGGAAGTAGGCAGGGAAGATTCAGATCTGGGGTTAGAAGACACAATCAGCTTTGCAGATTTACCGGCAGCTACATTGGGGGTAAATTTGTAATACCAGTGCCTAGCTAGTGATTTACAGGCTGCAACGGCAAAATACTGGCCAGGTGGCAACTGCATTTTCATATGAGATACTTACAAAGTCAGTAGAACTCATCTTTGAACCGCAGAACTCTGTTCACTGTATCCTCAACCACACGTTAATGTGGTTTTGCTCCCATGCTCTTTCTTATTGTTTAGTGTCCTAGTCTGGGAATCATTTCACTGTGTCTACTTTATGTAAGTAGAAAAAAAAGGGTGGAAGAATGACATAAAAACATCTGTCCATTGTTATCATTCAATTGTGGCAGTATTCTATGTAAATATTTATACTCTCAGGAACAGGTTTCCAGAGCACTGAGAAGGCCAAGCAAGCCAGATCATACACTTAAATCAGCATTCCTGTAAATTCACAGATAGGCTGGGCTTTTACTGTCCCTGTATATAAACCTTAACTTCCTTAATATAAACAATGACTAATCTATTGTCTTACAGTAATACTGTAATATACTGTACCTAGAGGCTCAGAGATGAATCTGAATGTGTAAAGTATATTTTACACATATTAAAAATAAAGACTCAGCCTTGGACACTTTGCTAAATGTGAATGTTTCAGGCTTTCTCAGGACTGCCCAGTTCACTTATAGTTTGTTAACATAACTTAAAGTTTGGCTTGCCTTGGTTTCAGTCCAGAGAATTGTACTGCAATGGGGAGACACACAAACTAAAAGCATGAAAGGGTACTTAACCCATTAATTAACAGTACACAGAATGTGACACACAATCAGTGTTTTGGGGGACAACCCAAGCCAAATACTAATCAGCCCTATCGACATCTCTCACTAAGGCTATATCCACCTCTGTATCCTAGTAAGTGCCAATAACTTTTTCTCTGTATAGTTTAGAAAATGGCATAGCCATAGACGAGGGACTTCCTTTTAACTGTCCGGAGAAAACAAACAATATAAGTCTGGCCTTGCTTAAATAAGTTGAAACATTTGTTCATTGTTCATGTGTTTTATTATGCCTTGGGTATTTGAATTTGGTTTATTAGATGGTGGTGCACCAGGGTAAGTCGCTGTTATATTCACACTGTTTCTTTGTTGTGGAATATTCTCATAATGTGCCAAAGTGTTAATTGGAAACTTGTGGATATTTGTTTTTCCACTGCCGAAAATATATTTCCCACAAACTAAATAAACAGTATTCTACTCTTTCTCAAGACTCACTTCATTTGAAATGTGTTTTTTTTTCTTTCTATGGTTGATAATTATGTGGGTGAATTTGCAAATTTTGAACATATGTTTTACAGCTAAAGCAAGTGTCCTACGCACATGCCTTACTTGTATACATATGTATTTGCATTTCCTTATTCTCCTCCATCTGATCCCAGACTCTTCAACTTAAAAAATACTGGGCTTCATATACTAAATGGGACAAAGTGCAAAGTGCAGAAACAGACACAGAATGTTTTTATTGCCCTCAATGCCCCTTGCTCCCCTGCACTTGTGCCCACTAATGTCAAGCTGAAATCTTTGGCATGACTGTTGGAGACACAATGATCTGAGTCTAACTGAGAATGACACTCAGGGGAAGATTTACTAAATTCACATGAAGGATTCGAAGTTCGATAGAATTTTCAAAAAGTTTCGAATTTGAATTTTCGAATGTTTTTGAAGACCACCTCGACCAGTGAATTTTGAAAATTTGATTGAATTGAATGATTCGAATAATAATTTATTTGAATATTCGACTATTCGACAGTCGAAGTACTTTTCATTTAAATTTTTATTCGACTGCCTAGTTCATCAGATCAAAGCTACCGAATTGGATTTCACAAAGTTTGATTGAATAAAAAAAATTTCAGTTTTCGATTCGAACTATTTTTTCCATCAATTGAATTTTTATATTCGATCGTTCGATCAATCGAATTACGGTAAAAAACCTTCGATTTCGAATTCAAATTTGAAGGATTTTTATTCCCTAACTATTGAAAAAAAATCAAAATTCGACCATGGGATTAGTTGGGAATTAAAATCCTTCGAATTCGAAGGATTTTACCGGAATTCGATTGGTTGAATGATAGAATTATAAAAATTCGAACGATTTTAACCATTCGATCGAATTTTTACAATTCGATCAAAATTCGCCAAAGACACTTTGGTAGGTTGAAACTGGCGAACTAGGTAGTTAAATAAAAATTTAAAGGGTAAGTAATTTGATAGTCGAATATTCGAATAGAATTTGAATTTGAATTATTCGAATCATTCGATTTGATCAAATTTACAGAATTCGCTGGTCTGTCACCTAATTTGCATAATTGAAATTAGAATTAGAATCTTTTTGAAAATTCGATCGAATTTCGACTCATTCATGTGAATACATGTGAATTTAGTAAATCTACCCCTTAGTAAATCTGCCCCTCAGACATCTTGAAAGTTGTGCCTGCCATTTAAAGTAATACTGTTACTTAAAAACTGTTATGCAAAATATTAGTATACATTTAAAGGTGATCGTTGATCGAATATCACTGTGTACTTTAGATTAAAAGTTCCCAAATTACTGCTACCTTTCTGGTAAATCTTGTTCCTGAATCACGCTTGACCCTCATTTCCACTACCTATCCACTCCTAATTTTGACCCTTGGCCTGGTTTTGAAGCTTGGCCTGTTTGCACGGACTTTGTATTACCTACCGCTTTCCTGGAAACACCATGCTACCAAGCTCATAGTCTCCTACATACCTGACCATTTGTTTACCTTTACATTTTCAAATGTTGGACCTTAAAGTAGAAGCCAAATCATTTTTGGCAATGCAATTGATTTTCTTAATAATATAATCACATAATCTGGCATTTTCACCAATCAATTGGCCAAAACAGAAAACCAGATCAATCAATGCCTCCTCTGTGCTTCCTCTTATTGATCTGACCTATCAACTGATCTGTCATCTCAGTGCAATTTACTCATCTACATCTGTGTCCATATAATAGTACAATCCAGACAAAATGTTATATATCTACAGTGTAAAGGCTCATTGCATGATATATTTCCATTCCAAACCACAACCAATTTAACATTTTCATATATTGGTTCCTCTAGATATCATATCCACTCTAAATCAATTGAAAACTGCTGGACATTTTCTGCATAAAAAATAAATAACAGATAAATAATAGAGTAATAGAGGGGCTGAAGTTTACAAATAAAGACATAATGACATTGCGTTAATATTCTGAAATCCACTGGGCTATTATCAGTATACTATTTACTGAGTTAAAACCCTAAAATCATACTTTCTGGGTCAATGTGTCTCAAAACACGGCATATAAAAACACTTGTAAATATGCTATTACTATTATATTACTGATTATATTACCAACACATCAAATGTCAGCAAAATAGCAGCCTTAGGCAGTGAATTTCTCAACATCTTATAGCTCTGCAGACATGCTGGAATAACAGCTACAAGCTTACATGGAAGCATTTGTCTACATTGCTTTCAGAATATCACAACCAAAAACAGGTTTAAAACAGCTGTATCACTGGTACTTACAATATTATTTTCAATGCAGACTCAAAAAACAAATGCAGTGTATAGTTAATGTACATATTGTAGATATCCTTTAGCTCTGCTTCTGTTTAATACCGTGTAAAGAGGTTTGCAAAGCATATGGTGTACTGTGGAAGTCTGTTTAGCAGATGGGAGAATATTCACCTCTAACCCATGGCCTTGACCCTGTAGCACTTTATAATAAAAGGGGAAAAAAATCTTAAATGATCAATTTAGCACAATGCATGTATATCTCCAGTGGCACTGTACAAAGCAAGGGATCAAGACCAAAACATTAAACAAACTATATAACATCATTTTCAGATTTAAAATATCAGGTGAGTTACAGATATAAATATACATAGGGGTGCTATGTATACTTGTCTTTCCTCATTGTTGTTGTGTGCAAAGAGGGAGAGGAGTCACTTAGGGGCAGATTTATCAAATTCACATGAAGTTTTCGAAATTCTATCGAATTTTCGAAGGTTTTTGAAGACCACTTCGACCATCGAATTTTGAAAATTCGATCGAATCGAATGATTGTGTTTTCATCATAAGATGAACCCTGCAAAAAGTAATATATATATATTTTAAAATAAATAAGTATTCTAGAAATGATGCAGAATTGCGGCACTAAATGCAACAATGAGGGTCATTTATAAAGTTTGCACAGCGCATAATTGCTTGCAAAGGATAGTTTTGCCCATGCTTTTTCCTGAATGCTAAAATATTGCACTGCTGTGCCCGACTTTCCGTTTTTTGCGAATTCGTATTGTGAATGAATTTACACTGATGACTCGCAAACGAGAGTACAGGCACTTTGCGAAGTTGTGCGAGGAAATAGCATTGACAGTAACTTAAATTTGCAATTTTGCAAAACTGTTTTGCGAATATTTTTGCCGCCACCAAAGTTGTGGCAAAGAGTGTTTGCATAAATATTCGCAATTTGCAACTTTTCCCATATTTAAAAAACTCACATTCGCAATGTGAAAAACAAATTCATAAATCTGTTTGCACTCTCTTATTCAGCATTATAAATATAACCAAGCACAGGGCAAATATATTCACTTTGTGAACCCATCTGCCCTGCGCGAAGTTTATAAATGAGCCCCAATAAGTGCAACATAGAAGTCATACGTTTTTTGTACAAAGCAAAGTTTTCATCCAGTATAGTTGCTTGCTGCTTAAATTGTACTTGATGCTGCTGGTGACTGCTATGTCAAAGTAAACTTTATCCAACAGCAAATAGCAATTAATCAATGAAGCATGCAGAGTAACTCAATTCAGACATTTGTTTGTGCAAAGTTACTACAGCAAATGGTATCAAATATAAAGTATAAAGGCATAACATCAAAACATACCACAATGCAGTGTCTTCACCTTGTCTGCAAACCTCATTTCAGCCACTCCCTCCTGACGCGTTTTTGCACAATTGGGTGCTTCATCAGAGGAGGTGTGGCTGTCCTAGGTCACATCCTGCATTATAATACTGCACGTTTGTCCCCATACATATTAAGGTTTTTTTATTAAATATATATTTATATTTCAACCATATCGCAGGGGAACTAAAAAATACTTAAACTGTTCACCACAGGACCATGGATAGATTAAATAACTGCCTCAATCGTATCAGTAAATATGCATTAAAAAACTTGTTCAAGTGTTCACTGTTATGTTATTCCCAGTTATTACATTTTATCCATATCTCAGGGCAATTCATTCTAACAAGTGAACTACAGGACTTCTTACCCTGCTATGGAAAAGTTCATTTTATAATTTTTTTATTTTAACATCTTCTTTTAGACTTAAAGCTCTACGAGGCAAGAACCTCCATCCTTTTGTCTCCTTGACAATTAGTACTTAATACAGTATGTATTGTAACTTATTGTAATTTATGTGATTGTATTTTTATACTTATTTGTACTTATTATTGTATTGACCCTGTTTCTTCTACTAAGTAAATGTACTGCTGTACAGTGCTTTGCCCTCAAGGAGCGCTATACAAATAAAAATATACAGACAGACAGACAGACATATAGGGAAAAGCCTTTTTCATAATCAAGAGCAAGGTATACTGATAAGGGATGCAGACCTAAACATTTCAATTCCAAAACAATGTACTATTTATATTTAATAACAGTTCCACATGCAAAATATAATGTATACTCTATTACAAATATATATTTCCCTACAAAATGTGTCTATATGCTTCAATAGTATTATATTATTAAATACTACTAAAATGCATATGCCTCACAAAGTATCAGAGTGCACTGAATTAACCAAAACTTCACAGACATTGAGCCCATATTATTCAAATGAAAGTGCATGAAATTGCAATAAATTAAAATATGAATTCCATACTGACGTAAGAAATTATTTTAAAATTCAAAATGACTGTTTATTCTCTTAGGTAATACTGTCCTCAAACCAGAAATCCAATTAGATTCCAATCTTAACAGTTTTGTGGTCAGGTTGCCCCAACTTTTTTCATCAATGCTATCAAATCCAAACATCCTAAATTCTTGAATAGACCCTCCATGAACAACTTCAAAATGCTTAAAAATAGGGCTACCCTCTACCCACATTTACACTGTCCAGTATACACAACAAACTGTGAAGAATAGGCTATAATTTTCCTTATCTCAAACTCCTGACTTTTTGCTTTTGTTCCAAAACGTAACTACATTGGGAAATATCCCCGTAAAGTTCCAAACCATGTTATTCTTTCTTGCTTTATTTATTTACTGATTACCATCAGAGTTAAGTTTAAAGGGATCCTGTCATTGGAAACATTTTGTTTTCAAAATGCATCAGTTAATAGTGCTGTTCCAGCAGAATTCTGCATTGAAATCCATTTCTCAAAAGATCAAACAGATTTTTTTATATTTCATTTTGAAATCTGACATGGGGCTAGACATTCTGTCAATTTCCCAGCTGCCCCTGGTCATGTGACTTGTGCTCTGATAAACTTCAATCACTCTTTACTGCTGTACTGCAAATTGGAGTGATATAACCCACTCCCTTTCCCCCACCCAGCAGCCTAACAACAGAACAATGGGAAGGTAACAAGATAACAGCTCTCTAACACAAGGTAACAGCTGCCTGGTAGATCTAAGAACAGCGCTCAATAGTAAAACCCATGTCCCACTGCGTACTATTCAGTTACATTGAGAAGGAAAAACAACAGCCTGCCAGAAAGCAGTTCCCTCCTAAAGTGCTGGCACAAATCACATGACCGGGGCAGCTGGGACATTGACAAAATGGCTATCCCCATGTCTGATTTCAAAACTGAATATAAAAAAATCTGTTTGCTCTTTTGAGAAATGGATTTCAGTGCAGAAGTCTACTGTAGCAGTACTATTAACTGATGCATTAAAAAAAAAAAAAATGTTTTCCAATGGCAGTTTCCCTTTAAAGCTTGGAAAGCCAGGTCAACATTTAGAATGCTCAAATTCTTTAAAAATTCTTTACCACTCCATACTGCATAACATATTGTGAAATGCATCTCACTTAACCTTCTTTTCTACAATTTTTCTTTTTTACCTTTTAGTTTCTCTACTTTCTTTATTGCTTCTGCTAGGTCACACTTTTTATAACCCCCAGAGTTTAATCTTTCACACTCTTCTTGGGTCTATTGATAGAAAACATTCTCATCTGTGCGAGGACGATAAATTCTCACTAACTGGGCAAAAGGGACAGATTTCACTATATGGGCAGGAAGAAAAGAGTCTTTCTTTAAAATGGTATTCCCAGCTATTTCTTTCTTAAATAATTGAGACATCCCCATATTGTCTTATTTTGAGCTTTTTCCAGGGTCGGGGTATAATAACTCTTGAAAAATTCAAGATGTTTTTTAAAATAAAAAAAATAACCTTGAAACCTCAAACTGTCATGGAAAACCCAATCGATCCTTAATAAATCTGCCCTCAAGTGTTTCCCAAACACAGGGGCACATTTACTAGGGGGCAAATTTACAAAATTCACGTGAAATGATCAAAGTTCGATTGAATTCGATCGAATTACGATCGTACGAATTTTTCGTGAAATTGGATATGCAAATTTGGCCTCTTCCATCAGCGAATATCGAATAGATCGAATGATCGGATATTCAATAATTCGATCATTCGATGATCGAAGGAATCAAAATTTTAAAGTTATTCGAATGCCTACTTCGCCAGATTGAATTTACGAATTTTTCGGACACTCAAAGGAAATTTCACGATTTTTTTGTGAAATCGAACGATCGGTATCCGATCATACGAATTAATCGAGAAATCATATAGCGAGCAAAATGATAGCCTAAAACTATTCGATAAGCATTTGATGGTCGAATGCTTATTGAATTTCGAATTTGGTCGAGCTAATTTTGGGGAATAACAGTAAATTTGCCCCTAAGGTTTGAATTTCAAATTGAAAAAAATTTTTAATTTTCGAATTCAAATTTGTTAAAGAGACAGTACTTCGATTTTTGAATAGTCAAATTTGAAAATTCGATTAGAATTGAATTTTTGCCTATTCGATAGTTGTTCGAATTTTCACTTTGACTCTTAAGTAAATCTGCCCCATAATGTTTTTGCCATTGCATAGTGCATCCTGACTATCTCTCAGATGAGCTGGCATTGACATAACTATTTCTTTTAAGACATAGTCAACATACTTACTTAAGACTTTACTTAAGCTACCTATCCTGGAGACTATGGGTATGGGTACTGCATTCTTGTGCACCTTAGGTAAATCATATACCTAATAGGATATCTTAGCCATATAAACATATATTTCTTTGCATACATTAACATATCACACATTTCGTTTTCATAGGATTCAAGATGGTTTTTATTTAAACACTTGTATGTGCTTTTATCTTTAAAAATCTCTTCCAGCATATCAACATAATAGCTCTTATATAAACCCACCACTTTGCCACCTTTGTCTGCTTTTTTTTTTTATAAATATTTGATCATTCTTTCGTAACTTAATAAGTGCCTTTTTTGTCTATTACTGATACCCTTTTATTTATCATGTATATCTCCTTCAGCAAAAATTCTAGAAAAATATTGCTCAGTCACTTTTCTGTACATGATAATAGCGCTGCCCCATGGTATAGGTGGTTTAAAAACTGAATTATGTTTCAGATCACTGTGAATTATTATATTTCCTTCCTTTCCCATGCGCCTTTACCTCCATTTTATTATATAAGCCATTTTCTATTGTGCATTGTTCCATACATTCTTATGTCAGTATGGGCCCCGTTTTAGAAATCAGGTAGTAGTTGCATTGGTGTTGACACAGGATTAGGTGGTATAATTAATGCCATTTTTGTGCTGTTCATTCAAGTGAGAAGGTCCTGAAGGTTCACCCCAGCTTTTGCCAAGCATCATATGTATACAAGCAGGCACCCCTTAGGGAATCATGTTATAACTGACACAAGTCCTTATGTGTGAATAGATCTAAAGAATTTTCCCTAATGAACATTAGTAATGGAGACTTACCAGCTAACTGGTCCTAATCATTAAGATAAACCATAGGAACATATTTGTTGACTATTCTCCACAACATTCTCCAAGCGGTTCCCCAAAGAGCCTGTTGAATGATTAGGTTTGTAGAGTATTTTATTGGTTAATTTTGTGATGAATTATCTCTTTGCCCTAAATATGATGCATCCCCAAGGCATGAATAATTTTTATGATCTCTATATATTCCTGTCATCCATCCTCATTGTTATGAGTAGCATAGCATTAGTGCTCTGGTTAATTTTTGTCATCAGATACCAGTGCCCCAATAAGCTTTGCCTTATTATGTTCTGTTGCTGTTTTCAGATTATGCTAATTACTACTACGTGTATATTTCGTTTGTGTCTCCATGACAACAGCTTGTGTAGTCACTAGGAGGTCTCTCATTCTCGTTGGCAACAAGATCATAGGCTTGAGGAAGGACTCAGATAAAATGTCTTAAACTGACGTACTGTAGTAATGTCATGGAAAAGGCTGTATTCATTTGTGAGAGAATTGCATCATTTATCTACTTGCTTACCTAGTGTAATGCACTTAATGGCATTATGGTTGGTTTTATGTCTACAAATACAGTGTCCAAATTAATTCTGTAATCTATATATATATGTTGTATTATTATATTTTGTATTTTTACCTAATCCAAAACAAGAAAAATCCAATGGCAAACAGGTAGTGTTGGACTGGCCCGGTGGGACACTGGGAAAAAACCCAGTGGGCGCCGACCCTCATGGGCTCCCGCCGGGACAGGCCCCAATCTCCCAATCTAATGTCAAATGAAAAATTGGCTGACGGCCTAGGTGCCTGGCGAGGTGAGGGGGGGTCAGCGGGGGGCCCTGGACGCAGTCCCGGTGGGCCCCGGGCCCCCAGTCCTACCCTGCAAACAGGACTTATATAACACCATAAGTATTTATTGTATAGTGCGTTGTTGAATAAGTCCTGTGTGCCATTGGATTTTTCTTGTTTTGGATAAGATTGTGTGGTGGCTGGACCTCCACCACTGACCACCAGGCTTCTTTGATTAGCCCATAAGACAGGGTGTGTCGAGAACCAAGACTTCTTGAAGTAAAAATTTCTACTTAGGGGGTCTACTTGATTCACAGACCCTACTATACCAACACTTCTTTAATGAAAGTGCCAGACACTGCAGCATACTCTTTTTGAATCATTGGAAATCTGTGGATAAGATTCATTCATAGACTCTGAAATCCTGCTAAACCCTAATTACTTTATACTTGGCCTGTTACTAGGGTTGCCACCTTTTCTTGAAAAAAATACCGGCCTTCCTATCTGTTTATCTTTTTTCCTATTAATAACATTGGGATCAACCATCAAAAATACTGGCCAGGCTGGTAAAATACCAGCCAGGTGGCAACCCTACCTGTTACCTAAAGAGTGAAGAAAGATACCAGAGTCATTGCACTGAAAGTTCCCATTTTCAAGGCCTGAAGTATAATTACAAAACATGGGCGCATGACCAGACCAGCCTACAGGGTTTTCCAAATAGATAGCCAATATGAATCATCTCTGCAACATCGAGAACCTTTCCTTATTAACTGGGGTTTTCAAAAAATAAAGACGTAGAGTCATGGATGGAAAATGTATAGTTATATGAGCCACATTATTGTATTATATTGAATTGTATTACTGCTTTGTTTCATAAAACAAAAAAAGTACCATATGATGTAAATTTTTCATCGCCTCATATTGTATTACTGTATGTAATAAACCTTTCATGAATAAACTTGATTGGCAAGGAAAATGTTTCTATTGTTTAAAGCACAGAGCCTTTGGCACATGTTAATAATAAAAATGCAACACTCACCAGCTGTAATGCCAAGACCAGTGAGCTCTTAGTTCTAGAGTTGGGGGGGAGATGTAGTCACCCGGCAACTAATCTTCGGGTGACAATCTCCCCGAACTGCCTTCCCTTCGGCTATAATGGAAAATCGATAGCACTATGTCACTCGCAGCGATTTGTTTTCCAAAGTCGAGGAAACTTCAGTCAACTTCGGAAAAGGAAGCACTGCAAGTGCCATACTGCTATCGATTTTACATTATAGCCGGAAGGAAGGCTGAGGAAGGCAGTTCAGGGTGATTGTCACCCCAAAGAAAAGGCAATTAGCCAAAGGGTGACTAAATCTCCTCGAATCTGCCCGTGTGCCCCTGCCTTAAACAGTGCTTTAAGATAGCAGGTCTAAATACAATGCACACAGACCATTGCTAGAAGTGTCTACTGTAATATAATAATGGCATGGAAAAGGCTGCATTCATTCCTCGTTTATAGCATTTATTACTTTATTCACAAACTCTGTGTCAGTCATGAGCAACTGAGGGATTGTCAGGTAGAATTTGGACTCGCATCTATTATTGCTTGCAATTGTTTGAAAAGTAATGTTTTTAGTTGCCCCTTTGGGTTGCACCACAGGGGAATGAGGAAATGCAGGTAGACCTTTGCCATGCCGTATAGTTTGAATGACTGCTGTGTGCAATACTTACAAACCAGTCTTCTCCTTATTGGAAATTTTGTACATAAATCTTAATACAATCCATTAACCTAACAAATAGTTCAGTACCTGGCTGTTCATATGCTGAATGTACCATATATAGCATTATGAATACATTAAAACTGTTTCGATGGGTGCTTTAATCTTTATTCAAGCACTCTAGTTCTTTTGAGAGAGTGAGTAACCATTTGCATGTTGCTGGATATTCCTGTAAGTATCCAGTGAACATACTTTCCTATTTATTTATTTTTTTGAATACTGTTATTCTCTCATAAGCACATGATTTGTTCCTGACTCACTAGGAACAGTCATTGTATTCACCACTTTCTCCATTATAATCTCCAGCAAACCTGTTCCCACAATCCAACAACTTTTGCTGTCCACCCCACAAGTGGGAGTTATTATTTACCTTACTGTGGTCTCCCCTTCTATTTCCACCTTTCTATTTGTAATTTATAATCTCATTGATTTACTGAAACATGATGGTTTCAGAACTGACGAGAAACTCTCTGTAGGTTTTGTCACGATTTTGAAATTGTTTTTTAAACAAAATCACTAACAATCAGACAGGCTGTAGATCACAAATGTTTAAAGAACTGGGAAAATAAATAAAGTATTCCCATTGACTTTTATGGAAACTCATCATCTTTTATTGGTTAGTTTTTTTCTAGCGACTTTTCATTTTTTTTTTGCTCAAAGTCCCAACTATTCAAGGTTTCAATAAATACTTGAGCAAGTACAGGTATGGAATTGTTTATCCAGAAAGCCATTATACAGAAAACTTGGAATTGCACAAAGTCCCTCTCGCATAGACATTTTATCTAAATAATCCAGTTTTTGGAAATGATTTCCTTTTTCTCTATAATAATAAAAACGTACCTAATGCTTGATCCAAACTAAGATACCATTAATTCATGTTAGAAGAAAAAACCCTTTTGGGTTTATTGAATGTTTATGAGATTTTCTAGCAGACATAAAGTATGAATATCCAAATTACAGAAAGATCTGTTATCCAGAAACCCCCAGGTCCCGAGCATTCTAGATAAAAGGTCCCATACTTGGATTTGCATTCACGTTTTTCCACTTTTTTATATACATAACTCCCATTTTGCTTATCACTTAAGAGATCAGAATTGTATATATATTTAATTTTGGATTCTGACATAAAGGGCCACATTCAATTCAATGAGAAAAAGGTTTATCACGTGAAAGCTCATGGACAAGGTTCAATTTGAGATGCAATTCAATTAATAAAAAACAGTTCATTTTTTAATGTGTGAAAACTCTATTGAAGTCTATGGGAAAAAATCGGAATTGAATTTGGAGAAAAGTTTTTCTCCTCAAATTGAATCTCGTCCACGAGTTTTCATGTGATTAACCCTGGGATAATTATTTCTCAATTTTTCTCTAGCCCAAAATAATCAATTTTTTTAAAGGTATCCTGTCATGGGAAATTTTTTTTTTCAAAATGCATCAGTTAATAGTGCTGTTCCAGAAGAATTCTGCATTGAAATCCATTTCTCAAAAGAGCAAACAGATTTTTTTATATTTCATTTTGAAATCTGACATGGGGCTAGACATATTGTCAATTTCCCAGCTGCCCCTGGTCATGTGACTTGTGCTCTGATAAACTTCAATCACTCTTTACTGCTGTACTGCAAGTTGGAGTGATATCACCCCCTCCCTTTCCCCCACCCAGCAGCCTAACAACAGAACAATGGGAAGGTAACCAGATAACAGCTCCCTAACACAAGATAACAGCTGCCTGGTAGATCTAAGAACAGCACTCAATAGTAAAACCCATGTCCCACTGTGTACTATTCAATTACATTGAGAAGGAAAAACAACAGCCTGCCAGAAAGTTCCCTCCTAAAGTGCTGGCTCAAGTCACATGACCGGGGCTGCTGGGAAATTGACAAAATGGCTAGTCCCATGTCAGATTTCAAAACTGAAAATAAAAAAATCTGTTTGCTCTTTTGAGAAATGGATTTCAGTGCAGAAGTCTACTGGAGCAGCACTATTAACTAATGTGTTTAAAAAAAAAACATGTTTTCCCATGACAGTTTCCCTTTAACTTCCCCAATTGTCCTCAGCATTGTGACTTGGGCTCTGATAAGCTACAGCCAATCTTTACTGATATGTCCCAAGTTGAAGTGATGTTACCCATCCTTTGCCCCCAGCAGCCTATCAACAAAACAATGGGCAGGTAACGTTCCCTTGTTTGTTACTGGTAACAAGAGAGCAGCTTTCTATGAAGGATTCAGCTGCCGGAACTGAAATTAGCTCTATATCTCTATGCTGCTACCACTGCTGTGCTGTTAGGGCTAATAGCACTGCTTTTAGATAAACCTCTTGTATTTTAGCAAATGGGCAAAGATGCCCATACTGCCTCCCATTCACATAAGGGAAATGGCAGACAGAGCACTTTGTCACCATTGATAAACCCTTGATACATTTTGTTTCCCTCAGGCAACAGAGCACCTGAAAATACCCTTGGCTTGAATCGCTTTGGGTAAACTGACTTCATACATAATTATGACAAAATGCAGAAGATTGCAGTGATTCACACAGGGTGATTCACACAGGGAGAAATTCAAAAGTACAGTCATGTGAAAAAGTTTGGAAAGCCCTGCATAATAATTTACTCCACTTTCAACAAAAAAGACAACAGATATCTGCGTTTCATCAGTTGTGGGGTGTTTTCCGAACCAAGATTTTTAGTGAAGCAGTATTCAGTTGTATGAAATTAAATCAAATGTGAAAAACTGGCTGTGCAAAAATGTGGGTACCCTTGTAATGTTGGTAATTTGAATGCATGAATCTGCTCAGTACTGATTACTGGTAACACCAAATAAGCCTTAAACTTCATAGGCAGGTGTGTCCAGTCATGAGAAAAGGTATTTAAGGTGGCCAATTGCAAGTTGTGCTTCTGTTTGACTCTCCTCTGAAGAGTGACAGCGTGGGATCCTCAAAACAACTCGCAAAAGATCTGAAAACAAAGATTGTTCAGTATCATGATTTAGGGGAAGGCTACAAAAAGCAATTTCAGAGGTTTAAACTGTCAGTTTCAACTGTAAGGAAATGGGCCGCAGGTACAGTTGCTGTAAAACCCAGGTCTGGCAGGCCAATAAAAATACAGGAGCGGGATAAGCAGAGGATTGTGAGAATGGTTACAGGCAATTCAAAGATCACCTGCAAAGACCTGCAAGAACTAGTGATGGGCGAATCTCCCGAGAAAAATTCGCGAAACGAGTCGCGGGACGCTTTTGACGCGCGTCGCGTCACATCGCGTCGCGTCGTTTTCGTCGTGTCAAAAAACGTCGCGCAACTCGTTCTTTCGGCGAATTTTCGCCAAGCGAAATTTCACTGGTGATTCGCGAATTTATTCGCCAGCGGCGAATCGCGGGAATTCGCCGTGAATTCGGCCCTGGCGAATAAATTCGCCCATCACTAGCAAGAACATATTGCTGCAGATGGTGTATCTGTACATTATTCTACAATTCAGAGTAAAGAACATCTGTATGGCAGGGTGATGAGAAAGAAGCCCTTTCTGCAGTCTGGAGTCGTGCCACAAACAGAGTCGCTTGTTTTATGCAAAAGCTCATTTAGACAACCAACTGTCATTTTGGAACAAACTGCTTTGGACTGATGAGTCAAAAATGTAGTTATTTGGTCATAAAAATCACTTTGCATGGCAGAAGAAGAACACCGCATTCAAATAAAAAAAACCTGCTTCCTACTGTCAAATTTGGTGGAGGTTCCATCATGCTGTGGGGCTGTGTAGCTAGTTCAGGGACTGGGGCCCTTGTTAAAGTCCAGGGTCGGATGAATTCAACCCAATATCAACAAATTCATAAGGGTAATGTTCAAGCATCAGTCACAAAGTTGAAGTTACGCAGGGGTTGGATATTCCAACAAGACAATGACCCTAAACACACTGGGAAATATACAAAGGCATTTATGCAGAGGGAGAAGTACAATATTCTGGAATGGCCATCACAGTCCCCCGACTTGAATATCATTGAACATCTATGGGATGATTTGAAGCAATCTGTCTATGCTCGGCAACCATCAGATTTAACTGAACTGGAGAGATTTTGTATGGACGAATGGTAAAAATACTGCCATCCATAATCCAGACACTCATCAAATGCTATTTGAGGTGTTTAGAGGCTGTTACATTTGCAAAAAGAAGGCTCAACTAAGTATTGATGTAGTATCTCTGTTGGGGTGCCAAAATTTATGCACCTGTCTAATTTTATTATGATGCATATTGTATATTTTCTGTTAATTCAATAAACGTTATGTCACTGTTGAAATACTACTGTTTCCATAAGGCATGTTATATATTAAAAGGAAAGCTCAGCCAATGATAAACAAAACTTCAAAGAATTAAGAGGTGTTTCCAAACTTTTTCAGAAGAATGTATTTTGGGTGGTTTGTTGCATGTCAGAATTGTAAATTCCTGTGGGCAACAAGTGCCCCATCTGCCAAGGACTATAGTACATGGGGAGATTTGGGGTTTGACTGACTGACCAACAGTCACAGCTTCTGTGGTTAGAGCACAAGGAATATGGATAGACAGAGGTCCACCATACATGTTCTCCATGTTTGTTGCTCAAGATGCTCATTTATTATTATTATAAATGGTAATGGGGCATTTTAGCTGGGGCATTTTAGCTGCTCTAAAATTAGGGTTGTGTGTGCCACAACCCTAATGGTTAATTCTGATAGTATGGGTGGCTATTAAATGCTCTAATGTGTACTTGTGGGATGAGAACTCACTGTACTTGTTGTGTCAGACAGTTTCAATTTACATAAATAGAAAGGAAACTAGGTGGTTTCAGTTGTTTGTGAGCATTGTTCAAAAACTGTTCCGTATGCCATTAGCTTCTGAGTCTTGAGTTTGTAAATAATGTTGCAGTGACTTCCAAGACTAATGTCTTTAAATTCTAACTACATTGGAAGACAGGGGTATGCATCACCACAAAAACATTATAAGCAGTAAGAGACAATAAGCCCTGATACTCCAGACTCCACTTACCCTTCCAAAAACTATGCTGCCCGAAGGCTAGAGAAAGTTTACTCTTAAATTGTCTGTTTTTCTAAAGATACTCCCATGCTCCACATAAAATAGTTCATATGAAAATAACTCCCATGCAGGAGAAATAGGAACAAAGGTTGAGTCCAGGTTGCTGGAAGATAAAGACTGAATATGTGATACAGTAGCTGCCCGGAAGGAATTGCATAGTGTAGTGCTGGCTTTTTCTGAGACAACAGGATCATACACTGTGATCTGAGATGATTGCCTACACACCAATATTAAAACTATATAAATTTACATTTCTTGGTTCGCGAATAAAACTTAAAATGGTAGAATTAATTATTTGCAGATTGCACAGTATTAAAAACGACACCATAAAGACCATGACAGAATTCTTTTAGCACTTGATTATGGCATTCCTTTGTCTCATGCTGCATCAAAACATGGAAGAACTAATTACCTGTCTCTATCAATCTGTATATATATAAATAAATAAAAAAACCATGCTTGGGATGAAGATGGCAGTAAACTAAATATAAGTATAGACACCCTTTTCCAAAAAAATTTTGCGCCAAGCCTTTCTGTGAAAATGGAAGTATTTTAAAATAAGGTCTGACGTATGATAAATGTTCTCATGGGCACTGATATATGCCTTAACCTAAGGCCTAAGGGAAGACATGTTTTGGATGCCCACCATGTGGATCATCAGTAAGCAGAACCTGCATTGGCTTCATTTGATGGATTATATCTGCATCCAGCCTTATTGACTATGCACTTACTATTATAGCCCTGCCCAGGTTAAATAATAATTCTCCCTTAAGCAGCAAGACGCATGCTCATCATTCAACACAGTCCATACTGCAGCAGAAATTGTTCATTATCTCATACTATCCCAAACCAGCCACCACTCAATGTCCATTATCCGTTGAATATGTTTTTCAACATCTGAGCATTTGATTTAATTACAGGGAGTTTAATGTCATATTGTTCTATTTGTTTTGCCCTGCCTGCTCACCAGATGATCTGTATAAAGATAGGGTTTCATAGCTTCAAAGCTTGTGTTGCAACCTGAGCAAAGTATAT
>CM044447.1:89525330-89590806 GCA_024363595.1 Xenopus borealis | reverse complement strand
GTCGCAAGTTCGCGAACGTGTCCGCGAACTTTTTTGCCGCGGTTCGCGCCATCACTACTCACCAATATCTATATTAATGGATATCAGATGGGATTGGCAAAACACCTTACAGGTGTAAATAATTGTATGCACTTTGTTTTGTATTAGATTGTCATCATATTTTTATTCCATGGTATGACACCAATTCTATAGTTTGTAAGCTCATAGGAAACAAAACAATCCTTTCTGGAGCCCCCAGAGCCTTGGGAATCTTGTGGGTATCTTGAAACCATACAAGTATATGCTGTTGGTTCATCATCATCATCATCATCATCATCATCTAAGCAATTGCCATTAAACCTATCAAACGAATAAAGCTTTTTCTCAACTAAAAATACATTAAACACTATACTGGAAAATTTAAAGATATAATAATCCTTTTATGTTGTAATGGCATCCTTTAATTATATATTCTGATATCATTATTGAGCCACTGTGCAAATGAAAGTCTTTTCCTTTGATCTTAAAATCTAAATAAGATTGGAATGTATTTTTCTACAACAGAAAAAATAAAAAGCAGCAAAGTTTGCTAAGACCATTTTCAAGGAGTGCATATATTATTGTGAGTAAGTAGTAGGTTATTGGGGAAAATTACTAGGGTGGTGGTAGGTGATTAGAAGAGAGGGGAAAGGTACAGTATATTGGAGACAAAGATGGCTGCAACATCCAGGTAAGGTTAAAATTCACAAAAATTATCATAACCACAATTCTCTGCAGGGCATGTGCGGCACAGGCTATGCATAACTGGGGGCGGGGGGCCAGAGGGGGTTTTGGACAGCAGTCCTGGCTGGCACCGGGCCCCCAGTCCAACCCTGTTCCCAAGTGCAGAAGCAGAGTATGGCCGACACAGACAGAGTAGGGAGGAATAGTATGGCACAGCAATGTATAGCCGTGAATAAATGCTTCAATTGTCTGTTTTTCTGAAGATACTCCACTTAACAGTATCTATGAGAATTTCCCAAGCAGGAAAAATAGGAGCTAAAATTGAGTCCATGGTGATGGGAGATTAGAATTTAATTGGTGACCCAGTAGCTGCCTAGAAGGATTTGCTCCTTGCTGTTTTTAATGCAAAATGACCTGCAATGGCTTTATACGTACCATTATTAAATCTAAAAAAAAATATTTTCTTAGTTCAAGAATAAAACTTAAAATGGTAGAATTATTTGCAAATGACATAGTGTAATAGTATGAAAAACACCATAATCAAGTATCAAATATTTGATTTTGGCACTTCTTGATCCCATGCTGTATCAAATCTAAACATGGAAGAATTGATTATCCACCTGTATCAAGCTGTGTATATAAATAGAAACATGCTTAAAAAAAGGTGCCAGCAACCTAAAACTAAATATAGACACATTTTTTCAGATTTATTGTCAGAGCTTTACATCCAATCTTACCTCAGAGTTTGAAGTATTTTACAATAACTGATGTCACTAAGGTCTGACATATGTTAAATATTTTCCAGGGGACTGATATGCATCTCTGGTAATCCTTTTAACCTAAGGGCCAGAAAGACATGTTTTGGATGCCCATCCTGTAACAGAACCTGCATAGGCTCCATTTGATGTACAGTATTATGTCTGTATCCAGCCTTATTGACTATGCGCTTACTATTACAGCCTTGCCCCTGTGAAATATTAATTTTCCCTTTAGCAGCAAGAAGCATGCTCATCATTCAACACAGTCCATACTGCAGCAGAAGTTGTTCATTATCTCATACTATCCCAAACCAGCCACCACTCAATGTCCATTATCCATTAAATATGTTTTTCAACATCTGAGCATTTGATTTAATTACAGGGAGTTTAATGTCATATTGTTTTATTTGTTTTGTCTTGTCTGCTCACCAGATGAGCTGTATAAAGATAGGGTTTCATAGCTTCAAAGCTTGTGTTGCAACCTGAGCAAAGTATATCAGGAGCGATGCATTTATTCTGGAAAACATCAGCTGTCTGGTTAAAATGATTCCCTGGGTACTGTGTGCATCATAAGTGGAATGTATTACAGTTCTCTTCATCTCTCTCTTTTTAACACCTTTCATCTCGTGTTTAAAATGTTGTGATTGGCCTCTCCAGAGCAAAACTCAATTTCCTCTCTCCGTCCTATTTTATGGTCGTTGTCAGGAATTTCAGACATTTGTCTAGGTATATGACAGATCTGCTTCAGATTCATTGCTCTTCTTATGTACCTTAAGATTGCAATACCAAGTCCATAAATTCAGCTTTCTCTGTGCTGCCAGCTCTTGGTTGTTTGAGATCATGCCCCGAAGGCTATTATAGCAGCTCCATCGTATTTGATATGGATTTGCTCAGCACTTGGGATCAGCAGATAGCTGGGCTTTGTTGGCCAGAAATCTGGTTTGTTTTCCATAATCCCGAACTTCAGCCTTTTCTCTTTGTGATTTATCAAGCCTTTGTAGAAACTGAAAAGCTTAGATTACTTTCGCTATACCACTTGAAGGTCAAATGCAAAGTTGCAGTGTTTGTGCTTCATAAAGCGTGTCTCCTGCCAAAGGCAAAACATTTGTTACAGGCACATTAGACAGAGGTAAGTAATTTAGGAGCCCAATTTAATAAAAATAATGCTAATTATTTTATCTTTAAAGGACAGTTCATCTCACCATTAACATTTAGCATGTTGTAGGAATATACAAAGGGTCATTTAATTTAGTGAAAATAGTGTGAAAAAAAAGGCTACACTCATCTATTTGTTTGCACATGGCGATTTATTTGTCTTGGAAATGCAGAGCCAATAAATAATAACCAATAAATAATAACAAAATAATACCTTGTACTTGATCCATACAATAAATCCTGATTGGAACCAAAATCAGCCTGTTGGGTTTATTTAAAGTGGACCCATCACCAAGACACCAAAATCTGTATAATATTTTCAAATTAAACATGAAATCCAATTTCATTTTTTTATTAAAGCATTCATAGCTGTTTTAAGCTCATTTAAAAATCTCAGCTGTCAATCAAATATTGTCTGCCACTCCTCTATGCCTTAGGCATAGAGGCGGGGAAGATAATTACTTTCACTTTCCATTCAGCACTTCCTAGATGCCACTGCTCCCCACACATTCCCCCAGCTCCCTTAGCCATTTAATTGTGTAGTCAGGGCATGGGAATAGACATCGGGTCCCCCATTCTGGTGCACAAACAAGATTCTGAGATGATACACGGCTTGACTTAATAACAGTGTCCACAAAATGGCTCCTGCCTGCTTGCTAGAATTATGAATTCCCAGACTGAAGGAAACAAGATTAAAATAATTTATATAGTGTAATTAATGTTCATTTTGCTTGACTAATGTGATAAAACATGATTTTGAATATTTCTTTGGGGTGACGGGTCCACTTTAATGTTTAAATGATTTTCTAGTAGAAGAGTAAATTATGGAGAGATCCGACCAGGTCCTGGTCTTCTGCTTTTATGTGGTCATGGAACTCCTCTTTGACTTATAATATCCTTATATTTTACAATTGGGGCTACTTTATTCACTATATATTTGTAGGAGAAGCAGCAGGTATGTACACTCCAAAAGAACAAAACCCAGTTCACAATAGTGGCCTTTTTAGCATGCTGCATTCTTTTAGGTAATTTGCCCTCTATAGTCTATATTTGCTACTATACTTACATTTCCAGTCTTCAGACAGTAATTGAAAATTATTTGTGTTTGCTAGGGATAGGGTTAGAAGGATGTTTACTTTAAATATCACTGCATTAACTGTCATTTTTGTAACGCACACCAATGCCTAGTTCTCAGGCCCAGTTAATACAGTGAAAAACTGTTTAAGGGGCAAATTTACTATTATTCCACAAAATTAATTCGACCAAATTCGAATTGTTTTAGGCTATCATTTTGCTCGATATCCGATTTCTCTATGAATTCGTACGATCGGATACCGATCATTCGGATTCATGAAAAAAATCGTGAAATTTCATTCGAGCATCCGAAAAATTCGTACAATTCGCACGATCGAACGCTCCGATCGTACAAATGGTATTTGAGCAGGACCTCAGAAGCCTATGGGCAGCTTCCCATAGGAGTCTATTACAATTCGGTAGGTTCAATCTGGCGAAGTAGGCAGTCGAATAACTTTAAAATTTTTATTCGATATATTCGATATTCGATGATTGAAGAGGCCAAAATTCACTTTATGATTTCATGAAAAATTCGTACGATCGTTATTCAATCGAATTCGATCGAACTTCGATCATTTCATGTGAATTTCGTAAATTGGCCCCTTAATGTTAAACTGTGGAGAAGCCACAAGAAAAAGTTCAATATACAACAAATAAAAGGCCACTGCAAATTGTATTGCATTATCACATGTAATTATTGGCGTAACTATAGAGGAAGCAGATTGCAGGGTGAGGGTCACAGGGGCCCCCAAAGGTCTGCTTCCTATAAAGTCTGATAGAAATAGAATAGAGTATTAATGGTATGTATTCCATGTAACAGATGTTATTTGTTTTATTTTAACTGACCAAGTTTAGTAGTAACTGTGGGTTTCCTTGACAGCTTGGGTAAATAACATTATCTCAAACATACTGTGTTTGCTTCCAATAGGAGAAGGCATATTGTAAGAACAGCCCCAAGTAAATCCAAAAGAACTTTATGAACTTAAAAATATAATTTCATTTACTAGCGTCTTGCACTGAAACTCGTGTAGCTTTTTCTATCGATGGTACAAAGGAGTGTGAGCATGTCTTGGACAAAGCAAGGAAATCAGCCATGTCTTCATGATGGTTGAAATCGTAGAAGCCGCTATGTAGATGGATATTGTGAAAAAAATACTATAAAAAGATGCATAGTGTATGGAGGGGTTACAGTACTGAGACATTATCTTAATTTATCTAGTGCTTCCTGCCTAGAGACAGGAATGCTGGTGCAGCCTGGCATACTTTGTGGTAATGTTTAATAACATTGATTCTCTTCAATCAGGAAGCCATCAGCAAGTGAAGATTTATTACATCTTGAGTCAAAAAGGTCATGGAGGTTGTGTACTATCTAAATAAATGCTGGCAACGTTACAGTAGGATCCTGACATGCTCTGATACTGTTACTTAGCCTGTACAAGCAAATATGCACTTATCTGATGAATAACATTAGGAAATCTTAAGCCCAAACCTGACAGACACAAGCTTATCCCTTCTGCAAACAACTTCAATGCAAAGGTAGTATGTAAGATGTAAAGCTCTGTGGTGGAATATGATAATAAAAGTTATTCCTTGACAATTTATCATAGCATAGTGGGTGTATTTGCCCTTAACATGTACCTTTGACTTGTAGGAACCATTTCCAATACCCCCTTAGCCTCACAGAGTCATTCAACTCCTCCCTCGCCTTGTTCCATTGGGAAGTTGCATAGAAAGCCATTAAGGCAGCCTTGTGAAATAGGAAAAGCCTGCATAGACCATTGCCTCAGGTGCAATTGTCAAGTGCCTGGGTCTTAAGGGGGGTATATTTGCACCAAATAGTGCACGTGTACTTACCTAAAGAATTGTTAACAAACCCATCTCTTTTCAGTCATATTGATTGGCAGCTAACATTTACTATGGTTTAACAAACAAGAATTTCTTTCATAGAAAGGGTTAAAAATAACTACTGTTAATATAGTTTCAGATGCCGTAACTAGTTATAAATTAAAGCATAATGTTTTATGCTGCAGCAAATGTCTGGGGTAACATGATACATTACTCTTATAAAAGAGCAAGAAACTTATTTCCTGATACATTTTCAGTGATTCTACAGAATGGTGGAAGTGATCTAGAACAGTGTATATTATCTTTTCTTACGCAATACAATCAGTTGTCCTAACAAAGATTCATTTTTAAAGTGAGAGTATGCCTCTGCCTGGGGAAGAGATAACTGGACCCTGTTTCACTGTTCCTCAGTTTAAAGCCTTAGCTCAAAGTATTGATTGGCTTAGTCACCTCTTCCCACCAATCATGACATATAAGATAAATCTATGTAAAAACAATTCATTATGCTATATCAGTGCAATGAACAAACTTACTTAGTCACCAGAATATGTGACTGATGAGCCCCTGTGACTGTTTTATTGTTTTATCGAATATGTTTCCATATTACCATGAAGAATGAAGAGTTTGTACATAAGCTGAATTGTGTTTTTGGTGGATATGAAACAACTTCATAATAATCCTCCAGCAAGTATCACGCAAAACTTGGTTGCCATGAATAAACCAATAAACTATGTACTTACCTTTTACAATCTTCGATGATGTTTTTGGAAATATATTATGCCATTTAACAAGGCTGGCCATTGATTAGTATGCATTTACCATGCCATATCTGCTGTGGGGGGAGACATAAAATAACAGGTTGCAGCATAATAAAGCAGGGAGCCGACATTTGCCATATGCAACTGCAAGGCAACACAACCATTGCATTAGCTAAGACTTTTATCTAGGGTTGCAAGTGTTTGATTAGGTGTAAGTGAGATACTCTGTGTATGTTATTTGGATCAATAAAAAATCAAGGAATGGATTTGACTATATGGAATATTAATTGAAGCAGGACTGAAAAATGGTTAATAATGAATGCTGTCTGAGATTGTGTGTATTTTACAATTGATTTCGCCATCAGCTGGGAACTGTGTACAGGGATTTCTGTGCTTCTCTCCATTACATCTGAGCATGGGAATGGGTGATTGTTATATAATGATGCGCAATAATTTATTATGGTGCACTTCAATACTATCTGTAACACAAAACAGCACTTATTTTATGAGATTTGTTTGCATTGACATTAGGAGGCACATCAATACATAATAACTTTATGTAGTGGGTCATTGTTCTTTATTTTTTAATCTTTGTGGTTTTTAAAATATTCAACTTTTGTTTTGTAGCTCTCCAGATAGGAATGTATTTTCCATTACGGTGCAGCTTTCCCACAGCAACTAGTGGTGTAAATGGCACATTGACAGACCGAAAGGATAGGGAATCAAGATATTAAGCACAAAAAAAGAATAACAGTCAAAACTAGGCTGTGAACAAATTTGCTTTGTTCTTGTTGATGGGCTTCCCTGACCCCTACTTTTCCCTTACTTTTTTCTTAATGGAAGATGTAGAACAAAAATTAAAATATAAATAAAGATGACCAATTTTCTTAATATCAGTGCCTACATCATACAATAGAGGTAATGTAATAAAAGTTGCAACATTTGCACCAGGTCTAGTGGCCCACATTAACAGCAGTTACCATGTACCCTTCACATGTTTGAAACATCTACTGTATTTAGTAGGCACAGGAGCACAAATAACAGACATGCAGACTACATGAACTTCCGCGCATGGGTTTAAATCATTTTACTGCTTCTCAAAAGTGTCCCTACAGCAACCAGAGCCTTCAGAATTCTCCCAGGTTGAGAGATTCTACCTTAGTGGAGTACATGGCCCAATAGGACTGTCAATGCTGCAATGCCCTCAAGACCAGGGTGTGTGGAACAAGATGGAAGCAGGGTACTGGCTTGGTATTGCAGAATATAATCCAATAGTGAGCAACCAGAAGCATTAGGCAAGAAATTTGATAATCTGCAAATTAAGTGGCAAAATGCTTGGGTCTGCCCCGTCTGAAATTGCTCTTATTCAGCTCATACCAATGTGCCTTAAAGCAGATCTTCGTGACAGGGTAATTTTATGTTTTTGTTTGAAAATATTTTAATTTCTTATATTAAATTGGTGCTGACACTATCAATATATGAGTAATGTTACAATAGAAAGCAAACTGCGTTCCTGAAACAGAGTCAAGGACACTGAATAATATGTTCCACTTATTAAACCGCCTTTTTCATTTTCTCATGGCATGATACATACACAAGCAATGTTTGAGGTTTCGCCACCTTTATTCAGTCTTAGCCTTGACAGATCTTTCATGTGTGCATCAAACATTGGCCAGAAATAGTGGCTAACAGACACAAATCTGAAAGTAATTTACAGACAGAAAAAGAACTGAGATAATCTACCTCATTTACAGAAAAGGGCAAGGTGCAAAGAGCAAAAATGAGGCACAAAAGTGTTTTTTTTTTATTTATTTTGGCCCCATGGAATTGATATTTGTGTGCTTCTCGCATTCTCTGCTGCCTGCATTTATCAGTACTGCATACAGGAGGGGCAGGAGTCATTCCCCTAGCTTGAACATCATTCAGAATGATCTAGGGAGCCCTGTACTTACAAGCTGCTTATGGCAGGCATTAAGGCGATGCTGTCATCACAAATGTACTCCCTTTATTATATAATATTTCTCCATTGCATAGTTCAGCCAGTAGAGAAATCTCTGTGCCAGCTATTATGTACATGAATGTAAATATGTAGGGGGATACGTGGATTTTCAGGCCTGTGTTATTTCCATTCTTGTGAATGACAGGCTTCACAGAAAGGTATTTTCTCCCCCAAGTGAAATATGCAGAAGAGCAAAAAATTTTCTCCAAAACTACATTCTATGCTGGCATCGTTTTCAGCCCCAAATATCAAATATCAAATATTGAGTCATGTTTGAAACCCCAATAGCCCCTTATCCACGTATCTTGCACCACTGTGCGGTATATTTACTGAAAAAAGTACTCCAAATGAATTCCTCCATCAAAGAGATCTTAAAGGAGAACTAAAGCTGAACTAAAGAAGTAGGGTAGAGATATTGTACATTATGTTTTGGGCTTCTATACAAGCAAAAGGCAACCAAGGCCTTTTTAGCAGGGAAGATCTGTTTCCCTCAAAGATGCCCCAGTAGCTCCCCATCTTCTTTTCTGCTGATTCACTGATTCACATGCTCTGTGCTGCTGTCACTGATATTATATATAAAATGCTGTATATACATATACATTTGTAAATAAATCATAATAATATTTATGCATGGCAGCTCAGAAACCAGCACAATTAGCATTGGAATTCAATAATCAGCCCTGTAGCATCAGCTTATTTGACAGCCAAACCTAATTTTCTGTTTGATGATTTGTGACGACCCCTAAGCTTAGCTTCTCAACATGCTTAGCTTCTCAACTTGTATTTTTTCAGACAATAGCAAATTAGAAAAAAAATGATGGTGGAAAAGCGTAAACAAAAACCAAATTAGATTAAAAAATGTGCCATATTTTAGCTCATAATATGTTCAGGTTACAAAAATGCCTTTATCCTTTTACTCCTTATAAAAGCAAATTGTAGGCTGACTTTACAAATAAGATGCCAAAATGCATAATTTTCCTCTCATGGCTGGTTTTCATTATGTCGCATTAAAACAAGACATGAATTCTCAGACAAATGCCCATCTCTCACTCGTATGCCATGTCATGTAATGGGACAGGAGATGGAGTAACCAAAGGGTCATTTCATACTTCTCAGGTGGAACCCATTGGTCAAAACTCCCTTAATAGCCTCATCCTATAGAAGAGCTGTTAATATATATATATAATATATAAAAATAGTTGGCAGGTACTCCAGTCCAGGTTTTCAAAATCTAAGTAACTTTCGAAATACAGGCTTTGATTTTATAAGCCTGGACTGGAGTGATAGAGTGGCAACTATTCACCACCTTATACTGTAGGTTTAGGGCAGTGCACCTGGGCCACTATACTGGTTAGTTACTCATGAAATAAGACACAGTCATTCCGGGAAAAGTTTTCTTGGGGACAAGCCTAGCTGCTACTCCTAGTGTTTACTAAATGCAGGGAGTTTTTTTGTGGTTTTCTGTGGGAGCAGCAACATGTGAGTAAAGTCATAGGGGCAGATTCACTAAGATGCACAAAATCGCGTTTGGCGCACTTCACCAGACGAATTTTCGCCAGCACTACGCAAATTCACTAAGATGTGAATTTGCGCTCAGGGCGGCGAACGTTAGCGAAGTTACGCTAGCGATGCCTAATTTAGATTCGGCGGGAACTTAAGCGTAAAATAGAAGTATATGTTGCAGCCACTACATTCCACTACACAACTCCAGGAAACCTTTAATAAATTAAATACAGTTGTCCTATTGTCCTACATGTGCCCCCTGTATAGTTGTGTTGTCATATGTTAGGAAATGTAGGGGGGAAGGAGGGTAACCCCCCAAAAAAATAATTGATCTTTTTCAGACTATCACCCTCCTATGCTAAAATACTCCAGCGTTTTTTTGGGACAGATAACTATGTATAAATATATAAGGGGGTCATATAATAATCTCTCTAATGCTTTGTTCACAAGTAGGTCTTTCCAGCTGACACGAGGTCACCCATTCCGTTTAGAAGAAAAGAGGTTCCGCCTAAATATTCGGAAGGGGTTTTTTACAGTGAGAGCTGTGAAGATGTGGAACTCTCTCCCTGAATCAGTCATACAGGCTGATACATTAGATAGCTTTAAGAAGGGGTTGGATGGCTTTTTAGCAAGTGAGGGAATACAGGGTTATGGAAGATAGCTCATTATACAAGTTGATCCAGGGACTAGTCCGATTTCCTTTTTGGAGTCAGGAAGGAATTATTTCCCCCTCTGAGGCAATTGGAGATACAAATTGGAGAGGCTTAGGATGGGGTTTTTTGCCTTCCTCTGGATCAACTAGCAGGCAGTTGATGGACGCGAGTCTTTTTTCAGCCTAACTTACTATGTTACTATGTTACTATGTTACCTGCTGATTGGTTACTATAGGTTATATGTGTATCATTAGTCTTAGACTTAAAGGAACAGTAACACCAAAAATTGAAAACTGTTGTGTTTGCTACAGAAAGGCTACTATAGTTTATATGACCAAGCTGCTGAGTAACTATGGGGCAGCCATTCAAAGCTGAAAAAGAAAAAAAGGCACAGGTTACATAGCACATAACAGATAATCTTGAAAGCAAACAGTGGGATTCTACAGGGCTTATATGTTATCTACTGTGTATCCTGTGCTTGAATGGCCTCATGGCTACAAAGTAGCTTGCTTATATAAACTATAGTAGAGTTTCTGTAGAACCACACCAGTTGTACCAGTGCATAGCAACAGTACTTTGAATTTACATTGCTTTAAACATTTTCCTTTTTTGGTTTGACTGTTCCTTTAAGGTGGCCATGCAGTACATAGGCCAATCAAATATTGGCCAGGTTTAAAAATCCCATGCTGTGATGCAATCATTGGATTTAGGGCCCACTGTTGAATCAGCCTATCACCCACCTCAAGGTGGGCATATTGCGGAGAGATCTGCTCATTTGGTGGCCTTGCCCAACAAGCGGATCTCTGAATGTATGCCCACCATTAGGCTTAGAGGAAGAGGATAAAAAGATAAGAGATAAATTAAGGAGAAAGTTTATGAACACTTTGTGTGTCTGCAATAAATGTAACTTTTATATACTGGTGCCTGTAAAGATTATTGGATTGAAATGTTTAAAAATTCTAGGTAAGGTATTTGAAAACCATGAAAGTATAAGCTAAAGGCTGCCGGTGATGGAACTGTACTGTAGGTGATAACAGATAAGTAAAAGCCGTGATACAATTTTCCCTTCCTGCAATCAATCCAATGATCCCTCTGCAGCTGTGAAATGTTAAGGAAGCGACTGTTTTGATGTGTTTGGAATTTATAATAAACAGACCACATACCAACTGTAAAACTATACTGCAGATATGGAGAGCTGGAGAAAATGAATAGTTTTTATCCCTTTCTGGCCAGTTATGACCTCTTGCAAAGTCATGGAATAGGAAGAATGAATCAAGGCTTCTTTGGCATTCACTCTGCTGTCTGCCAAAAAGGAGGCCTAAAAAGCTTATGTTGGAGAAAAACACAAAACAGTGGGATTTGTGCTCTTCTGAGAAATCAAGATATTAGCATCACAAGGAATCCTATAATGACATGCTTATGAAATATGTGAGAATGGAAACTAGTCTTCTTGTGGTTTTTAGCCACTATCTCTGCTTGGTGTTTGTGTGAGCAGCTGACATGGCTTTGTACAATTAAGTTCAGCTCTGAGAGTGGAATTTGTCTGTACCAATACAGGTAATTCCCACGGTAATAAGTGACTTTATAATAAGCCTTTGTATAATGATGTTTTTGAGACATTATGGAGCCTGTTTGTTGTTGTTGGTTTTTATATACACTATACTGTGAATGTGCATGATTGTGAGATCTCCATGGATGACCCAATGCTTAAACTGCACAATAAAGCTGCTGAAAAGTCACTTTATCTATCTATCTATCTATCTATCTATCTATCTATCTATCTATCTATCTATCTATCTATCTATCTATCTATCTATCTAACTATCTATCTATCCCAATTATATTTGAAAGCACTGAGCCATAATAGTTAGCAATGTTGTCCAGTAGTTGCCATGATGATTAGCAATACTGTCTAGAAGCTCTCACGACTTTGTTTTGATTACATCCAGACAAATACTTGTATTGTCTTTGTATGTTCTTCTTGTGTCTGTGTGGGTTTGTTCTGGGTGTTCTGGTTTCCTTCCACAGTCTAAAAAGACACTTTAAAGTTAACTATTTTCTGATAAAATTGACTGTAGTGTGTGTGTGTGTGTCTGGTAGGGGCAGAAAATGATGAGCTCAATGGACCAGAGATGTGTGAGTGGTTAAACAATCTATCTGTTAAGTTCTTTGTAAAATCAATAAAGGACAGCAAGATTTCTATTTCTAGTTTTAGAACATAAAAAGTTAAATATCCTGTAAAACATGTCCTGATAAGTGGTGGTTTGTGAGGTCATCTGTACCATATGACTCACTGACATGATGTGAAATAATGCAATTCTCCATAGTTCCATGTAAAAGCTCTGCCCTTGTAGCCTCAGGTCAATATACAGTCATGGAATTTCTCCTAAAAACCTTTATTTAAAACAATGCATTTCCATGATTCAAATATATTTATAATGGCTGAAATCAAAGGAATTTGTTCTGAAACCCCATCTAATATTTGACCAACTGTAATAAGAATGTATTTGATGTACTTATATTTTGGTAATTCAATTTGATGTGAACAGCTTTTGTCTAGGTCAGGGGTCCCCAACCTTTTTGACCTGTGAGCCACATTCAAATGTAAAAAGAGTTGGGGAGCAACACAAGCATGAAAAAGTCCCTGGGGTTGCCAAATAAGGGCTGTGATTGGCTATTTGGAAGCCCCTTTGGGACTGGCAGCCTACAGGAGGCTCTGCTTGGTACTATACTTAGTTTTTATACAATTAAAACTTGCTTCCTAGCCTGGAATTCAAAAATAAGCACCTGCTATGAGGACAATGAGAGCAACATCCAAGGGGTTGGAGAGCAACATGTTGCTCGCGAGCTACTGGTTGGGGATCACTGGTCTAGATGAAGTTCTTAATTTCCACATGTATACATAAAACAGAGTTTTAATGGATAATACATGAAATGAATACATCTGTCATAATTTCACAGAAATCTTTTTACCCCTGATTTTTCTTGGAAAAGTACCCCTAATACCAAATAATGTAAAGTCTTAGTTTAATATGCCAGATATTTCTGAATATCCGGTATATTGGAGCCTTAAGCCGGCCATATATACAGTAAGGTTTGAAAATTCCATTGGATGAAGATTACTTTGATGTGTTGATGTAGTCTGTATCCAAAGGACTCTGTAGACCTGCTGACCTGGAAGCCAATCAGATCAGCCAGATTGGATCCACTCACTTGCCACTCAAGCATGTCAATGTACAAAGCCAGCTTTATTCATACCCTAATAAGCCCTGCAAAAATCAGATGCCTTTATGTCGGATCTGCGGATCCTATAAGATCCAACGGGATCCAGAAGCATCTAGATCCTACACCCCATTCCTATTCAGCCCTGCTACACTGCTTTGGATGAATATCAGTTTGGGTGATGATTCTATATATTTGAATAGAGCAGGTACATTCAGGTGCAAATTATTGAAAGCCAGTGGTGGATCTTTTACAGAGGGTAACTGGGTCAGAGGGGCTTAAATACACTTTGCACCTTGTTCTGATTTTTAAACAAGGCTACCTGCATTCAGGTGAGTTTCTAAGGTTCAGTAAGTGTGTGAGGTCACTCCCTGTATAATGATGATGCTGATGATAATAGTTCAGGCCCAAATAATCCATATTCTAAGAAGAAGGCAAAACAAACAGACCCAGTATTTATATTATTATACTGATATATTTCTTTACATTCCCACTGAAAGATATCAAGCAAAATACCAATTAAAAAATGTTTTGGAAAAGAATAATATAGTCTTTCGATTCTCACAGTGAAAACACATATGGCTCATTTGGGGACATGCAAAGTTTTTCATAAATTTCAAGCATAATTGCAGGCTCCAAAATGAATGAAAACTAATTAAAATCTACTTAAAGAATACACATTTGGGATAGAGGGGTTAATGTAAATGCAGAGGATAGTGCTAGAGCACTAAAGAGAACACACACTCCTCATTCAAGAAATTTAAATTCTAAATTTAGAACCTGGTGCAAGGTACGAGCACAGCACTTGAGGGCACAAGCAGTTTGAATAATATATGTTAGAATATAATTAGGGGTGTGACCTTTGTAGCTTCCACTGCCCTTCATGAATCCAGTGCCAAATGCTGTATTGGTGTATTACTGGAGGAAGTGCTGGTCCTGATGGAGGGACAGCGTGGAAAGTGTGAAAAGTAATTCTAGCTTGTTTATGTTTCTTACACTTTGCACTGTAATCTGCCACCAGCACATCCCTCTTCTCTCTTCTAATATGATGTCTAATTGCTTAGAGGTATATTTTGCTAACAATAGAGAGAACTCCATGACAATAGAAAAACATTTGCAGAAAGAATAACATATATTAGGGGCCATAGTTATAAAGCATGAAGCCTTTTTTTTACATCTAAAAATTATGTAAAACCTGGTTATATTATTTTCATTGCAGTTCAATTAACACCATTACAATAATGGAAATATTTAGGCATAATCCCGTATTAATCCCATATTTATTTGATACCAGACCTAAAATGATGCCAGTTAATTACACAGTTACAGGCCTGCCATAACCAATAGAATGTAGAGGGACGAATTCAGTTGGCTGGCTTGAAAATTGCAGTAAAATGCAGTGTAAAAAGTAAAGTCATTCCACAAATGTTTCAGAGCAGATTTTTTGAAATACAACCCTTTTTTTTTTACACCAACATTTATACTTGCCAACCTAAAAATATAAAGTCATTGCAAGGCTTTACAACTGTGCATGATTGACAATGTAAATTGTATTGATGTTGTTTATAACATACCTTTACAGCTTTGGGCTTGCTAAAGGCAAAAATACAATAAATAATCATGTAATGGTAGAAAGAACCACAGCCTCAGCATTAGAATATGTGCCCCCCATTCTTGACTGATATTTGAGATAAACTGAATTTGAGTTGCTTGTACAAATATAACACGTGAGGAACATGTGCTTTCTTCCACCTTCACCCTGTTTGTTTATGGTTTTTTATAAGATTTTCATGGTACTGTAGCATTATGGTATCCAGTGGTCCTTATGAATACTCTCAAATACTCTCTCAATACTCTCTATTCTTAATCATGCCACATGTGTAACATTGCCTTCAAGATGCTGATATCACTTTCATACCAATTTTAGCCACAATATTGCACACATCTGCTTGCTCTTATTAACCACTAATTCCCTTTAATATATATTACTTGTTTTTCAAGTAATACAAAAAGCTGTGTCTTCAACAGAGGTAGGAATGTTAGAATGTTCTCCAGTAGGCAGTAGGCCGGTTAATTGTTAGTGCTTAGAAAGGACAGAGGCAGAACCACTGCTGATTGATAGCATTGACTTTATAGATTTTCTTTGACGTCCAGACTGAGACTTAGTTAATGAACATATGGACAAATTAGCAAATATCACTTCATTATTTCACCAGATTCCCAGATGGCATGACTCACAGAATTAAAGCATTCAATCTTGGACAAAGAGAAGAACTTTTGCATTGAATTCGATTCTTGCAGGCAACAAATAATTCCGCAAATTAGGAGCACAATGGGTAATGTACACTTAGGGGGAAATTTACTATTATTCCCCAAAAATAATTCGTTTCTATTTGATATTCTAGTAGCATTCGATTTTCGAATGTTAATCGAATAGTTCTAGGCTACCTTTTATTTGATATTCGATCATTCAACGATCGAATACAAATCTATTCGATCAGTCGAATAAATCATTCGACCGAACGAATAAATCATTCGATCATTTGAATGATTCATACGATTCGAATGATCGAACACTTCGATCTTAGGAATCCTATTTGATCAGGACTTAGTCTCAGAAGCCTATGAGTGCTCCCATATACATTCTGTATACAAAACTATCCCTGATGCACAGAATTAATGTCTCTCATGGTATATTAATATTTGGGACCATATACACAAAAAAACAATATACAAAATACATTTCTATTAAAAAAACAAAAGTTCTCATAGTGCACAAAAGCATGTCATTATATAACAAACTCCATTCTGTACATTTTAACAATCAATCTGTCTCAAAAATATATAACCTCCATGTAACAGACACACTAATATGCAAAGTTACTTACAGAATTAATTATGTAAAACAAAAACTAGGATATAATAGTGTAACTAACTAGTGCATGCCAAGCTAGATTTGAATGACAAAATAGATATTTGTGACAGAAAGCAAGATTTTATAGTACAGAATTAATTCTTTCAACAAAATTAAAGTTTTGTTTCACAAAACAGATAAAATACCCATTCTGTGAAGCAATATTGCCAGTCACTTTACTGAACCAATAAGAACAAAGCTTATTGCCAAATAACAAACAAGATGAAAAGTTGCCAACTCTGCTCCACAGGCCCGGACTAGCAATCTGTGGGTTCTGGCAAATGCCAGGGGGGCTGCTATAAGGTGCCATAGAAAGTCAGTATTTGGTGGGCTGTTGGGGGCTGTTTGGGCCTCTATGTGGGCTGATTGGGCCTCTGTTTACCTGAAATGTCAGGGCTTATTTTAATTCTCAGTCCGGACATGCTGCTCCACATGGCTGCATCATGTGCAGTCCCTCATTTATGCTGGAAAGTCCCTCTTTTCTCTGCACTGAACAGCCAGAAAAAGAAACAAAGTTTCTGACTTAATTGGCTTTTGGTAGAGAGCCCAGAACAACTAACAGGTGCAAATAAGATACAAGTTTGAGATAAGAAAATAAATAATTATACACATTATACTGTAAAGAATATGTGTACACATGATCACTCCCACACTGTGGTTAAAACTATTATGTAGTAGTTGAAGTAGAGCTAACTATGAGACTACTAATAAGACCCACCCATCATACTATACAGAATGTGTGTACATGATCACTCCCATGTCTGTGACTGATAGGGATGAGTGAATTTGACCTGTTTTGTCAAAAATCGCCACTGGCGAACTTTTGCCAACACTCATTAAAGTCTATGGGCATTAAAACTTTTTCGACGTGTGGCAAAATTTTTTTTTAATGCGCAACACCATTCAACACTATGAAACAAAGTGAAAAAATTCACCCATCCCTAGTGGCTAAACCTATTATGTTGTAATTGAACTACAGCTAACTATGAGACTACTCATAAGACCCACTCATCATACTATACAGAATATGTACACATAGTCAGTCCCACATCTATGGCTAAACCTATTATGTAGCAGTTGAACTATAACTAAGCACATTATTAAGAGAGTGCTAAAAGCTAACTGGTGCAAGATTAGAGCTAGGAGGAGACACTAGAGCCTAACATCTAGGGTTGCCACCTTTTCCTGAAAAAAATACCGGCCTTCCTATATATTTACCTTTTTTCCTATTAATAACATTGGGATCAACCATCAAAAATACTGGCCAGGCCGGTAAAATACCGGCCAGGTGGCAACCCTAGGGTTGCCACCTGTCCGGTTTTGACCCGGACAGCCTGGTATTTTGAAGGGCTGCCCGGGTCAATGCTTCCTGGCCGGTTTTCCAAATAAGGAAAACCGGGAGGGATTAGCTTGATTGACGCCGAGATCGGCCAATCGGCGATCGCGTCGTCATAGCTGCGCCCTGTGATGTCAAGGGCACGCCCACTGACGCCATGGGCCCGCCCCCTGTCCGGCTTCAGTGGCAACCCTAGTCAACCCTACTAACATCATATACAAAACATATAACTGATAGTTTGCCAGATATCATTGAAGGGATATTAGGCCTATTATAATGATATTAGAGTTAGGCTGCTAGATAATAGTGGGAAAGTTTACTAACATTGGAGATAAATATCTGAAAAGATTTCTGGAAATGTTGCCCATAGTAACTAATACATTTTCTAACTTATAAGTGGCTGTTTAAATGTAATTGCTGATTGGTTGCCATGGGCAACAGCTCCAGAAATCTCTCAAGATCTTTACCTCCAATGTTAGTAAACATGCCCCAAACTGGCTGGTAGTGGATTAAATGATTGTGCTGTGTTAGTTCAGGTAAAGCAGTCAGACAAGCACAGTACATTTATTACAACATGGCATGTTTCCTCTAAGCTTAGACATGAAGAGGTTAAAAGGAACAGGAATATGAATCATGAGACAATGGCAAAACAGCAGGAATGCCCTTAACCAAAATGGCCACACAAGTAGGCCAGTAAGCTTTGTTCTTATTGGTTCAGTAAAGTAACGGACAGTATTGCTTCACAGAATGGTTATTTTATCTGTTTTGTGAAACAAAACTTTAATTTTGTTGAAAAAATGAATCTTGTACTATAAAATCTTCCATTCTGTCACAAATATCTATTTTGTCATTCAAATCTAGCTTGGCATGCGCTAGTTAGTTACACTGGTATATCCTAGTTTTTGTTTTACATAATTCATTCTGTAAGTAACTTTGCATATAAGTGTGTCTGTTACATGGAGGTTATATATTTTTAAGACAGATTGATTGTTAAAATGTACAGAATGGAGTTTGTTATATAATGACATCCTTTTGTGCACTATGAGAACTTTTGTTTTTTTAATAGAAATGTATTTTGTATATTGTTTTTTGTGTATATGGTATATAATGTTCAAGTTTTTTTTTACATAATTCATTCTGTAAGTAACTTTGCATATAACTGCGTCTGTTCCATGGAGGTTATATATTTGTGAGATAAATTGTCTATTAAAATGTACAGAAGGGAGTTTGTAATATAATGACATCCTTTTGTGCACTAACCATATTTTGTTCTCATTCTTTAATAGAAATAAGTCTTTTGTATATTTTTTTATCTATGTATATGGTCACAAATAATCCTATTTAATTAATAATTATATGATTTTTTGCTGGACTCAAGAGATAGTTCCATACTTTATTTGGAAACCCCAGGTCCCAAGCATTCTGGATTACAGGTCCGATACCTGTTACAGGGTTTGAAACTGCTATAGTATTTGTTTATGTGAATAAGTTCAATTTCTATAATAAACTCAATTTGTGAGTCATCTCTTTCATTTTGTCCTCACCTAAAGAACAGGACCACAAGTGCTGATTTAGGAGCCTTGGATGTTGGTTTTGTTTGTAATTTGTGCTTCAAAACAACTTGGCATAGTATATTATTCTACTAGTATACTCTCCTGCCTTGACAAGCTGTGCCAAGAGGATAGTTAGGTTTTTAGGACATGTTTTTGTTTTATTATTCAGTTACAAAGTTCTGTCTGCAGCATGTTTAGCCAAGATTTTAGCTATAAATACCATTTACTAACAGAGGCAAAGTGGAAAAAAAAAATCAACTTTATACTTTGGATATATGCCATCTATAAGTGAGTACAAGTGTCCAATAGCACATGGACACTGCAGACATTTATTTGTGCAAAATCACCACAGCAAACAGTATAAAAAAAAGTAAAAATTAATATGAAGGCATTACATCATAACATCATGTATGTCTGCATACCTCTTGTCAACAACTCCCTCCTGATGCGTTTCACGTGGATTGGGTTATTTTTAATTATGATATATTTTGAATCATTTGTTTCAAATGGAGTCTGTAGGAGATGGCCTTCCCATAATTCAGAGCTTTCTGGATACTGGTTTTCGTAATAAGTCGGATCTCATTCAAATGTGTTTCAGTCTGAGCTCTGGGACCTTTTTTAAGACTTGAAAAAGGACCCAGAAACCAAAAGCAAAACATTGGTGGCTGTTTTAATAAAAACTTATTCTGAGCAATAAATGGCTCACTCTTAAAGGCAAATTCAATTCAAGAGACTTAGAGCATCAGGTTAAAACTAGGGATGCACCGAATCCAGGATTTGGTTCAGGATTCGGCCAGGATTCGGTCATTTTCAGCAGGATTCGGATTCGGCAGAATCCTTCTGCCCAGCTGAACTGAATCTGAACAATGCAAATTAGGGGCGTTGAGGGAAAATTTACTTTTTGTCACAAAACAAAGAAGTAAAAAATGTTTTCCCCTTCCTACCCCTAATTTGCATATGCAAATTAGGCTTTTGGATTCGGTTCGGTATTCAGCCGGATCTTTCTTCAAGGATTCGGAGGTTAGGCCAAATCCAAAATAGTGGATTCAGTGCATCCCTAGTTAAAACGGGGGCTATCTATTACAACATGCCTAAAAATTAGTGCCCCTCAATCTATCATAAAACACAATATTTTTATTTTACCCCCTCCTTCAAAAGAAAAGATCTTTCTAGGAAAGATCATTGGTTTCAATACACACGTGTAGAGCTGAATTGTCAGATATACAGATAGTGCCCCTCAATCTATCATAAAACACAATATTTTACCCCCTCCTTCAAAAGAAAAGATCTTTCCAGGAAAGATCATTGGTTTCAATACACACGTGTAGAGCTGAATTGTCAGATATACAGATAGAAACAATAGAATTCTACATGTATTTGATGATTCAGCACTAACAATGGCGCCCAGTCACAATTTTCCAGCCAGCCTGATCAACTAGACAACCGATATCCAAGTCTTCTGCTGATATTGGTCATCTCATCTACCACCTTAAGGTGGAGAGAGATCCGCTCGTTTGGCCATGTCTCTCAGTGCCACCTTTACATGCACCGAAAAATTTGTTTTGTACAATATGATCTGAGGTCAGTGAACAATTAACGTAATTTGCAGATATGCGAAATGAGTAGATAACTGTAGGTGCTCACCTCCCAGAGTGCAGTAATCACAATCTAAAAGCTGCCCTGCTCTTCTGAAAGATATATTCATGTAGAGATCATTAACATTATTAATGCAAGTTTTTGCATTTGGACAATGAAATACACAATGATTTCTTGCTTATTGTCATTATATATATTTCATCAGGTATTTCTCAGCAGTAAATAGAGGAATAATGGCAAAATGTTGCATGGCAACAAATATGGTTAAATTGTGCCCACGGGGCACTGTTTCAATAACAGATTGAAAGCTCTGTCATTTTCCTTGTCAAATGTTATGTGAGACAGTTATGAATTACTGTACAAGCTGGCTGATCAGTCATACTGTGGACTGCATTTTATGAGGGTCCTCATAAGCTGGAGATAAATGAAAAGATAAAGGCAAAGCACATTGGGCAACTCAGGGCGTTTTGTTGCCTAAGGAATTTCCAGCCCAGCAGGCAGGCAAACAAAGATAATTGAAAGCTCTCCTTCAATGGTGTATTATAGAGCTTCTTGCAGGTTGTTGCCAAATATTAAATTGCCTCACAATGAAGCAACACTTTGGATGGAGCTTTATTTTTGGGCCTATGGAACTGCAATCAAGCTGGGTATTGTTGAATGAGTGAGGGCCAACTGTGCTGGTAAAGGGTATGGAAAATCTCAGTTATGAAGAAAGACTGGGGCTGTTTAAACTGGAGAAAATGTGCTCAAGGAGAGATATGATAACCATGTTTAAATATATGTATAATAATAAATAATAATAAGTTGGTACTACAGACATATTTACCTTTTTTCAGTTCAGTTGTTTTCAGATTTTCACCAGAAATAAAGACTTTTTTCAATACCTTTCAATGTTTTATTTTTTTTTACCATTTTTTCCAAAACTGAAGGTACCAATGTTATGTTCCTGTCTCTGGTGTTTCAGTCGGGCAGCTCAGTAATCCAGGTGCAGATTTGCTGCATTAGTTGATACATTTCTCAGCAGCATCTATGGAATTCTAACAATTTTATCAATTTTAACAGCTGTGTTTAATGAAACTCTGGAATTCTGCTCAAGGGCTAAAGATTAGAAACGTATCATCTAAATGTATCAATTTAGGGCAAGGGCAGACGGGCAGATTAGGGGAGATTCACACCTCTTCTTCGAGATGACAATCTCCTCGGACTGCCTTCTGCCTTCTAAAGTGAAAAACCACCTGCAGCAATGCACTCGCAGCGCTTCAATTTATGATTTTCGACTTTGGAAATTGAAGCACTGCAAAAGCCATTGTGTTGGCGTTTTCTCAGAAGGCAGTTCAGGGAGATGGTTGCCCAGAAGAAGAGGCGACTAAATCTCCCCGAATCTGCCCATGTGACTTTACCCTTCGAGTCAGTGACCGCCCAACCCCGTGTTAAGAAAGTAAAAATGAAACTTTCTACTTCAATATTGGAAAAAAATGGTCACAAATAGAAAATAGAAAGTAATTTAAAACTTATTTGTGGTGAACAATTTGAAACCAAATGATCTGTAAAAAAAAGTACTGGAAGTTGAACAACCCCTTTTAACTATTCATTACAAGGAGGACACAACGGGAGGATCCAGCAAATCTGAACGTCAAATCTTTGCCCACCACTTAAGCAAGATATAAAGCATACACACACACATATATATATACATATATATGCAGTCTTCCTTGATACATATTAAGTCAAGAGTATGGGGGCCTTATCACACCCTTCTAATCAGATACAGCAGCAATACTACTTTGCAGATAGAGGTTTGTCCTGTTTGTTCAAATCTGCAGATTAATATTTTTCATAGGTAAGTGTAAATTTTTTGTATTGTGAGATGATCCATAAGTATATGGGCAGCTGCTTCAGAAAATCAATGTCTTTTCACTAACAAGCAAGAAACAATCCTCTAGCAGAACACATGGTTCCTTACGCTCTGTTGTGCCCTCTTTAATCTCACTTTCGTGCAGGTGGTACTGCTCAGATTGTTTGTTTACGCAAGTAAAATCATAACTACTAATTGTTTATTTTCTATGAAATATTGTTTTTGTTGAATGTCAGTAGACTAGACTCTTTGTTTTGTATGTAACATTAAACAAACCAGAGAGAGACCAAGATTCTGGCATATTATTTATTAAATAGTCATTTTAAAAAAAAGTTTATACAAATTACATAACAGTTTACATTGTATTTTCTTTTACATAAAGAATCACAGTAAAGCTTTTAAATCCATTTATTCTGGCTCAGCCAGTAAATGGAAGGATGTTTTTTTATTAAACTCCCCAGAGAAGCCTGCAAGGCAATGCACTGCTGGACTCTATGCGAGAGAAAGGATTTAAATGCAGCAAATAGCAATAAACTCATTGTGAATTTCAGGTTTACAGCAGAGCACATAGTTGCAAAATGTTTGCAGCGTATGGAACAACACAAAATATATTGAAATGTTTTTTTTTTTGTCTCTGTTAATCTTTAAATTCTGGATAAACTGCTAACTCAGAAAATGGTCACCTCCAAATTAGACACAAAGTTAAAATGTGACATTTGATGAGTACTTTATATTACAGGTATGGGATCTGTTCTCCAGAAAGCCCGTTATCCAGAAAGGCTGTCTCCAATAGACTCAATTTAATCCAAATAATCAAATTTTTTTAAATGATTTACCTTTCATCTGTAATAATAAAACATTACCTTGTGCTTGACACAAACTAAGATAGAATTAATCCTTATTGGAAGCAAAACCAGCCTAATGGGTTTATTTAATGTTTAAACGATTTTCTAGTAGACTTATGGTATGAAGATTCCAATTACGGAAAGATCCATTAAACGGAAAACCCCAGGTCCTGAGCATTCTGGATAAAAGGTCCCATACTTGTATGCTTTAACATTATTCAAGAAAAACAAACTTTTTTTCATCCATTATTGTAATTTGGGCCTCCCTACTTTTTGCCAATGACTAATAATGTGGCCTTTCAAGTAATAGCTCCTCAGAAAGACGACAAAACCAAGCCATCTGTCATCAGAACTCATGGTTATGTTAAAATATTAGAGGAAGCAGGCAAATGATGTACTACCTAGAGGAATCCTTCCAGTGTTTTCACTCTTGTGGAAAACTTAATGATCTGCAAAGCTCAACAAGCCAAATAGGTGAGCATAAGAACAGAGCAATTATTTCAGGCACTAATCATTTAGTCTTGACCTTTAGGATATGCAGATCAGTGAAATCCATAGAGGAATCAAATGGTTAGACTTGCAAATCTGCATTCGTATAGGCCAAGTGACAATCAGCCAATATTGTGAGGACATAAAGTATAGATATTACATTTTTGCCAGTGTTTTCCTCTTCTGAATTTGAATCCTTCTGATTACTGTTGTCGGCCAAATCAACCCTATACATTCTATAGTTACAATGTTGGCACTGTTGGTCAATATACAGTATATATATATATACAGTATATATATATATATATATATATATACTGTATATTGTTCAATATGCTCTTTTTTAGACTAAGGGGAAGATTTACTAACTTTGTGTGAAGGATTAGAATATCCGCGCAAATATTCGAGAATAGTCTCAATTCGATTCTTCAATATGCAAATTAAGTATTTTCAAACCTCGAATATATAATATTCCGGTGCATCGAATAAATGTATATTCGAGTGCTCGACTATTCGCCAGTCAAAGAACTTGTCCTTTAAATTTTTATTCAACTGCCTACTTCGCCAGATTGAACCAACCAAATTGCAATAGAAGCCTATTGGAACCCCCCATAGGCTTTTTTTCGAAGTCTTTTGCCGACTTTCAATCGTACGATCGAACGCTTCGTACAATTTTGGCGAATATTCAAGCGTTTTTTTCTGTGACTTTTCATAGAATCGTTCAATCGTACGATTCTGGTGAATAATCGAAAATGCACTCAAAACCGGCAAATATTTATTCGCCAAATATTTGCCAGTCGAATTCGAGGGCTAAAAACCCTTGACAATTCGACCCTTAGTAAATCTGCCCCTAAGACTATTTCATTTGTCAAATATCCTGAAATAAGTGGCGCAGGTTGAACAAGGGCTCATCCATGATACTTCTTAAAGAAATATTTATGCACTGAAATAAGCACTTTAAAAAAATACATAAAACAAGTGTCAGCAGAACACCTGCCAAGGAACAAGCCATGAAAAAATGCCTGCTTCTATTTCTGCTTTCTCAATGGATATTTTAAACTAATGTGTAGCTTGGAGAAGACTTTAGATTTAGTAAAGGATACACTGTCTTTTACCAATATAACCCAAACATTTTTTTTTTATCTGAAATTAATATAGAAGCTTGAATTGGCATACGGTGTGACAGATCATACTAGGGTTACTAATGTGACAATTATTAGATGTTTTCTGATCTATGCATTGTAATATGACCAAATGAACACATTTGGCTCACGTGTAATAGATTTGCATTAACTGCTTGTGTTTCTCTGCATGTTAAAAACCACTGTATTTACTTATTAAAAGAGCTATGGTGAGGTAATAATGTGAATGGGAATTAATGTAAACAGCAAAATTAAGAAACAGTCAAGGGGCTACTATCAAAAAGCTGCAAACACTCTTGACACATCACAAAAGTCCATCATTTTCCACGGCCTAATACACCAATATCTAATACTTTAGTTACTGTCTGTCATTGTTAATGTGTAAAGAATCCATTATGTTGTCAAGGAGGCACTCAGAAAGATCTTGAAGCTCATCTGAAAGTGTTTCCATCAGATGATTTGCCCTTTGTGCTAAACACAGTGTTACAAAGGTACTTAAATGCTATCTTACCCCATGAAAAGACAATAACGTTTTCCATGAAGTATGTTGTTCTATGGTATGGTTGCAGTTCTATAATAGCAAAACTGATACATCAAGTGTTACTCTCAGCAAAATAGCTGCCTGTATTCTAACATATAAGACGTAAACAGACAAACCAGACACATGCTTTACAACATAAAGGCCTGTATGCACGACCATCCATCAAGACTGTCCCTAAGCTGAGTCTAAATATTGTTTGGCAAACGAGATACACACAACTACCCAGAGACTTACAAATAAGGCCACCTGACCATATAGATCAAACAGGAATGTGAGGGAGAACTTAAGGGATTTCATTCTCAAAAAAACTGTAAAATATAGTTAACATTTGTTGTGTGTCTTCTGTATTTTCATGCTGTGTAAAACATTGCTTTTTGAAGGCACTTAAGCAGGAAACAGTAGTACGCATGAAGAAGAATGGTTTTGTAAAAAGTTGCTGCCGCACTATAAACCACACCTGTTTTCCGTTACAAAAAAAAGAATTCCTTGGAGGCATAATAAACAAGTATCTCCCATTTTGCTAAAACCACCATATTCAGTTCAAGGCATATGATCATTACCAAGACAGACACTTACTTCCCTCTCATACCAAGACATCTCTCTGGCATAAGAAGAATGGAACCTAAAAATCTATAAAGAGAAGTTTCAGCAATGTCCTCATTGATGCAAGTGATGATATATAAAACTAAATTTGCTGGCAGCAGAATAAAAAGGGTAAATACAGAGAATTAAGGAAAAAATGCTAAGTGCTTACACGTGTATTTCTTGAGTGACCGAACATCACTTTGAGGATCAGTTTTTGGAGATATGGGTTTGCAAAGCTGAAATATGAGGAACATGAGTATTTCATGATCTGGCAGGTCTAATGATCACAGAACATTCCAATTGTATTTTTAGGTGGAAATTAACTTCTGCATGCCTAAATATGAATTTCCAGCAAACTCTGTCCCACATGCTTGAAAAACATGACAACGGGCTAGAGAACTTACTATGTGCCCTTAATATTAAAGATTGCATTCCATAAAAAGCTACTATAGTTCCTCCCAATAAACATATTCTCATGTGAAACAGAACTGCATTTAAACATCCTTATTCTAAGGCCAATATAGTTCTTTGCATCATCAAGTACTATATTTCATTGCCAAATGATGAATTATATGTTCACCTGTCACTCAGCATGCGGCATGACCTTGAGCCTATTTTCAAGGTAAGGTATCCCTATATTTTATACACAAATTATTAGCAGATGATGGGCAAAAGTAAGAGAAGGGTATTACAGAGACATTAAATGGAAATCTACTCATTGTGGCAGTTACTTATACAAAACGCCAAACAAGGGAAATACTTTTGTATAATTAGGTTATTTTAAAACATTTCAAAATTTTCAACAAAAGTGACAGTTTCTAATCAAACCACCAGAAACCTAAGCAAATCAGCACAAGGTATCTGTAGATCAGTTGGCTAACCCTTAGCATTCACCTAAAATACTAAATACCTTAAATTCAATATGCCACAATGTTTACAACTGCAGTGATTGGTAAAATTGGATTTTCAATAGCTTTACCAAAATAAAAAAACAAACCAAAACATGAAATGTAATCAAACTCCCACCTTCCTTGAACATACAATACATAAAAGGTACAATCAAAGCCAGCTCTGAATATAAAACCCTTTAGAAATGAGTCTTTTGTTCTAGGCATTTTTCTGTAGGGAGAAAATATTGTGATCTCTTAAGTAAGCAGATTATTACTTTCCCATAAGAGACCTGGTTGTAGAAAATGGCTCTTATTCACAAAACTTTAAGGCTTTTCCGCTTGTGTGATGACACCACTGTGCACCTTTTCATTCAAAAGTCTTATTCGAAAGTGTCTATTCCACAGCAACATTACTCTTGTTCCCACAATCAACAGACAAAGAATCAGCACATCTCTAAAATGAGAGGCTCCATATCTCAAGGCAACATTTTCCTGTGTGCATGTTGCTCATCTGAATTGATGAAAACGAAAAAAAAAAAAAGTGAAACAGTTTGATGTGGATTTAGCAGAAGGGTTGGCATTGCAATACCACAACCTTTCAGGCAACTGGTTCAGGTTTTTGTCCATTTGAGAACACATGCTTATTATTGGGTCTTTTAAAGGATATCTGTAGCATCACATAGAATAGTAACTGTGTTAGTTACTTTTATCCTTCATGTTCAGTTTCAATAGATGGCTTCTCAAAGTTGTCCTCATCAAGCCAAATTATTGTACAGTGTTATAATGGTACATTCCGTCATGCCTCTGAGCAACATTTCTGGGGGTTCATTTTCACCTTGTGTTTGATGCCATCGTATAGTTCAAAATTATAGTTTTCAAGGGTGGTGGAACTACGAGATGAGAGGCCTGTATAGGAGCAAGTACAATAAAGTAGAAGGCCAGCACAAATAGCCCCAAAGAGAACTCCAAGAGAACTCATTGCAATGATGGTGACCAGTATTGGATCTAGGGTGTAAAGCCAACTTTCGTCTTTGTCAGATCTTGGCGTTACCACATTGCTGGTAGGGAGAGCTGTGTAGAGTTCATCATAGTCACCTACAACATAAAAAACAATTAAGAACAATTAGCTTTACTATTAATGATTGTGTTGCCATAATAAGGGAAAGATATTAGTTTCGACTTACCAATTTTTCCTCTGCCAAAGTTGTGCCCCAGGTCTGTTTTAAGTACTGGAATATCCGCTAATTTAAAAAGAGAAAAAATGTATTTTAATCAAATAGGATTGTATGGGAAAAAAAAATCTTTTTTTATAACATGACAACGCAATATTTATAAATTAAAAAATAAAGAATATACATCATACATTTCAACACCGTAACACAAAGCTGCTCTTTAATTATGTATATAATCAGAGCTATAAAATCAGAGCTCTAATCATTAATTCTGACAAAATAAATACATTCTTATCATGAAAGATTTATTTTGAAAGGGAGAGCTTACTCTAGAGCTGAGACACATGTAAGTATGTCTTAAAATAAGCACTTCGAAAACTTTCAGGCATCTGCACCTCCATGGGAACACCTTTTTGACAGCCAGAGAAAGGCAGGTGTAATCTCCAAATTACATTTAAACATCTCTTTTCGCTGACATGCAGTACAAATTCTCACTGAAGTAAATTCCTTTGGACCACCCAGAAGAGATCAAGGCAAGGCTGAAGGCCACCCGATTAAAGTTTAAATAGCATTGCCAACATTCTTTCTGCTTAGTGTAGATCCAACAAATAAAGTCAGCTTTAAATTCCATTTAGGCAGCTGTAGAGTTCCATCCAGTGTAAAAATACAATGTTTGAATAAAACTAAGCATGAGACTGCGGTGTATTTTAAATGTTTAGAACAGGATTACTAAAAAAATTATACCTGCAGTACACAATGATCAGTAAAATAAATCAATTGCCCACAAAATTCAAAAGTAACAGATCATTTCAGATTAGCAATTCATTTTCCTTGTTGGAACAACACCATTTATGTCTGTTTCTTGATTCCCAACATGCATTTGTGAAAGATATAGATGGGCGTGCCATTGGAAATGAATGCCCTTGATCATTCAGCTTTGATAAATGTGACAATTTTCTAAGTTTCCTGAGTGTCAGGTCAATTTTCCTGACAGTAAGGAAAGTGCTGAAAAAAACAAGGTTTGGAAAAGGTTTAAATGTTTAGACATATAAACAAACAATATGAGTTGCCTAATCTTTCATCCGAAGAAGTGTATAATGAATTACATTTTAAAAGACTGATGATGGGAACTAGTAAGAAAGAAAAATACATTCATTCATGCAACTGAGATACTTTATAAATGTCCTGTCCAAGACCAGGCTACTGCAAACAAAATACTTGTGTAAATAGTGGAAACTCACTTTTTTATAATCTCAGGTAGAATTCTAAGGCTAAAGCTGGCCATAGACTATAAGATCCACTTATTTGGCGACATTGCCTAATGAGCGGATCTTTCCCCGATATGCCACTAATGGCAGGTCTATATCGGGGGTAATCCAAACGTTTGGCCCTATGGCCGAACAATCTGATAATGGCAATGGGTTCTGACGGGTCGGTTGGCTTAAAATCAAACCTTCCTGATCAATATCGCTGCCTGATAGCAATCGTGAAAGCCCCCATACACGTCGGAAGCCCCCATACACAGGCTGTCAAATTGGTCTAAATGATCAATATCGCCAGCTTTATCTGCTCGTGTATGGCCCCCTTAACCTGTAACCTTGGACAAGTAGATAGCTTTCATGCATTTGTCACTATACCAATATTTGAAGTCTGTAAGAATACAGCCTATTAACCAAGCTTATCTGTTTTGCCTATTCTACATAATTAATGTTTATTTTACATTTTAGCTATACAAATAAAGGATTTCATAAAATGACAATTTTTAAAAACATTAAAAAGATATAAGGCATAACAGAATAAGCACCTGTTCTTAATGATGTATTTGGGGTTCACTGGACAAAAGCTCTCTGTATTTCCATATTTTTGGAAATGCCAATTTTTAACTGTGAGATCTGTCTGCGATTTATCTATCTGTGAGAATGAAAATAACCTCTTAAAGACAATTCCACAGGGGCATTTGATCTTTTCTATTCCCTAACTAACCCACCGATGATGAAATATATCATGTTATGTGAGTAGGGGTGGTTTATTTGTTATCCTTCAGTTGGTGCCAATATCTATCATAGTATTTCTAGACGAACGTGATACAACTTAAATGCACCTTTAACTTGTACACTATCACACTGCTTGAGCCAAATATTACAGAAACAGTTCTGTAACAGAAACAGATGTATATCTTAATATAGATATGAAGAAACTAAGGTTGAGGGACCAAAGGCTCTCAGGAAAACTTGCTTTTTTAAAAACAAAAATCCAATTGACATGATAATTTGTTTAAGCATGTGACGCACAATGTAGTGCAGATTCATTTCTTCCAAGGATCCATGGGGAGAGAGGAAGCAATACTCCATTTTTCATAATACACCAGAGGGAGGACAATCATCATTATAATCGCATTGGGCAATTTAGCACTTAGCAACTTTACTAAAATCCCGGATCGCCCGTCACAATTGTCCCTGGTGGCTGATTGCTAGAAACTCCAAGAAACAAGCAAAATGCTGACACCATTTTAACCAATAGACAAGAAAGAATAAATGAAAAAAAAAAGCTGTGGATTTGTTGAATATGTGGAAACTGTTTAAGTGCATGCACCATTTCCAGTGATAAATAAAGAGAAAGAGATGTTTGTACAAAAATATCATCCTTTAATTACATTCCACACAGCACAATTTCAAATAAGATTCAAATTTCCATAACATTTTTTTTTCCGTTCATTCACAGGCAGAGAGCAAAGCAAGAGATGCCGAGGTTCAGGGGAGGGAACCGTTCATTTTGGTGGGACTTCCAAATACAAAAGTCATAATGCACAACCAGTGTTTGAAGCTGCAGCCACTTCTGCTGGTATTAAAATAGTGGCTAGAGTAACTAACTAAAGGGTAAGTGGAAATATTTATGAAAATGCTATATTTTGGGGGGGCCTATGGTCCATATTTTAATTTAAAAATGACTTCTAATGAGATAGTAGTCTTTTAAATGACAGATATACCCGACACACAAGAATATGAGAAAAGGATTTTTCTAAACGTTTTTGTTTCACTACTGTTGGTAGCATTACTGTATGTACAGATGAATGAATGACCAATATTGCAAGCATTATCTATTTATGCCTAATAGTCAAGATGTGATTTCCAAATAGGCAAGACATGTAAATGCATGCATTGGATATTATGTATGGGCAAAGAGGTCCACTACTGTGCATTTGTGTAGTATAATGAATGATAACTCTGCGTGCGTATGTCTATGGGATAAAGATTCCTATCTCTTATCGTCCTATTTCAGTCCCTGACGCCTATTTTACACCCTTCCACTGCACTCTAGGAGGTACAGGTAAGCCGTGACATAATAGCAGGTGCAAATCTATTTAGAACAGTGCTGTGCTTTGGATGAGGTCCACTGAAGCTAAACAACAGCTGAAGCACTAAAAGGATCCCCAATATTGGTCTGTAAGGAGCCTTTGCTTTATGCCTATACATAATTCTAGATTTTATAAACAGGGATTACAGTAGGGTCTTTAACTGTGGCTCCCAAAGCATTACAAGCACCCAGTAAAAATCTGTAAACTGGGACTGGGATAAGTATTCTTATTAAGAGTGGGTACATCTGCAGATACCATCTATGCATGCTGTGAGTCAAACCAGGAGGCATTTAGGGCATCAAAGGTTGTAAAATGCAGCACATGATTAATTCCGATGTCTGCTTTGTATTCCAGCCATTTTTAAAAAAATGTTTGAGACAACAGTATCCCTTTAAATGTTTTCTAAGTGGAATAACATACCCCCTCTTAATTAAATCTACAGATTCTCATTGGTGGCATAGTGTAGCAATGTAAATAAGTGATTATATTCGTTCGATAAATAGATAGAACATAGAAGCATGGGAATTTAAAGTTCCCATTTCAATAATACTTATTTAATCAAAGATTCTCAGTGATGAGTTTGCCATCATTTCTCTCTGTCACCCTATGGCTTGTTTTGAGAGTTGCACTACAATTTAGCACATACCCTATTGTCCATAGAGCATAACACAGTGGTTTCACAACCAAATGATTTCCATTGCTATCTAAAACACATTTGTTCTTTCACACAAAAAAATAAGGGTTATTATAAACCGAGAATCAGTAGGGATGTGGGACTTGTGTCTGAGGAAAGAAAAGATTAAAAAGGAAACCCCAGGACTGAATATGAAATAAAGCCGTCACCATTCAAAGATAAAATAGAAGGCTTTAAAACCAACCCCAACAAAGTTCCTTATTTTTGCACAATGCTGTCTGTTTCTCTTTTCATTGTTATTCTCGCATTCACTTTTAAAGTCAAACAGTAAATGATATTTACAATCACTGAACTTTTGTTCTAAGCGTGTGGTAACAGATGGCAAGCCTTAGATACTGCTGTTGGATTCAGCAGATGAGGGAAAACTAGCAGCATAATTACCAATTACAGAGCAATAGATAGAGGGATGCTGTCTGACACACTAACTATAAGACTGATGGGATTTCTAAAAGCTAGCTGTAAGTCCCCTCTTGTGATTAAACCATAGGAAATGTCTCGATTTCAGTGCGTTCCAAAATAATATATGAACCCGTTTCACCTTAACCATTTTGCTGATTCAAAAGTAGATAACACATGGTGTTGTAAGACAGCCTGGAAACAGCTGGTGAGGTTTTATATATGTTTCCAGTAGGACGCAAATGATTTGCCCAATGATATATCACAGGGAAGTGAAACCAAGACCTTTCAAATGTTAGACAACTATAGCTCTCATCATCCTCAAACAACCAGACTATTCTGAAAAGATATACCTTTTCCATTTGCTTCAAATAGGGTGTAAATATCTGTCTTAACAGAATTGAAGTAATACGGGGTCATAATCCAGATACAAACAAAATTGCAATTATAGATTTTTTTTTCTATATCTTTCAATCCGTGATATACATGACAAGCTTTCATGCATAAAACTGTGCAACCAAAAACAATGCAGCACATGTTTGTACCCAGTGCAGAACAATCTTTATGTGTTACATAACAACACAATCAATTGATATCGTTTTTGTTTTTTCTTAAAACATAGCAATTTGGGGATTCAGTGTATTATCAAAACAAAAAGATGATTGCTCCTGCAGATACAACAATATCACAATAAGTAGATTTTAGAATGGCATATCCCTCAATACCATGTACTGTATGTGCTGCATAAGGGATTTTCATGTACTATTAAGAGGAACTGGTTGTAGGAGGATGTTGGGATTTGTAACAACTATAGTGGTAGGCTTGGTATTTCATTTTGCTGCAGGTTTGTACTGTAGCATTTGTTTCCTACCCCCAATGATATATCAGTATTCTATTGATAAAATAAATTCTACTTCCAGAAATTCAGCAGAAATGTTGGTGGTAAGTGGGCCAAATATGTGCAAATCTACATCATATTATGTGACGTGAACCAGAATAAAGAGTCGTCTCTACCAGCCATCTGGCACGAGATATAACAATTTTCCTTGACTGCTTCCCTGTGAGCTTGATAATCTACAAAACATATTATGCTTTCGGCGCATTCGTAATGCACGCTTGATGCCACCAAAGATTTCTAAGTAAATGTTTAACGGACAAAACAATTCTAATACAAAAGGCGCATAAATTATTTATACACAGCAGTGCACTGTATACTATATCTGTGAGATTTACATTCAAACACCAAAATAACAGCATGGATACAAAAAAATATACATTTCTATGTCACTTAGCATATAAGGCCACCCATTTGCTACTTAAAAATGTATGTAAAATCGATTGTTCTCAAGCTCCACAAACACTGAAACTGTAAATTGTGAGAATGACAGTTGTTTTTTTTTACAATTACAAAAGCACATAACGGTAATGGTATTGTACAGTAGTGTGTTCGCTAAGCCATTGCTTGTAGCTTATTGTTTGTCCTGGTTTGGAGTTGGGGTATAGACATCATTAGGCAGGACAGATGGTGATGGTAGGTAGAAGTTTGAAATAAAAGTAACATTGCAGATAACTGTAATGACAATACATATACAAGTGGCTTTGTTTCTGCATTTTGTTCCCCAGGAATGGCCTCAGTTTAAAAGACACAATAGATAATCAGAATCACTAAATAAATGGCACTAACTAGAATCTATTGCCCAGAGATGGAGGTTTATCCTTTTTTTCTTTGTGCCATAAACAATAGAATTCCAATACTTTATAATGGCCTGTGACCAGACACTACTTCTTGAGGAACCAATGCAGACATATCGCCCTTACTGTTCTGTTGCTGAAAAGTATCTTACGTTGGATTATGTTTGACAGCAAGAAGTTTTGTTACACCCGATAATAAGAGTAACTCCATTTGATGAAAAAAATCCACAATTTCTTTAGTGAATGATAACATCAATAATGACATATCATCGTTTGAAGGTTTTACATGTGGAAATCTATTAACTTATATTAAATATGTGCAGCCTGTAATGAGTCAGATGTGCCCATTATTTTCTTTGCATGATGGAAAGCTGATATTTATAACAATTATGTTTGTCAGCGCCAGTCTACTACGTTGGACACTGTATTCTCTGCAGGATCTCCTGGTAATATTTTGTAGGCTTTAGAAGCTCTTTATCAAAAAAGATGGTCTCAGCTGCATTTACTTGCACTGACGGGGCATTGGAACAGAGTTAATGTTGATAAAGCTCTTCAGAAATTAAATGGCCATATTGACCCCTTTTTAAAAAACCTTTGTGCGTATAACTGCTCTTTTCTGGATAGGTGTGGGTGGCTCAAGTCCTCCCTATACAACAGTGGATGTATATTTTGAATTAGAATTACGTATTTTCTTGGGAATAGCTTTTTTTTGCCCATAAGATGTTCTTTAAAAGGGTGGTTCACCTTCAAGTTAACTTTTAGTATATTGTAGAAGGGCCAATTCTAAGAAACTTTTCAATTGGTCTTCATTATTTATTTTTCATAGTTTTTTAATGATTTGCAATTTTCTTCTGTTTCTTTGCAGCTTTAAAATGGGGGTCACTGACACCATCTAAAAACAAATGCTCTGTAAGGCTACAAATGTATTGTTATTGCCACTTTTTATTACTTATCATTCTATTCAGTCCCTCTCCTATTCATATTCCAGTCTCTTATTCAAATCAATGCTGGGTTGCTAGGGTAATTTGTACCCTAGAAACCAAATTGCTGACACTGCAAACTAGAGAGCTGCTGAATAAAAAGCTAAATAACTCAAAAACCACAAACAATAAAAAATGAAAACCAATTGCAAATTGTCTCAGAATATCACTCTATACATTATACTAAAAGTTAACTCAAAATTGAACAACTCCTTTAAATTGCAATACCACAATATAAGCAATAAGTCTGTATAGTTAAATAAGAAGAGATGTTTTAGCTCAACCTGTGCTAAAGTGCTAGTTAAGTATTTGCACCTTGCAACAAGAGGAGGACTAAATATTCCCTGTTGGAGCTATAGTCACAGAATGACAACTTTAGTCTTAAGTTGTCCTCGCTGTTGTAGGTACACTACTCATTTTATTTTTTCCTTGCTTTTGTCATGTTGTTTAATAAAAGTGCTTATAACTCTGCTTGAACTTTCTGCCTTGCTCTAGAAACCCACTGTTTCATTGTGCCATAATCTTCCTTCTCTACTTCAAAAGACATTTTAATTTCATTGCGTGATAATCCTCTCATTATATGACAACTTGAAAACATGGCCTAGCAACTGAACGGCTGATCTAATATCATTGGGGGCATGAGCAGAATCAGCAATGGTTAATGCATACAGTATGGGTCCCACCTAAGAGACATTTGCATCGATCCAGTAAGAATAGAAATGCTTACCCAGTGCTATTACCACTGGTGAATGGGCAGTCTGTGAAATGAAACGTTCAGTATGGCAGTGAAAGGGTAAAAAACCTCTCTCCGTTTGTGTCAAATTGCATATATGTTATAAAAGCCTAGTGAAAAAAAAGCATGAAGGTTTCCAAACTCTTTCCTTGATTTGTTATAAACCATGTTTTTTCTCATAATGTACATGTATGGTCCAATAGGAGATTAGCTAATTTTAATTCTGTGTGATACAAAGCAGTTCAAATATAGACATGCTGGAGTACTTCTCAACACCAGCCCTTTGCCCCCCAAAGACACTTTTCAAGGAATCCTCAAAGAAACACTGGTATATAATTAAGCAGATCGATACAGAATTCCTGTGAGGATATCCATTAAAACCTGAGCTGGTTAGTGCAGCGTATGGGCTGGTGCTGGGAGATTAAAACCATTGGCCTATGGACCTCAACAAAGAAAAAGTTAACTCTGCAACACAGTGGACTGGGTTTGGTTTCACAATTCAGTGTACCAGGTCCTATTTTTCTATCTTCTGTTTAAAAATATAGAGAAAGCAGAGCTGAGCTGTAAGGCACATTATGCCTCACAGAATAGGCCTGTATAGTGGCTTATTTTCACTATATAAACTGAGTCTGTGTTTGCTTCTTTACTTGCCTACAAATCACTCCCCTGGCAATATACTCAATCAAGAATATACAGAGAAAGAAATGGGTAAATGGGGAGAGGGAGATACGCTTCCAGAACTTCCTTCACGTTTTTCAGGCATTTTTTTCCCATCTGGCAGAAGGAACGCAAAATTAAACCAAGAGATCCTTCAAAATTTTTGTCTTTTTAAAAAAATGTGAACAAGCGTTTAGGCTGTAGGAGGCAGAGCCTTCTTTTCAAACATTTTCCAAGATGCAGCATTTAGATTTTAGAGACAGTCATGGGAATCAGGTGTCTATGAGTTCATAAGTATGAAGAACGAAGTGTCACAGGGATGTAAGGGATGAGAGGATAAAAGTGCAAATTGAGCCAACTTTCTGGAGTCTGTTAAGTCTAGATCCTGCATCGGGATTGCCCTCAGCACCGCGAGTTGTGGTCGCGATCGTCTTGTTCTAATTTAATAGTTAAAGTAGGCTCCACTGCCAAGGGGGCCCCGTTGGTGTAGTGAGAAGTTTTGTAGGTGATGGCAGGGTCGCTCTTCTTGGCCGCATAGCGGAATCGGTGGTAGTGGAGCACCAAGGCCAGTGCGACGGAGACCAGCACCAGAACAGCGCCTCCTGCTGCCATAACGTAATACCAGTAGACTGGAATGGGCTGCACTGACACCGTGTCCACTGTGGGCTCGCTCCCTGGTAGTAGGGTGCCCCCTGGTGGAGAGATACAGAAGAGTGTTGCTAGCTGGGATTTAGTCGGACTAAAATCATCAGAAATCATACATGCTGCTCTTAAATTAGCACAATCTTAGTAAATGAAAGAAACTGCGAACAATGCAACATTCTATCAAAATAATTCTCAGATTTGATAAAATATTTTCTTCAACCAAATGTTCAATATAGACCTCTCCTAAACAGCACAGTTATAGATAAGGAAACAGAAAAGATGGGACTATGAGTAAAACAAGGGTATACACAAGAGATAATGTGGGCTATTTGGCCAGATTCAGTCTAGATTGTATCTGCAGGACAGAAAATTCAGTCTGCTGTCCCTGAAGTGACAGGGCTGTTTTCCCAATCCCAATGGTAAAAAATAAAGATGATTGCATTTGCACTTGCACTTAGGATTGCCTCCTTTTCTTGAAAAAAAAATACTGGCCTTCCTATATATTTATCTTTTTTTCCTATTAATAAAATTGGGCTCAACCATCAAAAATACCAGCCAGGTGGCAACCCTACTTGCACTTCTGTTACAGAATCACACAAAATTTGCCTCTTTGGGCTAAAGGCCAAATGTGTGGCCCACAGGAGAGAGGACAGTATTTTTTAGTAACACTAGACATATAGACACTAGACATATAAACACTAAACATAGAAAATATTGGTAGAATCAACCACTTTTTTTTTATAGTTTGTTTTTAAATGGAGGCTGTCATGTACAAAGTCTGCTCTATTAGGAAGCAACAAATGGAAATTTGAAACAGCCCATCTCGTGCTTTGCATGAAATTGCAATTCAAATGTCAGAAAGGGTTTATTTTGGCCCAATATATCTAAAGTTAAAGTGTATGGATTTAATAGTCAATCCAAGCAACACAACTGTCCTCAATATGGATGCTTTTTGTAGTTTTATTTTTAGTTTTAAATGTGTTTTTCTATGTAAACAAGGTCTTTATCACAGTGTATGTCTGGCACTTCTTTTGTACAACACAGGATATTTATATGCAAAAAATGTCAAAGTGAGGGTAGTGACACACTGGCAGATTCGGGGAGATTTAGTTACCTGGTGACTAATAACTTTTTCTTCTGGGTGACAATCTCCCAGTACTGCCTTCACATGACTTCCCTTCCGCTATAACGAAAATTTACCTGCGCTAAGCACACGTATCGCCCAAAGGTAGTTCGGATATTCGGATTCGGAGATTGTTGGCCAGAAAAACAGGTGATTAGTCGCCAGGTGACTAAATCTCCCCGACTCTGCCAGACACTACCCTTAGGTCAGACCACACGAGCAGATCAGGGGCGACAATCTCCCCAAACTACCTTCTCCCTGCCCTCCGCGGACTAAAACGAAAATTGCCTGTGGCAATTCACATGCGGTGATTCATTTTGTGAAGTTGCCTCATGAGGGAAATTCGGGCGGTTTCGGAAAATGAAGCGCCACATGTGAATTGCCGGAGGCAATTTTCATTTTAGCCGGCGCAAGGCAGGGTGAAGCAGTTCGGGGAGATTAGTTGCCCCAAAAGAAGAGGCGATTTGTCGTTGGGGGCAACTAATCTCCCCGAATCTCATGTAGACCTAGCCTTAAGTTACCAAGAGTTTATTTGAGGACAAAAAACGGCCACTTGATTTGTGACATTTGCGAAAGGAAGTTGAAAACATAACAGAAGCTTTAAATCTCCAACAGTAAAACATGGAAGAATTGCCACAATGATCAGGGACGCCACTGAAACTGTTCTACTTTGAGCCAGATTGGCCTTGGTGATTTTCTAAATTTATGTTGATAGAAAGACACTCAAATAAATTTCTCAGAAGCGCGTAGAGGACCACATTATGGCCAAACCTTGAAAAACATAGTTTCCTATAACACTGACTCAGCCAATATACTTTATCATGTATATTTGTCTGTCTGTTGCTTACTCAGCAATGCTTCTCCTTTTCTTAATCTGTCAACTTAACCAGAACAGGCTTGACAATTTATTATGCTTTAATGCAAGGGTAAGTCAACCTCTGTGTAAGATGAATTAGTCAGGGGTGGCAGGATACATTAACACAAATAAGATCAGAGGGAAAGCATGCCAAAATGAAGTTGTGTATAGGGTGAGTTTTTGGTTTTGTTCTTAAATTGTTCTACTCAATGTTTTTATTACCTTTAAAAATGATCCAACGCAACATACAGTACATAGGACTTACATGATACAGTGCCCAATATTATTCTATCATTCACACTATTTCTATGTTGTTGTCTCTCTGTCTTCTGTATGTGTAGATTTCCACCTTTTTCTATGTATCTCTCTGTTTTCCTCTGTACTGTTCCTATATTTACTTGTGTGTCTCTCTCACTTTGTGCACATCACTGCCTGTCTGTAGGAATGTATCTCTCCTTCTCTGTCTGTCTCTTCCTTTTATGCCGACTTCTCTATCTTTAGACATGTATAACTTTGTTCCTTTCCCTTTCTGTGTCCAACTCATGTATGTTACTTGTATGTATGTCTCTCTACAACTGTACAGTTCTTTCCGCAATGTTCTACATGCCTCAGTGTCTTTATTTATGTCTCACTATCTACGTGGATCTCTTTGTGCCTATCTACTTGTATGGGTGTCTCAAACAAACAATTCATCTAGAAACTTCAAACAATTCTAGACATCACAAACATGTATCTGTTACAAAACAGAGCAACAGCGTATGTAATCATCTGTTACTGACACACCTCCACACTCACCGGAGGAGCTGCTCCTATCAGTAACAGGTGCTACATTCCAAAGGTAAAGAAAATGTATAAAGGGAATATTTATCTACACTGAAAATAGGGGTTCACAACACAAGGAACATTCACAGCGCTCTATTTGCTTGTATAGGATATTCAGGGGCATATAAATCAAAGTATGTAAACAGAATCAAAGTTTATATGATAAACATGCTCCTAAAAATCCTGCACAGGTAAATAAATAGCCGAGGAGTTAACCTGACTGGTGAAATGAGCTAAACCCTATGCACCATAGAATTAACACAGCCAAACTTTAAAGATAAGTAAAAGTTTAAAGATGCAATTCCATGCAACAATTAACTAGATGAGATATAATAAATGGGTCACACAGGCAGCATGAACTTTTGTCAAGGGGAAACTGATTTCTGTGTGGAATGAAATACTGGAATACATACAGATAGACTGTATGCTATCTGGTATGCTTACTCTTAAGGGATTATTTCTTAAAGGTCAAGTTGTGTTTTTACCGAAAGATTTGAGTTTTTCAAGGGTCTGTTCACTAAAAACTATAATTTTTCAGGATAAAAAAAAATGAAAATTTAATTACAGAGATCCCTTAAACCATTTGAAGATGCTTTTAGCCTTCATGATTTTCTATATTTGTAGAGTGGTTATCGCTCAAAAACTCGATGTATTTTAGGTCTTTTCCCCCGATAACTCGATAATTTTGGGTATTCGAGCTCCCCCCCCCGATTGCAATTAATTGAGTTTTTTTTTAAATTCGGGCTTTTTCACAAATAAGCAAACATTCGAGTTGTTGCTTTATTTGAAGTAGAAAAAAAAACCTCACAAACTCAACCTTTGATAAATGATCTCCTTAATATGGGGTGTGCATTTCTGATGTTTATTGTAGTCATAATTATTGTTATATGCCATTATATAGGACTAGGTACATACAGTATACAAACATTGTTTTGAATACATGATTGCCAGTAAAGCTGCAATATAATTTATATCTCTTTGAATATGTATGTGTTCTTGTTTATTATGTTTCCTACACTTCTTACTTGCTTACTTGCACATGTACAAAGCTACATATCAGTGTATATATTATTTTTTCTTTTATGCAAGAAAGATTATAGTATTTTTCAATTAAATATTAGTTAAATGTAACCAATCAAAACAGAATCCAATTAAATATTAGTTAAATCCAATCAAAGAACTGTGCTTTCTTACATTACTACTAAGAGGCAATTCACAGAGAAAGATTCCCAATTTTCAGATAAAAATGACTTTTGGGAACATGCTATTCTTTAGTACTGGGCAAGATGTTGCTGTATTTTCTTTGGCTCTGCATTGAGGCTCACAGTCAGGTAGTTGATATTTTATGCAAAAAAAAATTCTTTTCAGATAGAATGTACTACAGAATAGGAAAATCTCAGAGAAATCTCAAAAGAACAAAAAATAACATCAAGGCATACTATATGAATTATAAGGGTAACATACATTAAAATTATCATTAACTCAGTGAGAAAACAAGCAACTATATTATTTAATATTTTTTTTAAAACAGCCCCTTGGACTGATAATCATGTTACCTCTTGTCAGCACGTGTATGTGTAGGAGATGTTGGCAGGGGCTACGATCCCCCTCGGATTTGGGCAGTTTAGAAAACTAAAATAGCTTAAGCAGAACACAGATCTTTACCCATGTCTGAACTTGACTATAGGAAAACATTTCATTCAACTCCAATAATCTAATATTTTAAGTATAAAAATAGAGGTATTTGTGTATATTGTTACTGCCACACACATTTTTTGGAAGACTCTTCCCTATAAATTCTCCTGAGTCTCTTCAAATGGAGCGCTGACAAACTGTTATATATATATAGTTCATACAGCAGCCAGTTAAAGGATAAGAGGCCTTTGTTTTACAACTCACTGTGCAAGTCAACAAGAACAAAAGGCTAATATTCAGCTATGCTCTTGGCTAATAACTGCATTTTTGTTTCTTAAGTTTATAAGCATTTGGCATTTGTATAATAGTAAGAAGTTTTCCAAAGGAAAGAATGAACTTAAATTCTGCGAATATATAATAAGGTCATTTGTATTATGCTTCAAAAATACTTTCAACACACTGTAACCCCCTTTATTATAATACCATTTATTTTTACATGTATATTTGAAGTTCATATTTTAGAGAGTTTATCAGTTAAATGTATTTGTTTACTCTGCCTTTGCTAAACTTTTTTTGATACTTTCTCATTGTTAGATCAGCCACATGTTTCTCCAAGCAGCAGTACAGTAAATAAAAATTAAGGTGGAGTAATTTAAAATTCCTGCCATGAAGCAATCCTTCTGTTGTTTGAAATAGTAATAGTCACCAGGAAATGAAGTATTCCAAATAAGTCTAAAAAGGGAAACTAACAAAGTAACAGGGCTTATTGATCATGGGAGAAGGGGTCAAGGTGCAAAAAACAGTTGGTAAGTGTCATGTTTTTTGCTCACAATGCACAAATGTTGTCTAAACAGTTTCACCTGTCTCTGTTTGCAGCTCTGTTTGTGTTTAGCACTGTATAAAGAAGACATGCCACATGGTTGGAAAGTGGGGATTCCCTTGCACGCCATAATGCATGAAATGCAAAAAGAAGGGGTACCTAGGTTGCAATATGCTCAGGAGCCCTGCACTTAACATGTTCCTTTTGCCTGTAAGCATTGTGACATTTGTCCTTGCACTGAATACAACCTTAAATGTGCAACTGAGAAAGGCATGCCTTTAACAAATGCAACACGACACAGGTTATATGTAAAGCTATCATTTTGGAAAAAGAGCCCCCTCCCCCGATTTCTATTTTAGGAATAAGTTGAAGAAAAGAAAGAGGCTATGAAAACATTATGCATTGCTGTAACAGTGTATTAACTGTGTGTCTGTTAAACTAAGGGGCAGATTTAACAAAGTCTATGTTTGTAAAAAAAAAAAAAATGCGGCAAGGAAAAAGGGATGGCAAAACTCATGCAATTTTTTTTCTCAAATGCTAGCTTATTTAAGGAAAAACAGAACAAAATATTCCTGCACGCATTTTTTCGCAGATCTCAAGTCATTTTCAATGAGACTGAAAATTTCAATGTTTTAATAAAATGGGAAATTAAATATATAAATAAAGTTGCCAGAGAATATTCCCATTGACCTTTATACAACCTTGCCAAATTTTGCTGCGACTTTTTGTGGCTTTATCCTATAAAAAATGATGATTGTTCAAGGTTACAAAGAATATTCTAGAGCAGTGATCCCCAACCAGTAGCTCGCGAGCAACATTTTGCTCTCCAACCCCTTGGATGTTGCTCCCAGTGGCCTCAAAGCAGGTGCTTATTTTTGAATTACTGTCTTAGAGGCAAGTTTTGGTTGCATAAAAAACAGATGTCCTGCCAAACATTCTCTCCTGTAGGCTGCCAGTCCATATAGGGGTCACCAAAAAGCCAATCAGAGCTCTTATTTGAAATCCCCATGGACTTTTTCATGCTTGTGTTGCTCTCTAACTCTTTTTTAAATTTAAATGTGGCCCACGAGCAAAAAAAGGTTGGGGACCCCTGTTCTAGAGTATAGTCATGCTTGTGCTATTTTTAACTGCATTTTTTTCTTGAATTGAAAACTTGATTTTTCATAAATTGGCGCTCAATTAATGTCCTTTATTTTAGACAGCTCAACCCTGTAACATTCAATACTTGCTGTGAGCTTCCAGTAACTGAATAAATTATTGCGCAGGAATGCAAAAGGGCTTTCACTGTGGCTAAGGAAAAGTCACTGAAATCACTAGCAAAGTATTATTCAATCAGGATAAGTAATCTTACTTTTACTCTTATCAGGAGGTGTAATGGATATTATATGAAGATACATATACATTAATCTTCTAGAATCTAGACCTTTCAAGGGGTGCTACCTTTGTCCTAACCTACCTGCTATTAATAATTAGCATTTACTGTTATGAAACCCGGCTCCCTAAAGTCAGATAAAAGGGTTACTGTGTTCTATAGCTAACAGACGAATAATGCCTTTTGGGCAGTATCTTGATACATTTTTGAGAATAATTACTTTTTGAGTGATGCATTCTTTGTTAAATTAACACTTAAACAGAACTTTAAAATAATTGTGAGTATGAGTAATATAATGAGGGTGCATGTTCTGCCTTTGAACTCCACTGCCAATATAAAGAAAAATCAATTTAAGGTAAACATAATTTGATAGGCTCCTGTGTGTTTGTGTTTGTGTGTGTGTGTGTGGTCCAAATACTTAACAGTGCATTGTTTTTACAGGCCCTGATAGCAGATTGTATTTCACAGACACTGCCTCCTTCAAAGCTATTGCTGAGGAGCTTGGCACTGTCTGAATTGTGGATGGCAATAGCAATTTCACATCACTGTTCTAATCTCAACCTTTAATGGAAGATTTACAATGATTAGGTCATTTACGGCAGACCTATTATCTCAGGGATAGGGACACAAGGAGAAAATCAGCTGGTGATGATGACCAGTAACATCAGACTGAATTAATAGTATTCAAAGTCAGCTTCGGTGACATATACTTGATGTGCCTAAGTGGCTATATACCATTATATACACACATTATCTTGCTTCTGGCTTCAAAAAGATTTCATGGTCTTTTTTTTTTTTTTATTCACATATGATAAATAACAGAATAAATGCAAACAAAGAGTTCAATTTACCTGGGGAGAATACTGGATTCTGTCTTGGAAAGGCTGTGAGAGGTTCTAAAACAAATAAGACAAACAATATTCACTAAAATGGTATAAAATTAATGATTAGTTTTGCTTGTTATACACATTAAATATGTAATGTTTCCATCTTGTAAGCTCTAGGAGGCAGGGATCTGCTTCCTCCGGTGTTTCTTAGCATAAGGCATGTCATATATTCATATTTATTTGCAATAAAGTTAATATAACCAGCTGCCTTTGCTGTAAGAGAAGCAAGTAATGATACAAAATCAATAAACTGTTGCTAACACAAAAAACCTCCTAAAAAAATCCTTAAAACTCCAGCTAAAGCTGTATAACCTTGAGAGTACAGCCAGAAGACAGCAAGACAAAAGAGGGTTGGAAAACCCATAAAGAAGCAGAGAAGCAAGTCACATTAGTGTGTTAATTTCAAATGCAAGCAGGAAACTTCCCCTAGGAATCGTTACGTTTCATTTAATATGCAATGTCAATGCTGGGCTTGTGTGCAAATGATGTGTATTGATTGGCTGCATTATTAACCGTTCAGTCTATTGTCTGCAAGGCTCAAGGAAGAACCACAGTGTGGTCAGTTATGGGTAATCTGTAATTTTATACTGGGATAAAACAATTATCTAATTATGATGGTATTCATTAACTAAGTCATGCTTGTAACCATGCAGCTGTAGTTAACTACAGTTCCCAACATTGTTGACTAACAACTGACATTCATTCACATATGGTTGTGTGATATTATGTTAATATGTTGTTTAACCCTTGGTCACTTGCTATTCTATTGAGCTATCTGCAGTCACGATTATTGCACTAAAAGTAATTTTCTGGTCCAGATCTTCCAAATCCCACTCATCTGAGCTATTGGATCTCGGTAACTGATTTCCAGACTCGGGGAAATACTGCCCATACTGCAAAATGAACAAGCCCATGTATTGGCTTGGGGTTATGTTACCATTTCAATGATTATATAGGCTAAGCACCTGCTCGTCACTGCTTGTACAAATGTTAATATCATAACATAGTTTTACGTCTTGAAATCTTAGGCCTTTGTCAAACAAAGTGTTTCTCTTGTGTTTTGCCCGCTGCATTTCTCCGCTTGTACAAATGCATTACTAAACTTTGAATTGTGTACAAACACCAGTACTGGTGATTTTCACACAATTCATGCTTGAAAATTCTAGGCTAGAATCATGTTTTACAACATAGGCCGTGCATTATTTGGATTCAACCCTTAAGCCTGTCGCAGATTTTTGATCAGCACAAGTAGCATTGATTACAATGCCATCTTTAAAGCCTTTTCTATATCTAAATAATAACTAGTTTTTAAGACTGGTACCCATCGAAAGCACATGAAAGAAATATATAAATCATACAAGTGTGTTTTTGGGGGGACATACAGAAACTATTAACTGTTGGTGTAGGGAAGCAGCTGTATACTAGAATTCTTAGTTCTGTACTGCTACAAACTATGAAAATATGCATGGCATTTTTTATGACATTTGTGACTATGCTCGGAGATTTCATATGATGTGTTCCATAAAAATGCCCCATAGAGTATGTCTGATATTTCACAGGGACATTTGTGAAGATGTTACAAAATTTAATTTTCTATTTTTTTTTTTTTTGTTTCGTCACTGTTAACCCTTCTTTGCCAGAGAAGCTTGCCAAGCATTTGTCTCACAATTTGTAAGAGAGAGTCTCTGGCAGGAAAAGGCTGCAAAGCTTTCCTTAGAGCCTGTCAATCCTTTCATGCGTATAACAGTGACTGGCAGCTGGTGTATATCCCCTGAGACAAGTTGTTATGTAAAAAGTGAGCATGGTTGAAAAGTTAATGATGATACACTGACATTTTTCAATTTCTTGTTTGTTCATGGCCTAATGATGCGTTTTCCTCACCCACTTTGGAACACATCCCTGGGTATAGCACACACCAACTGCAATTGTACAGTAACCTCTCTCCTGAACTTGCTGCAATGTAAAGTCTTGTTAAATTTGCATCAATTTTTGTGCCCTGGTTAATCATGAACGTTGGGTTGTTTTCTTTCCAAAGAAAACTGGATTTCTAAAAATCCTGTGCCTGTATAGTATTTTATAGAAAACTTCTGCTGTTTTGCTTATAACACTATTCTTTCACTTATGTCATTGACTATGGGGAACTTGTGCCCTATTCTACAGCAGGTCCACAGCAGATGATTCATTAGGTGCTGGATAGGGGTCAGTGTGCAGTGGGGACCTTATATATAACACCTTTGCATTGGATCTGTTAACAAAGGTGCAACTGGCACATGAACACAGGGCATGCCTGCCCTACACTGGGATTTGTCGCTAAATGAGCCTAAAGACTTTCCCAGATCCTCCTGGAACTTTTTGTAAATGCGTTTTACAAATTAATCAGAGAAGAATTAATTAGAAGAATTAATTAGACATAAACTTTCTCCTGGAGCAAAATTTTAATAGAATTGCAGAATGAGTTTGATACCCCCTCCCCATTATTAGAGACATAGAAGCCAGAAATCTGAAGGGGACAGCCATGTGTGACAACTACAAAGTCATTCATAGTGTTTGACACACTATGACACACCAAAAATACTTCAAGACCAGAACCAGCAGTGCAGAGATAAAAATGGAAGTACTGCTTTCAGTCAGAGTTACTCTTACAAATCACCCCCAAAACCACAGAGACGTATGAGATAACATATGTTTGTAATTGTTGTTGTGTAGAACATTCTCTTTCATTATGTAAAACAATAGTTGTTTTAGTTGGTGTTCTCATTTTAGTCGGTCTTTAAATCTTCTCCTTCCATTAGATCCACCAGCTAGGGAATATGATACATTCCATACAGATTATAAAAAAAAAACCACTTACCCATACAGTGTTCCACTGGTATGTCAGAAGCTATTCGGATGTCATCGACAGCTATCTCCCCTGGCTGCCCTTTGCCAACAATGCCTTCAATGACAACCTGCAAAAAGTTAAAGCAATCTCTTTTTTAACTGTGCAAAACAAGTTCTAATCTTTTCGAGAAGTACAGCAACTTCCCACAATCCCAAAAAAGTGAAATAAAAATTCACACCAGGGGAACTGCTATACAACCAGAGGAGATAGGAATACATTTATCTGACCAGATGATCAGAAATGTTGTTCGTCAGTCTAAATACATAGAAGTATGCATTAAGTTAAGGTCGGATCCTAATAAGCTGCAGAGACGAATCTCCGAGCAACAGCAAGCATAATCATAAAGGCTTTATTCTACAATGTCTGCATATACTGGAGCTACAAAATAAATGCTGGCTTAATGACCCACTGGCAGTTAAATGCACCCATTAGTCTCTCGCCACCTTATTAGATCAGTTATACACCAAATGGGGATCCCACCTTCACTTTCCAACTATCACAAATATCCTCAAACTATGTGCCAGTCACCCCAGCAAAGCAGATTGAAGAAGACAGTTTGCCTCCCCCCAAACACAATGCAAGACTGCAGTTTGGCTCAGGGTCAATGTACTGCCTGTTCTGTTAAATATAGTTCTAAAGGGACTGCACTCTGTACATAATTCATATTCTAAAGCCAGCTCTGAGTATGTGTTCAGTGCCTCTGTGTTGCTACTAGCTACCATGAACAGCCAGAAAAAGTCTGCTGTGCATTAACTGTAGGTCCCTCTGGCTGAGAAGAGACTAAACAATTAGAATTTAAAATGTAATTCATTTCCTTTCAACGCCAAGGTACCTAGTGACTCTGTGTTGATTAATACAGTTGCCTCCTCCTTTTATAATCAATGCAGCCTTTTTTAGTTTAAAGCAACTGCACTGCAAAAAAAAAAAAAAGCAATTTGCTCTTTCAACAGCTATTTTTACAATTATCCAGGTCTGAACTCTTTTAATTATCACATATTGTACAAAAGGTGTTCATTTACTCCTCAACTTCTTGCATAAGGCTCTATCATTTTGTATTTATTACAAAGGGTGGACAAGGAATTCAGTATGTTTTTCTTACTTTCCACTGCATTTTTGTATTCACATTCAAATGGAGTTGAATCAAACATTGCTTTTTAAACAAGTATAATGGCATATGTCCTACAGCCAACATTGCTACTTATGAGTCCCTATAACAGCTCTAACTTGCCTTCCAGGTTCCACAAGAACAGCTTTCCTTAAACAATTCCTATATGTAATGAACACAGAAGTAACAGATACAAAGTTTATGTTGTGTTTAACCAAGGGCTGCATTATGCAGTTTCTTTTTGAGCCAGATGTAGTTCTGTTGACTGACTGGGAAAAATATGTATCATCTGGGGGGAGGGGGGGGGGACAAAATGAATCATACTAAGATTGCTAAGATTTCATGTAGACAGTGCCCTATAAATTGGAACAAATGGGCTCACTTAATATAGGAATGGAGCAAGGAAGGCAGATTACAAGGTTTTGACCAAATCAGGTATATTTTAAGCCACATGACACTATAGCTACTACATGCACTGAAGATAACTTTAGGTTTTCATTTGCTCACCAGAACTGGTATCCTCTGACTTGGTGTCATATATATCAGATGCAAGGGCATAAGGGCGGAAAATCTGCCTTTGGTCACAGAGAGCCATGCATTCTAGCATGTAGGATATATTTTTATAATACACAAAATCCATGAATATCTTGTAAATTATATCCTTATAAATGGTGACTAGTGATGTCATCAGTTATAAACAGTGAGTTGTGATGTCATTTTTGTCACATGACTCACTAAAACTTGTGTACTACAATAAATAAAGTACCCCTTGTTGGAAAATATGAGGATATTAGAATTCACCTTGGAGTTCCTTGGGCCTTTGGCCTCGTGCATTTATATGGTCATGGAACTCCTCAATAACTTCTAATATCCTCATATTTCACAATAGGGGGTACTTTATTCACTATATAATTTATTGTTTGAGGTTTGAATCAACGACAATCCTATTGTGAATAATATGTTCAAAACCAGCCCCAACCGAGATCAATTTCTATGCAAATCCTTAAAAACCACTGTAGAAAAGATTACATTTTTTTTCCTAAGGAAAATAATTCTTCCCTGCAAAAGACTTTGTTCCTTCCCACCACGTGTGATTATCTTATTATCACCTCAAGGTTTTCTTGTTACCTATACGTGCATTCATGCATCGTACTTGAGAATATTCACTATTAGCTTTTGCCACCTTATTATCACTCATATTTTTCTTGATGAGTACATCTGTTCTTTTCAGAAAGCCTTTCGCCACCGATCAAGTGTACATAAAAACACACGTTTATGCATGACTGCTAACAAGCTCTTAGGAGTAGCGCCCCTTTCCATTTGTTTCAATCTGCATTTGCAAGCACATTGGTCTTGGAATAAATAATTTATGTATTAACCAGCTGATACTTCATGGAACGCGGAGTGTAAAACTTGGCATGGCTTCTACAACGATAGCTATTCTTGACCTTAACCTTGCACATCCTATAATACCAAAGCTGAGTTTTAGAGTTTGTTTTTTTTTATTTCCTAATGCTGTGCCACAATTTGAATCAGATTTTGACTTTTGTCATATACTTGCATTCAAAAAAGAAGACAGAAACAGTTGTTCTATGATGGAAATAGTTCAAATTCAATAAAAGCATCATTTTAGTCCAATCCAGCCCTTCACACATACACACACTAGGCATTTTTCATGTACCTTTCAGAGGACAGCTGTCTTTATTCCATTAATGCCGACTGTAGGTGGCAATGTGTCATTTCCATTAGATTACAATGCCACTTGAAGCACAGAGCAGATGCCTACATGCCTAAACTACAGGGAGCACTGAATATTTTTTTCCAAGGAAGACAAGGCATCAGCATTCTCCCTAATACATCAAAAACTAATGCCATCCACAGAGAGCCAAATGCTGCCATAGATCAGTGCTTTCTGAATAACAGCACTGTTCCATTTAGTTGCTATAACAACACATAAAACAGCATAAAACAATCCTGTTTAACTCAAGATATTAGTCATCCAGATTCTACTGTAATATTTAAATAAACACTATAAATTTGCTGAATATAATTCTATTGCAGCTAACAGAGGTAGTCTGCCAGTATTCTGAAATATCAATGTATGAACTTACAGCCTGACATTAGTTTATCTTATCTCTTAAACGCCCACCTCGTAGCATCAGCTATAAATATCAAAGACACGTATTCTGTTTGTATTAACCCTAAAACACTTATTATGAAGAAGACTTTCCTCTAACCCCGTACCGAATTCTCATTTCGGGGACCACAAGCTCTTAGGATATATGTCGATACAGTTGATGGTTATGAAAAAATGTTAGAAAGAAAAGAAATAACAGTAGGTCCACCCTGCACTGGTCCAGCTGTTGTTGTAGTGCAGGGATCATCACAACCTTATCAGATTTTTAGATGAATTACAGCTGGATTCTGGATTGTTGGCAGCCTTAAAAGGATTCTACCATGCTTTTTATGATGTAGTTTTTATTTCTAAATTACACTATTTACACTGCATATAATTCACTCCACCATGTAAAATGTAATTCCTGACCCAGCAAGTGTATTTTTTTAATTGTAATAGTGGTGTGTAGGCAGCTATCTCAGGTAATTTTGACTGGTTATGTGCTTTCAGAAAGAGCCAGCACTTTAAGACGGACCTGATTTCTGGCAGGCTGTTATTTCTACTACTCAATGTAACTGAATGTATCGCAGTAGGACCTGGATTTTACTATTGAGTGCTGTTCTTAGATCTACCAGGCAGCTGTTATCTTGTGTTAGGGAGCTGTTATCTGGTTACCTTCCCATGGTTCTGTTGTTAGGCTGCTGGCTGGAGAAGGGAGGGGTGATATCACTCCAACTTGCAGTACAGCAGTAAAGAGTGACTGAAGCTTCAGCTGGAAAACTGACACTATGGGGTTTATGTATCAAAGTCTGAATTTATGTAATTATTTTCTGAACAAAAACCCAAACAAATCTGCACTGGTTTTTTCAGGTTATTTATTAATGCAATTTCCGAAAAATTTTGTTCCGGAAAAAAAAATCAGAATTTTTTTTTTCAAATTTTGTGTATTTTTTTGGAAATTCCACCAATTTTAAAATTTTTTCATGATTTTCAACCGAAACCCCCGAAAACTTCGGATTATTGCACGAAACCCAGCGTAGATCAAAAAATCATTGGGACTTCTCCCATCGACAGGTGTGAGATGCTGGATTCTCAGATTCTGACTTTTGCATCCTCGGGGTTTAATAAATTCAGAAAAATTCATGATTTAAAAAAAAAAAATCTAAAATTTTTCATGATTTTTGCATTCGGAGTTTAGTAAATAACCACATGCCCCATGTCAGATTTCAAAGTTAAATATAAAAAAAACTTTTTGTTCTTTTGAGAAAGGGATTTGAGTTCAGAAAAAAAAACATTTTTCTCATGACGGTATCCCTTTAAAATCCCCATCACATACCTGGTACTCTTCTTCTCCCTTGGAACTGTTCAAGATGATTCTGCCTTCTCTCCAATCACTTTCTTGCTCCTCATCTTTCATCTTCCAAAGCAACCTGTTCTCCTGACTTGATTTCCTCAACACCTGAAGTGTTCCACCACTGCTCCCTGAGGCTTTATAGCGGAACACCATGCAGAGGACAGTTCTTGGCAAGTACAACTTGGGACTCAGTAACCGTGCATGCTGTCCTTCCCTCCTTCCACTGCTTGGCAGCCTCAGATAATGTTTGCTGTTTCCTGTATATGAAGAAGAAGAGGCATACATTGACTTCATACTTTCAATCATTACCTTAATAATGATAAATGTATGTTTCAAACACTGTACATAATAAGACAACAGTGAGGCAACATTAAATGGGTGGTAATCTAAATATAACATTATACACAATACATGTTGTACTAAGTAACTTTCCATTATACAGGGAATTATTTCTAAATTATATTGTTCGTCTCTCTACTGCTGGTCCTGACTACATATGCCGTTGTACCAATCATCAGCTCCCCTCCAGCCATAATTCTGTTTCTCACAATATCTTGCATGTTGTGTGATTTACAGACCTATAAAGAATGAGAATCTCAGACCATGCAAGGCATTGTGGAACAGTATTGGCTGGAGGGGAGCTGACTACTGCTTGTTGCAATGACATACATAGTCACAGACAGTTACTATCTTTCCATAACATATTTGTAATTCACATTAATGAATACTGGAAAGTCATTTAGAATTTATTTTGCTTATAACATTTATATTTGACTTTATAACCTCAACAATGCAAAGAGATACTATGAAAAGAGGAACCTACACTTGAGAATGAACTAAGGGGCAGATTTATCATTGGTCGAATTTCGAATTGAAAAAAATTCGAAATTCGACCATGGGAATAGTAGGTGAAGTAAAAATTTTTACTGAATAGGAAAAATTTGATTGAACTATTTTTTCGATCGATCGAATTTTCTATTCAATCAAAACGAATGATTTCCAATTCGGTAGCTTTGATCTGGCGAACTAGGTGGTCAGTTAAAAATTTAAAGGGGAAGTACTTCGACCATTGAATAGTCGAATATTTGAATAAAATTTTATTTGAATATTCGAATTTGGCCTCTTCAATCATCAAATACCGAATTATCGAATAGATCGAATGATCGGATATTCGATAATTCGATCATTCGATGATTGAAGGAATCAAAATTTTAAAAACTTTCGAATGCCTACTTCTCCAGATTGAACCTACCGAATTCCAATAGAAGCCTATGGGAACCTCCCCATAGGCTTCTTTTGCTAAGTCCTGCTTGAATACCATTCGTACAATCGAAACGTTTGATCGTTTAAATTTTTCGGAGGCTCGAAGAAAATTTCACGTTTTTTTCGTAAAATCGAACGATCGGTATTCAATCGTACAATTTGATTGAGAAATCGAATATCGAGCAAAATGATAGCCTAAAACTATTTGATAAGCATTTGATAGTCGAATGCTTATCGAATTTCGAATAAATTCGTAGGATTTTTGGGCAATTATAGTAAATTTGCCCCTAAGTGTTCAAGTGTACATAATGTGAGCATATAGACATTCCATATTAAGTAAACAATGCTAAATTTAAGGTAACTGAAGGAAAATAGGAATGTAAAGCAAAATCCAGGATTTCTGTTGACATTAAAAATGATACACAGTTGTTTTCCTGGTCATATGATATGCGTTCAATGAATGTCCAGGTGTTAGTAAAACAAATAATAAAACGTTTCCATGTCCAGGTAAAAGTATTTACCGTATCTGCAATCCCATACAGTACACTCTAGTCCAGTGATCCCCAACCTTTTGAACCCATGAGCAACATTCAGAAGTAAAAGGAGTTGGGGAGCAACACAAGCATGAAAAATGTTCCTGGGGTGCCAAATACGGGCTGTGATTGGTAATTTAGTAGCCCCTAAGTGGATTATCATACTACATTGGGGGCATTGCACCTAGCTTTTATGCAACCAAAACTTGCCTCTAAGCCATTAATTAAAAACTAAGCACCTGCTTTGAGGCCACTGGGAGCAACATCCAAGGGGTTGGAGAGAAACATGTTGCTCACGAGCTACTGGTTGGGGATCACTGCTCTAGTTTGTGGCTAATGTGTCTTTTATCTAAATCTATATCACTTTTCTAGAACAAGTAATGGTACTGGTGATGTTGCAGTGTCTCACAAATAAGATTGTAAATACATATTGCAAATACAAATTGTCAAACTGAAAGTCGTGTCTGGCTTTTAAATAGATTCCCAGGTTAAAACTAAAGAAAATAATTTACACAATGGAAAAAGACTGGTAGAAAAGGAATCAACAAAGTGTAAAATACAGCACACTATTATTAATACTCTAGTGCAGCCAATGCCTCTCCTATATCATTACAACATAAACATTATCTCACTTCTGCTGATTAAAAACCTTAATATGTATCCATGAAAAGTCACTTTGTTTCCATTTGATGAAACATCCAAGAGTAACCTGGGCTGAATGTTGATAAAAAAAAAGAACATATTGCTTTTCCATATGCCAAATTCATCACAGCTGTTTCTCTTTGTCTAAACTGTTGTTGTCTTTCATCACAAGAAAGACCACCCTGAACCCACAGCATCTCTCTATTTTCATCCTCCTCCTTTGGATCTATACAGTGATTTACGCTCTTTTCAAGTGGAAAGGCAAAAGGCAATCACTGTAAAGAAAAATAAGCAAAAAATCCTATAGCACATTGTAGAAATTTGACAATGTGGCCAGTGCACAAACTGAACATAAAGGGTCTAAAGAATAATAGGGTCTTTTTCACTAAACCCATTTTCCTGGCATATCATCTCGCAAATTGTAATGGATACGGATTTTACACTTGGATTATTAAATCCAAAGGTGAGTTACATTATTTGGTAATGGAATCTTGCAGTTGTCTCCAATTCAACAACTTTTGTTTTTTTGAACTGGAAGAGCATCCAGGGGTTACTTTTACTTTGGTTTTCATAAATATTCTCTTAGTCGCATGGGCATATTTTTTTGCTGTGAGACTGAGTAATATACCTAACTGTATTGGTCCATATGAGTTTTATCTTATTTTTGAGCATAGTAAGGCATTTCTTTGTCCTGCTTTATGTTTTTTGTAATGGTATACTGTTAATGACCTCTGCTCTACCACGGTTATAGGGAAATATGAGAAATCCCTAAATATTACCCAGGAGCATAAATAACCATACCCATTTTGTAGTTATATGTGTCTTAACTTTACTCCACAGAAGTATTAAAGTCTACTTATTTCTGTACACACATTTTGTTGGCATGCTGGGAGGAGAGTTTACATTATATACCCTAAAAGTTTATAAAAGTACATGAAACATAAAGGTGTGCCACACTAGTAGTGTCATTACAGCCTAGCCTCTGTTGGCTATTCCCCTGTTTGTTCCTGAGATACAGATGCCTCCTCTGTCTCCCTGATGTGGCTGCTGTGGGAAATCTGGGTCCCCAATGAAAAGCTTTTATATGCTTGTGACATATCTTTCTTTCCATGTACTGTTTGATGCATGACAGAAGTTCTGCGAAGGCCTAGAAACACTAAGGGCTTTTTGTTGTTGGCAGACACACCCCAGAGCCTACACACCAGTACCATAGATTCAACAGGACAACAGGTTCCTTAACATGCAAGATTTAAACTTCAAGAAATTAACTCTTCACTGAAACATACTGTAAAAAAACATATATGAAGATACACTTATAGAACAGACAACTGGTAATGAGCAACTACTGTATATCTTATTTAGCAGTAACATTTATCATCCAGTTGTTTAAGCTGTTTAATCTGTCCTTTTGTGTTCTTATTAAATCAAACATTCATTTCTTTATATTTCCATGTATACATGTGTATTGGGGCAAACATGCAGCTTGCCTCTGCTAAGGCCTAATGTACAATATCACTATCTGTACATATCCACTAGGGGTGTTCTTGTCAATTCTTGAGAATTTTCAGACTCAACACTACCACAAAAAATATTATACACAAAGATATACACATATTTTTTATGATTGGTTTTCAGAATTAACAAAGCTTCAGCATGTTTATTAACCTATCCATGTGCCCCCCTACTATTTATCTGTTACTCTGTGATTCTAGTTCTCCCAGACTTAAGAGATTGCCTCTTCTCTGCACATTGACTAAGGCATTTCAATTATTAAAGGGTTTATACAAGATGCACCTTGATAATCCTAACTATACTTCTTTTCGGGGAATGAACAGAAGGGGTTAAGAAAATAACAAGCAATTATAACATCTCAGGGGATAGAAAATTAAAAGCCAACTACAGTATAGGTTATAAAAATAGGTTATTCTGTTCATCCAGAAGGCTCATTATATTAATTAAACATTATTAGCCTGATAGAGATGGGCAGGAACTGATTTCTGCTGAGACTGTTGGTAAGTTCTCATATTGTGGGTTGCAGGCTGCTGAAAATTAACTCCTTCAAGGACAGTCGTTTAGATTGATTTCACTGGCTTGTTTTTAAAGAAAATCTTACATAACAAAAAAGGATGGTATTGTTTGAGACGATGCTTTGTTGTTATAAAAGACAATAACATTTTGAAAATATATAGCTGTTATAAGTAGATTTAATTTTTTTGCATGCATCGCATATACCGTAGCTGCTATTTCTTGGCTGTAAAGCCTTTCTGTTTAATGAGGATTAAATATAGAATGGAAGTATATGTGTCATTAGAAATGCCAATTACCATAAGCAATATGGGGTGCAAAAAAAGGGAGTAGGGCATATCTAAAAAAAAGTGCAAAGGGCTGACACAGTCCAGTTCTAGCTGCTGACTTGGACCATCCAGAATAAACTGGCAGTTTTATAGACTGAGGATAGGGCCAAAACAAAGGGCCCTCTTTACCTCTGGTATTGGTTATTTTTGTATGTTAAGCTGTACATTCACACCAATGTATTATACAGTGCTGCAGAATATATATTTGCATGGCCTGCTGTTGTTCTCACTCAGCAGTTCTATAACAGCCCTTGTTATGATCCATTTCATTAGCCCATGGACCAACAGATTAGGTGAACTAAATTTGACTTGGTTGGCTAAAGCAGCATAGTGCACCACAGGTTCCAAAAAGTCAGTGCAACTTCTGAGTAATTTACAAATATAGCTGCTAAGTACCTAAGGCAATAGGAGTGCAAAATGCATTGTACTTTATGGAAAAAAAGTTGTTCATGTATGGATAAATCATGAATAAAAAGCCAGTTATGTGTGTAGGTGTAAGAAAGTCTTAGAGAATAACACTTCATTAAGGCACCATTTTAGTAAAGAGAAGTGAGCATTTCATTAGCTTTCCATTTGTCTTAATAATTGAGCTCTAATTTGCACAGAAATGTTATCATTTTGGGTGTGAGCCAATGCTGCAGTATAGATGTAACTCTAAAACAAGCACAGATTTAGTAAAGTTAACAAGGGGTCCTTTCCTTTTCATTTGACCAGACACACTGCTTGATGGCACAATGTATTTCGTATGTTGGAAGTCAGTGTTGTCTGGTGTGCTATGAAGTGCCATGGATGACATTAATAAGACGTAGTGGTTTGGAGTTTCACTTATATGACATTAGAAAACTGACTTTTAAATACATTCTGAGTCTTTGGAGAGGTAATTGTGATGCATGCAAGCAATTGTATTTTAGGTGGTAGAACTTATAAGCTGCATTGCAAAAAAAAAGGAAAAAAGTGAAAAATAATTCATAAGACTTGCTTTTAAAGCCATGCTTATGTTCATAATTAAAACAGATGATGGTGTGAAGGGATTACACCTTTCTAAAGAAGAATGTGTCATTTCACAATATGCCTCTTTCCTATGAATTAGAATGAGCACAGAGAGTTTAAAGCATATTGAATATCTCTCCATGCTTATGAAGTCATTCCAAATAGAGTCAGATACAATACCTTAACTCCTTTAAAAGCCAGACATGCTAGCAATGAATTGCTCTTTACAGGCCACATGGAACTAATCTAATCAAAGTCTCACTTGCTTTCTCTGTATTTACTTAGCAGCTTCAAGAGAGCTGTAAGGTCGATTTGCAGGTTTTCACTGAAATCTATACAAGGATAGGCTTCTGTGAGGATTGTATATTATCATGACATGCAAAGATAGCTTTTTTGGTTATCAAAACACTACTGTTTCCTCATATAACAGATGAACAGGAGAACCTTAAGACCACATGAGAGCAAGTGATAGCCAAGGACCAGTCTGCATTAACTAAATGACCATTCCTTATTGCACAGAATACGACAGCTATCACATTTTTATGATAAAGAACCATTATTTACCTTTGTTGTATTAATCCAGAATAACCTTCACAGGAGATTGCTAAATATACATGCTCCCTTGTTTGCTATTGGCACAGCAAGGCAACCACTTTGAATCCAAAAGCTGACAGAAGTGCATGTCTAGGATTTTGACGCATTGTAAATCTCATTAAATACTGCATTTTTCAATTTACACATCACGGAATGTAACCGTATCAGAAAAATACAATAATACATCACAACAAGAGATTTAGTGAGATCTACTGTCTTACCAGCAATGGTGCCAAATTGACCCATCCAGGGGCTATGAGGATGAAATGACCACGTGAAGTCAGCGTTTGTATCATGTGTCCAGCTGCACACATCATCTGAGTAGTCGAAGTTGCAGTTAAATCCTGGCGGGTACTGAACTTCTTAGGGGAAAATAAAAAAGATAATTTGCTTCCATAGGCTTTTTTCCCCAAAGGTATTCCCTATTATTTGCTAAATTGCCAATGCTGCATGAATTTCTTTGTGAGTGAATTTGGGTACCCATATTTTTGAATTATTGTACTATACAGCACAAGCTAGGTTTGCCATCAGTAACTGTGCAGCCCTACTATCCCTGCCAAAAAATAGAATGGGGCCCCAGTTTAACAGTGTCAATCCCCCGATCCACCTTGATGATACTCCATTAGGTCACAACCCCAAATCCCATTCACTCAGATGCCAGTCTTGCACCCTTTGTGATTCATTCATACAAACAGCCCCCCTCAAATGAATTTCACTGTCCTTTAGTTATTAATCCCCATATGTAATATAAAGCAATACGTTTGAGCAGTAACCCATGACAACCAATAAGATTCTTGCATTTAAACAGATGACTAGTAAATGCTACCTGCCCATTGGTTGCTATGGGTTACTGCTCCATGGCAAACTTAGTGCCTTTTATTATATAACCCCAAAGTCCATAATATTCCAAATAGGAAGTTTAAAATGAGTGGCCAAATAAAAAAAACTTATGGCTTTGCAAATAGCTAATAGTTCAGCAAAATAACAAGCACAATTACCATCAACACAAGCCTCTCCGCATTCCGTGGTCTCATCAGACACATTCTGTGTTGTTACCTCTTCAGTCTTCATTGTGGGTTTCACAGTCTCTGTGGTAGGTTTTACTTCTGAAGCAAAAAATAAATAAATATATAAGATTAATTCTGGTGGATAGGTATAACCACATACTAAGCTGTTTAAAGTATGAGATAACAGAATTTAAATAAGGGCATCATTTAATTTGAAATAAAAAATCATAGAAAGCTAAAAAGAAATACATTTCACCTGTAGCTTAATGTACCAACTACTTGAGGAAAAACAGATCAAGGACTCGTTTACTGGGTTTTGACCAAATTTGCAACTAGCCACAGCTCACCACAATATTCAAAACATCTAAACCAGTTGGCCCTGGAGAGTTTATTTAATGATCCAAGGCATCAAAATCACTGAAACGAGAGCTACTAAGCAACCAGAGGACTTAGCTGCCTTTAGAACCACTGGAGGAGTAAAAAAATATATCACAGTGTTGAAGAAGACATTCATGTCCTCTTTTTCACTGGGGCGATCTACTGCTTGATGTGTCTAGTGCTGTTATGCTTTGTACTATACTAGAACTGAGATACGGTTTACTATGATTTTCAGAGGATGGAACATCTTTTGCAAGATCTTTTATCAAAAATGTATGTTGAAGCTATATCTGTAGCTGAATTGAGGGAAAAAAATTGTAAAAACAAGAAATGAATCATGATTATTTATTATTATTATTAATAATATGACATGTTTTTTATCCGTGGTTGCTGTAGAAAAGTTTAATTTAGTAGGTCTGAGTCTTTATTTCAGTTAGCAGGTCTGTCGTTAGCAGCGAATCAGAAAGCTTTCACAACAATACTATAAAAGGTAAAGTATTTATATCTAAGCTGGGATTAACAGATGGCTTGTAATTCAATGCCAGGATGCCTACTTTCTATCTAGGGCTGATTTTTAAAGCTGCAATATCTGTGGTAAGAACCATAGAGGAATAATGCTGGCATACTGGGCCCTAAGCATTTCCTGCTCTTTAAAAAATGCCAGAAGTCTCTAGTGGGTTTGGTTTCCATGGTAACTTTTGGCTTGCATTGGCTCTAGGGAGAAAGCGAGAAATCCATTTTAACCTCCCATAATTTAACTACTCATATTTCCTGCACTGGATAAAGCATCAGAGTTTAACTAGAAAAATGTACTCCCAAACGGGCAAGAATTCTTAGATGCAAAACTGCTGCTTCAGATTTCGGCCCTAAGGATTTGTGGAAGGAAAGTGCTGTTCTGTACAACAAAAACAAAAAGCATTGACGTGGACACCCAGTCTTTCTAAGATTTCTCCTTAGAGGAAAAACTCAATCAAAATTAGCATTTCTTGCAATCTGGTTCTTGTAAATGTAAGCAAAGGCTCTTCTGTTCTTTCTAGCCCTTCCATAACCCCATGAATACCAAGCCTCAATGCAGCTGATTTCTGCCCTCCACACAATTTATCATGGCAAACGTCATTTCTAGCTGCCACTCATAACCAGGTTTAGACAGTGTTCCATAGCATGGACTACTTCCAATATGGTGCATGTGTGTCATTCTTTGACTGTAAGGCACTATACATAAGGGCAAGTTAAACATGCAGCACCTGATACAGCAATTTTCATCTCTTATTTTATAGTATTTCTGACTACATGGGTGCCGGATGCTGATCAGGTCTGTTTGTTGTTAGGATGTGTGAGAAGGAGTTGGCACCTTTAGGCTCTTTAATTGCTCGGTCTTTACTAGGGCACTCAGTTAAACAGTTACAAGAGACATTTTATTCTAAAGATTTGGCTGCTGCTGTGGACAACAACTTTGTAAACAAAGGTGATTTACAGCCTTTCATCCTACTCATCCAACCAAGTTCAACACCCTGCATGACTGTAGTGTTTCAAATCAATATCTGACTGTGGCTGACTGCCAAATGGCTTTTGCGGCAACACTAAAAATGGTGCATCTTCAACCAGTGCATCTTCTGCTCTTGATGGCATCTAACTCCCAGAATCCCCACATGTATACGTTTCTCTCTGGAAACTGGGTGCTGCATTTGACCCTTGCATAAGGCATTTCAGAAATGCAACTTGATCTGCAGGCAGCTTTTATTTTAAGGGTGCTTATGGTTTAACACAATATGCATAATCTCACTGAATAATGGAAAATTGCTTTGTCAAGTACAGCGCAAGCATGAAGCTGTGACGGATTGCTCTTAATGGGAAGTGGCCAAGAATGAGCTGAAATTAAACAGCGGAAGACAGTGTCACCACTTCCTCCTTGATGAGGTCACATTCGTTTTAGTTGTATAAATAGCTGCTATAAAGGGAACCATTTCTCAACATGCCCCCTGCCCGCCTTACAGAGCATGGAAAACCAGAATATAGTTGGAGAACAGCTGTCATGGAACAGAACTAAAATATCTTTGAGCTTGTGTGAGATAACACCGGGGCTGTATGACTTGTGGATATTAAGTTAACAGACAGAATCTGCTGCCTTACAATCATCATGTGAATTCTCATCTAAGCGCGTTGAAGATTTCACACTGCATTCCATGGAACAAATTATTTATTAAATGCACCGAATGAATGGTAAAGGTGGACAAACTGTTTGCTTATTATAAAAGCAATATAGTCAGCTTCTCAGATAGGGTTTTTTTTTTTTTAACATAAGTTAAAGGACAACAGACAATGAAGTGGAAGTTGTTTTTATAAGGCAGCTTTATAGAGCTTTGTTTGTAAAGCTTCCATATCATGCATAGAATTGAATATTGCAATACAATATTGCATATGGGAAAACTATTTTCACCCTCTACTGCCATCACAAGACAAAAAAACTATTTCAAAGCATAAATGTAAGCAACAGTAACATAGTAGAGGTATAAATAAAATATAAGCATATGCTGAATTAACTCATGCCCGCTTTCACTTCCATGCTACGCCAGCTGGAATGGTTCATCCTCTATAGCGACACACACAGGTCACATGCTGCTCCCCCCCCCATACGTCAAAGGCCCCAGAGCACCTGATGCACCCATGTGATGATGGAGCCATTTGTGATTTTCGTTATGATACAGCACTGTGGAGGGCTGTTATTGAGTTAATGGAAAAGAAGTGATTGGAGGCTGCGGTGTTTGAAATAGAAAGTGAAGAAAAGAGAAAACCCCCTTCTGAGCACAGACAAGCAAAAAGCAGCTCCAGATTGAGCCGCCCAGCAGCGCAGTAATTGAAAGCAGACACTCAGAACTTCAAAAAGGATCCATACCAGATGCAGGGCATGGCTCAAAACAACAGAATACATCAGAGGATCACTGGGCTTTGGGAATGAACTTCAGGTGTTCTGTATTCCTGTGTTTTCACATTTAGCTCTTGAGCCTGAGCCGTACTTTCTATCAAAATTAAACAAATGCTCTGCGAGCAGCTTTCACATTATTGTTTGTTACTGCCTGCACAAAGCAAAGCAATGGGATTACAATCTATTTAAAGCCATAGCAGTGACTATTGCAGGGGGCCACTTACTGCAAATAGGATTCTTACAGGAATATTGTGCCTATAGGAAAACTGGCACATATTACGTTAAATGAAAGGAGCTTTCTAGGCAGGAGTTCTAACTGCAGCTGACTATTGATTTGATATTCATTTCTTTATGTGAATAATGTGCAGCTGCCTATAGCTTCAACCTCCATTTAAATGTCTATATACAGGCCATGAATTCTCCCAATCCACCATACACATTCACACAATTTCTGTGCAGCAGTTTAACAACCACAAACACAAAGCCCCAGCACCACTGCCAGACAATGCACTGCAAGATGGGGGGGGGGGGGACAAAAATAACTTCTATATAAATGCCCTAATTCTAAATTAAAAGCATCCGCTATAGGAAATGTAGTTATTTTCTTTTCCAGACAGCTATAAGGTTTTCTAAGTGTGATTGTTTAAAGACACCACAGTTATATTTTTCTACCTATATTTTTCTACTCTCTAAGGAGAGTGCTTCATATTCAGTTAAAGTGCACAGTGACACAATATATAACATATCTCCTGGGGCATTAGATGGTTTAAAAGGAATCAGGTCATTTAGGGATGGATGATTTGTGGAATTTGCAGGCTCTTGTTCAGCATCAGATAGCCGCTCACAAGAGATTCAAAAAACCATGACCGAGTGCTTCTTCCTTTAGTGACCCGAGGTCATCTGATATCTTCAACCTTTAGTCATCAGCACCTCAGTGTAAATGTGGCCAGCTATTAACCCCAGCCAACAAGTACTCTGATTTCTGAAACTGTAGCAGAAAAGGAAAGACTTCAGAGCTGGCAGCTGTCAGCCTTACTCACATAACTTGGAGATCAAGACAGGCGTGCAGAATCGAAGTGGGGATTTGCTTTCGGACTTTTTAAAGTAAGAATGAGGTGAAGACAAGTGGGATTAAGAAATCAGGATTTAAATGTCCAGGATAAGAATTCCAAAAGTTAGGGGTCGGCTGCGGTTATATCACTGCTGCAAATAACACCGTTTCAAATGCATTGCAAACATAAAAGGTTTTTTTCCATTCATCCTCTCTCCAAAGAGCATTAAAGGTAATTATACAAAGAAATACTTAGCCTGAAATACAGTAAATGTTGTGTGTGGTTTCTCTTGCATTTTCAAAAGCTATGGCTTCTTTAAAACTAAGTAATTTTCATGATAATATGGCCACTTGGGACACTGTTTCATAGGAGACATTCGATAGAATATACATATAACTTTGGAAGGGCAAGCAGTATCTGTCACAAATATAAGCTAAATAAATCTAAAAGGCTTTTAATTCAGATTATACTATGAAAATTTGCTTATGGGGTATAGCAGCTGATTTATTTTATACAGGGACTGGGCAAATGGGTTACAGCTTTTATTATTACATCTCCTTTTGGTACGTGTGGAGCAGAAACTTCCAGCAAACAACGATGCTTGCCTCATGGCACAGTCCTTAATATCCTCTCATGCAAAGGCTCCTAAATGTCTATGGGAAAAAAACACGTTTTCAAATGTAATACCTTAATTCCGACCAAACAGAAAACTGTCAGAGGGAAGTGAATTATGTGCTTTGTTTGACCATTGCAAAGCAGCGTATTAAGGGTTGCTCTTTGCTGTTTCCTGTAATGAAAACTGTAGGAGATGTGTTTCCCAGATGTTTTTCAGTGAAACCCCAGAGCATGTCACAGAACCCATCTGGAGAGCAGATCTCCATTTTCACAGATATGTGGGGCAAATCTTATAGGCAAGCATCCTCAAGTATATTCTATCTGTGGCTATGGTGTGTTATAGAAGCCAGTTAGTTATATTTTTTGTAACTCTATGATTTCCAGATCTATCTATACATATATATATATATATATA
>CM044447.1:89478915-89522843 GCA_024363595.1 Xenopus borealis | reverse complement strand
CATGCCCATTCCTGCAGGAGACCACCTTTCTGGATAAACACGAACAAATTGTGCTGCCACCGATTCAAACCTGCGTACTTCAGGAGTGTCATAGTGGCTGTTCCCTTCAAACTGCTACAAGAAACACAAGAAATCAAACCGTATCATTCCATTCCTAAAAACTTTCAATACACGTTGCAAAGGGGGTTTATTTCTCATGTATTATAAAATATAAAGACTAAATCAACACAATAACATTCTAGGGCTTATTTATGATTACTTCTAAAGAAATGAAATGGTTGCGTCTATATGCACTGCTCTATAGATGTGAGATGTCCCTATACACCAGCTGTGCCTGCTAAATTATACTCAAACAACATTAATGAGATGGCTAATATCAACACTGAGGCAACTTGGTCCTCATTTATGGAATAGGTGCACCTTATTGTGCTGCAATTAAGGGAAAGGGACACACTGTTGCGGTCTAATAAATAAGACCCCCTAAGTGCCATTGCTTTTAGGGAAATTAAATGTCACATCATTCTAAATCATAAGGATGGGTATATTTCCTTTCTATGACCACTAGATGGTGTTCTATTTAGACCTATGGAACTCTAGCAAGCTATTGAGTCTGGAAGGCATTTATGTTTTGTGTCTTATGCTTAGGAGAATCAAACTGTTCTTTTATCCTTTTTTATATCATAAAAACAGCATATTACTGGTCTGAACTTTGTTAAACTATGACTATGAAGAAGCCTCTCTCTTTATAAGCTGCCATAAAAGTGTTATAGGTCACTTGAAACCAGGAACACAAGAAGTGGGCCAGACCGAAAACCCTGTGGTGGCAGATTACAGACGGAGGGACAGGGAATGCAGACAGTTTTGTGCTGAAGTATAGGAAAAAGTTAGGTTCGCGAATGCTCAGTATCAGCTAAAATAAGATCTAATATAATACCCCACATATTCTGTTTTAATAACAAAATATAATATTTGACATATATGCATCAGCAGCTATTTCACATACCTGGGCCTGCTCCGTCTTTGAATCCAGTATGTATTCCCAGTCCTTCCCATTCAGGCTGTGAGCCACTTTGAACTTCCTTACAAAAGCCCTATTTTCCGTTGTTGGAAGACTGTCGCCACCACGTGCTCCTTGTATGATGACTCCTTTCACAGTCTTTACAGTACCAAGGTCCACCTGAAGCCATTCTTTTCCAATCTGTCCAGATGAAATATGAGTGTACCAGCCTGAACGACTGCTAACCAGACGGGCAGCTCCAGAGGACCAGAGGTATTCTCTAGTTGATGATGCTGTGATCTGGGAATCTGAGATTAGGCCAGACATCATTCCCAACATATTAGAGCAGGGAGAATCTGTTGCCAAAAAGAAAAGGAAAAGTAAATAATGACAGCTCAACTCCCCTAAAAAAAGGCAAAGATATCTACTTTTTACACAGGTATAGGGTCTCTTATCTGAAAAATCCATTATCCAGAAAGCTTTGAAATACAGGAAAGCCACCCCATCAAAATAATGATATCCTTTTTCTCTGTTACAGTAACGCAACACCTTGTACTTGATGGTAACTATGTTGCATTAATCCATACTGGTGGCAAAACAATCCTTTTGGATTACTGTTAATATAATTTTTCATTGACTTAAGGTATAGGGATTAGTGACAAATTGTCGTCCTGCACCTGACCATAACACGGTGCTAAAAACCTGTGCCCGACCAGGCCTGTGGGTCCGCTTATATTTATATGCCCGAGCTCCACCTGCCCACGTCTCTGACATCACGTAGGTGGCGAGGTTGGGCAAGCACACATCTATAAATAGACACCTGCCGGATGCAGAAGCAGGGCACAGATAGGTCACAGGCAGGAAGAGCTCAGTCCAAAACTACTCAAAGCCTGAATATACTGTGCGAGTGTTGGCCAAAACCCAACTGACCCAAGAGTCCTCCAGGTATTCCACTGGCCAGCACATCACTAATAGGGATCTGAATTACAGAAAGACCCCCCTATCCAGAAAAGGCCAAGCTGTAAGCATTCCAAATAATAGATCCTACATATATATATATATATATATATATATATATATATATATATATATACTGTTTGTATCCAAATCTGACCTGTAATTTGGCAGCCATACAGCTCAACCCGCATTGCTATTCCAGTATCCCAGGTCTGTGGGCGGAAGCGGACAAATCGGGTCAACACCGGCTGAGGAATCTTGTTCAAGACAACTTCTGTTGGGTCTGTGTTTCCTGGGAATATCTGGAAACCAAACAGAATTATAGATATTAAAATTAGATCCAAGAAATTATATCGAAGGCAAGTAGAGTGTCATGTTTGATACCTCAACACAGGGGCCATTTCACAGAAAACAGGAAAGACATTTTTGGAAACAAATGTGTTGCAGAGAAATCAACTAACCCATGTAACTAATTCCTCCTCAGACTAAATGCCAACAGTCTAACAGCATAGGGTAGTGGTTGACATCTCTGCTGTTGCTCATTACAGTGCCTCTCTCTTGTTCATTCTGGTAGAGTATGGGTTAACAAAAAGACAACAGTAGAAACATGGGTGTGGACAATTCTGTTCTAATCTCCTTCCATTATCCCTTATACATATCAATGCAGTCCCTGTTCTACTTATAAGAGACATGACCAGTCAATAGGAATCATCTGGTGTTCATGCTTCAGTTGCTTTGTGGATGTTTAAATTATAGATGTAGCTGCTGTACACATTAGCACTGATCATGACCATGCACTTCCATCTGCCTGCCAAGAATGGTGTGATGCAGAGCCGGAGACACACCATGGCCCACATCCAGGAACAAGAGCGAAGAAGTGGCACCATCTGCAACATACATGATTACCACTACTAGCTGATGCACTGGAAAATCCAGACCCTGTGCACTGGAAAGGCCAGACCCCGTGCAATGAAAACCTGTACATACAAACAGTGTGTATAGTCTATTAATATAACAACGTAGCATAAAGGCAAAATGTATTGTTTGCACTTCAGTCCTTTTTCACTTTTGTGCATGTATTGATACAAGTGTGAATTGCTGTAGTACATCAATCAACAATGGCAAAGTCAACTCTTTGGGGCAAATTCACTAAAGCGCGAAGCGTCTAACGCTAGCACTAATTTGCCAGCGTGACGTCATTTCACAACTTTGCAAATTCACTAAAATAAACTCTGGCGAATTTTCGCTAGCTAAGTAGATAGACTTGTGCAAATTAGCACCCTTACACCAGGTGAAGTTGCGCACTGATGAAGGATCGTAAATTCGCAAATTCACTAAGATGAACATTTTCCTGAACGTTAGCACTTACGCTAGACATTACTTCACCTGGTCAGACCAGATAGGAGGTTGAAAAAAATTTTTTAACATTTTTTCTAAGTCCCAAAAAAACGCCAGCGTATTTTAACATAGGAGGGTGATAGTCTGAAAAAGATCGATAATTTTTTTTTTTGGGGGGTTACCCTTCTTCCCCCCTACATTTCCTAACATATGGCAACACAATTATATAGGGGGCACATGTAGGGCAATAGGACAACTTTATTTTATTTATTAATGGTTTCCTGGGCTTGTGTAGTGGAATGTAGTGGCTGTAACATATACTTCTATTATCAGTTAAAGTTCCCGCCGTATGCAAATTAGGCTTCGCTAGCGTAACAGCGCTCTGCCTAGCGAAGTAACACTAGTGTAACTACGCTACCGTTCCTGACCTGAGCGTAAATTCGAACTTTAGTGAATTTGCATAGTGCTGGCGAAAATTCGCCTGGTGAAGTGCGGCGAACGCTAGTGAAGCCAACGCTAGCGAATTTGCGCATCTTAGTGAATTTGCCCCTTTGTCTTTATGTCAATAGTTATACCCCCTAATTACCATGTTCATTTTACAAAATTTGGAAGGTTATGAACATATTTCTATGGTTTTTTCAGTTATTACAATTTTGCTTATGAAGGTGAATTGCCCTTTAAGCTGTGAGTCTAACTTTTCCCAAGGGACCTGTTATCTTATATTGTTACAATGACTTATTTGCTTATCTCGAAACTTTGATTCTTTTTCTGGCTGTTCAGTGCAGAGAAAAACGGGACTTTCCAGTACAAATGTGGGACTGTAGGTTGAGCTGTCAAAAGAGGGACTGTTGGGAGGTATGAAACTGTGTCTACATATTATTCAGTCAGAAGTTCTGAAAGCATGAAGGGGCAAAGCCAATATATGCACAGTGAATATAGAAATAGGTAGGTATTTTCAGGCTTTGCCTCAACTGTCATGTAATGCAGCCCAAATAGGTCAAAAGGCCAGACGGACAGGATCATATTCACACTATAGGCGGCAGGCCAGCCATCGGCATGTACAGGAGATACAACTGTTTATGCAGCCTTGCCATTGACTGAGCCTTAGAAAACTCATACTGTCCATTATGTCACAGGCTCCTGAAAATATGTTTGTAAATTGTATGTGAGCCCCAGAGGAAATAACGGGTTTCTGATAGTAGCCCTGCAAGGAGGACTGTACAGTCAGATCAAACTTTTCATCATCAGGTCAGATCTGATTCCACTTTCCAACTATTCTTTCCTAACTTTTACAATTGAACAATGTGCAGCTTCTGTGCATTACAGCAGAAGAGAATAACAGTCCCATTGCATACCTAAATGAGACGTGAAATAAGGTTTGTGCAGCTTGGTATGAAACAAGCAAATTATTTACACAAGGTTTCTGAGAGCACCATGTGCCATTAATTCCAATGATATCACATTAAGGGACAAAGAACTTATTTACAAAGGAGGAGCAAAGTTTAATGCTGCAATGTCTGCGTCTTCTCTCTTTCACCAATTAGAATCTGGCAGTCCAACGGTCTCCGTTTGTATCCCCTCACCCGGCCCTTTAACTATTGGTGGACATTAAAAGACAACCAATGTACTGCGGTCAGACCACATGTTTGCTTTTGCTATTCCAACTGATTTACTAGCAATGCACAGACAATGCAGGATGATGTAGTGTGGTACTCACCTTCTATTTGGCTCTCCTAGCATTCTGGGTAAGCTTATATCAAGCTGTGGTATAAATCATAGTACAGCAAGGCACATATTCCTACCCAGATTGATTAGTGTTGGGTGAATTTCTTTGGGTTAAATTTTCAGGGCATTTCCTATGTACCTGTATTACCCAAAGATTGTGTCATAACAATTAGATCAATTAGAATAATCTCTGTCTAATTACAATTCCTGCTTTTAAAAAATGTCCTTTATTTTGCAAGTCATAAGCAGCATTTTATTTAGCAGGGCTGCAAACATCTAAGCCAAGTGCAACGTGTTATAGGTGTACTTTTCCTTCCTTTTATGTATCATGTGAAATTCATTTTACTTTTAAGCTGCCGACAAATGGCTGGGCGAATATTTTCCCCCTACTCCTTGCTTTAAACGCTGCATTAGATTCAGCTGTTGCGGGAAACATGCCAACTTCACAGTTAGCTGTAATGTAATGTTAAAACACCATTAAATCCATAAGGCAATTTACAGCCTTAAACTCTCAACTTTTTCTTAAAACTAGCTTTGTGCTGAATGTCTCAATGGGCACAAAAATGCCTTGTGTTTTATTTGTGGCTTTTCTGGCCATCTGTTTGCAGTGCACCTGTAGCTACTTTCTACATTAGCCTACTTGAAATACAGTAGTAGCTAAACTACCACCATATGTAATTTAGGGAATATGTATGACGAAGTTTAATCAGCAAATTCTTTAAATTCAAGGGACTGAAAAGATTAACCAAATACATTTTAACAGTAATATAGGTTGAGTCATTAGGTTAGGCTGTGTTCATTCCCAACAGCTTTAAAAAGTGATATTTTTCAGAACCAAGCATTGGGAATGGGACTTACCACAGCCTGCTCCCCCATATACACTGGAGCCAAACTGGACACCCAAGTCACTGCAATTATGTCATATTAAATTGCATGCCACTGTAGCATGGTGTTTGATATAAAGTATACATCATGGGACCAGGGTTTTTGGTGCTGTTGTGGTGTTTAGGGGTTTTTCCTTTTTAACTAAAAACCCAATAGGTAGTATCCTCAGAGCTCATCGAGACTTTAGATCCCCTGTGCAGCTGTTCAGGCTATACAAATAGTAAGTCTGCCAATGCTGTAACCTCTGATTGCCCAGTGAGAGCAATAACATGCCTCTGATAGTCCAGAGACAGCAATTATGTGTCATAAGTTTTGCAGAGAGGCAATTTTTGGTTCTTTAAATTCCAGATATCATCATCCCTGGGGGTGAATATTAAGCTAAAAAGCATAAAATATAAGAAATAACTTGTAATGCTGAATTCCCTTAAAACTGTAGTCCAAACACTACCCTCTTGGTCTAGATGCAGCTGTTGCAGCATTTTATATTTTTTTGCAAAGTTTTCTATTTACCCATATCAACATCAACATAAGACTATCATATACACTGCTCTTCAGCAACTGTAAGCTCAGAACTGACAAGTGAGCTATTTGACCTGGATTTGACATAACTATGGACACAGAACTCATCTTCCTCCCAAATGAGATTCTGAGCAGCACGCACACACGTTCTGAGGCTCTTCTCGCTATCTGCACGTACAGCCTTGAGAACTCATTAAGCAGGCATTCCCTTTCTATCTGTCTGCATTTAGTATGCTGTATTAGTGCTGCTGACAGCAGGAAGGGAATTCATTTCTGGTCTTTGCATTCAGCAGTAGGCATCGATGCCTTTCCCATCCATTGTTCATACAACTTAAACGAAGACTGAGGCTGGTTTTACCAGCTCCTGCATGGAAACCCAACTCCCACTTAGCAATGTACCCTTCCATGCAATGAAGTCAGAAACCAGGGCAAAAACTTTAGTAGGCTCTAAAGCAGAACTCAAGTGAAAAAGTTGACTTTTGTAGTTTACATGGCTGACTGGTAAAGTAGCGGAATGCAGAAAAGAAGAATTTGCACTTCTGTTCTGTGTTCGAGAAGCTGCTTGCAGTCATGTGTCAGTACAGGCCCAGAGGGATCCCTATATTTCCTGCACTGTCGTCAACTGGACTGCAAAAGAAGTTCAGCGGAACTCTAACAGAATATAACCTGCTGTGAGTATGAGCTCTTGCTGTGTTACTTTGCTGACAATGTTCCAGCAGCGACGCTGTGAAATGAAAAGGATCATATTCCGGAGTTACTTCTCTTTTCTTCCTAGATCACATATTGAATAATAGGAATAAGCCCTAAAACTGAGCTTATGATCACTTTGAAGCTTTGACTTTTTTTTAGCATTTTTACAATAATGGAAGACAAAATATGTACCTTTGCTATGGTTCTCTCTGCTCAGAAAGTACATTTGAGCTTTGAAACCTCTTTCCAGCTGGCAACTGGCCCACCCATCAGGCAGCAGGGAGTAATTCAGAGAAGCTTTTAATGGCCTGACACATATATAGACTTGTATACATTTATTTAAACGCCTGCCTCCTTTGTGGCATGGAATCAAGATGCGGCAGATATGACAAATCTATTTGGCAAGACTACCGAGATCATAATACTGCAGTAATCCACCATTATGCCCCATTTAAAGGTCCCTTGCATTAAATAAACCATTTTTTTGCTGATAAGTCCTTTTTTTAACCATAATGGTTGCTGATCTTGTCTTTTCCATGACTAAGCTTTACCTCACTGTCTCCAGAGGTAACACCTTTACATTATCAAATATGATCATGGTGTAATATGCCATAGGGGTAGTAAAGATATAGGGTCGACTTTCTAGATGAAGTTTTAGGCATTTAGTCTTCCCCATAAGTTTACAAATAATTGTAAAACATGCTGCAGTTATCTATATACCATTTCTAAAACGTCATGGAAACACGTGACCTTTAGGCAGCCAGTTAGTCCTAAAATATCATTCCAGGTTTCAGTGCTACAAGGCAAGTTGCTCTGATTCTCTTAATAAGATACTCATACTGACAGTTTCTTCTGGTTGGGTTACAAAAACAGATATTAGTCTTCCATACCAGCTTGCTAAGCAACACACAGAACATGCTAGATGTCCTTCCAACAAATGCAGGTGGCAGAGGCAGGCGGAAGTCTCAGATAATATATCTCTGTCAGGCCACATACCTCTTAATCTGTTTTCATCACCCCTGCTAATGCCAATAGACAATGCTGAAAACGCAACAAAATAATGCCAGGGAGGAGCTGAACACAGACTAGATTTATTAAAGCAATGGAGCTAAGAATAGGCAAATGATACTTTTTTCCATTAAAGCTAGATATAAGTTAATTGTCTTTACATTTTCATAAATAGATGTCAGTAGTTGCATCTATCTCTTACATTTAGAGAAAATTTAGAGGAAGATGATACATTTGTATCTATCTATCTATCTATCTATCTATCTATCTATCTATCTATCTATCTATCTACAAACATTCACAGATATAACTTGTGGGGGGACAGTCATGCCATACTGTGGGTGGCCTCTAAACCTGCCTTGTGCTGTTTCTACAAGTAGCTCATGGTAGGGTATTTTTGTTTAAGCTCAATTTAAAAAGCTTCTTTACTTAAGATCCATTCACAATATGCACAAACATGTCCATAAGGAAGACAACTGGAAAAGACATGAGCAATATTGTGACTGTGGGTCCCTAAAGATTAATTTCCTTCATTTATGCAAGTACATTCCTTTCATTTAAAATGGCAGCCAAGTCGCCTGTACTTCCTCTCAGGCTGTTCTCTCACAGCAGTTCCTGGATATGTGCTCCTTGAAATTGTTTGTAGAAAGTCTCTTTCCCAAGTTTCAGGCCTCACTAGCTCCTGAATGGGAGCTTCATGTGGTTCTGTGATTGTTTTCACAGCATGCAAGGGGACTGGACATAAATACTCAATGAATTCAATGTAGAAGAGAAAATATAAGGATGGAAAAGCATTTTCCCCTTGACTTGCGGTCATGAAGTCTGCAGCAGAGCAAGAAGGCAAGGTTTGGTGTACTTTTCTGTCAAGAATCACTAACTGTCTTTATAAACCCTTTTTTATTGTAATACAGACAGAAAATCTGTCATATACCGCACAGCAAACCAACTCAATCGAAAACAGCTGCTGAGGATCTCATTTCATAGGCAGTAACAAGCATGAAGAATATGAATACAAAAATAAAACTCAGCAATATAAAATATTCAATGACAGGTACAAATTTCATTAGTTTGATGAAAAAATCATTGGCCAAGCAGGCAAATATTAAACTTTTGGCCAACATTGTGAGAGTCATATGGTTGCTCTGGCCTGTCATTAACATGGTACATTGTGCTAACATCTAACTGTCATCACATTACCTCTCTATGGGGATCGATAACATTTTCTGAGTATGTCATGCTTATCCAAACCTCGCTGTGCTGCCAAAAACAACTCCCTGATCTGTACTGATTCCTGCTTTAGTAACGGAATCTACCTTCTTACTGGGTGGGACTGAATATGGCATCTACAGCTGAAAAACTTTGACACACAGTAAGAGACCCAGTCTTACCTTTTGGTTTTTCCCATGGCGAAACATCATCCAGTCTTCACCATTTGTGCTGACTTCTAGCTTATAGGATTTAACATAGTATGATGTCTGAGTTTCTCGTGAAATTGCCCCTTGGGTTGCTACGGCTGTGAGCAAAGTTAAGAACCGGAGATCTATCTGCAAATATATAAACAATTAGAAAGTGATTAGAATTGTTTGAGCAACTCCAAAGCTTCATTATTTACTGTACAAAGCCTATTTGATGAAACACATAGCAAGGGTTCCATTATATAAATTTGTACATTGTTTTATGGCATTTGCTGAAGGTGGTGTTGTCCAACGACAGACATTAATGCTGTAAACTAACAATTTATTAATATAAGGCACATGCCTTCAGCTGTATTAAACATTTCAAAGAACCAAATTAAATGGAAAAAAAAATAACAAATCAAAGAATAACATTAAGGGAAGAGGTTTCCCATTCTTTAATTCACGGCAGCCACTCTGTTGAACAAATGCTGGTGTCTGCAGTACATATGAATGTCAAAACCATAGCAATGGTACCACATGTTCATAGCAAAAAGAAACATTTTGGGTCTGTTATTGATTATTTGTCTGTTTTAATTAAAAGTGTCTGCAGAAACTTGGGGCCCTTAAACATTAAATTACTACTTTTTTCACATTTGTTTGTGTTTGTTAATCTATTAGTAACAGCTAGAACTAGAAAGTAACATGTTCCTGTATGACACAGAAGTGCTGGAACAGGCCTGAATGTGACTTTAAAAGAATGCATTAAGCTCTTTGAAGCAGTTAACACCCGGATGATGTTATACAGAAAGCAGACTATGCAGTCCTGCCTCTTTGCTTAGAAAAAATTCCAATGCAGTAACTGTCCAAGACACTTTGCATTTTGCTTGGTGGCTTCTTTTTCCTTGCCAGATTACTAATGTGGAATAAATTATCTCAGTATTTGGCAGTTGGAAACCAGCCCTGCTGAGACAATGTCCTTTTCCTTGGAGCCATAGGTGGGACTGTGAAACGCTGCTGCCATTTAAGCTTTAACCTTCACAGTGCAGGGGAAGAAAGGTTAGCAGATGATCATTTAACACATTCCATGCCCTACTTTGTAAGTCAAGCCATTACTACCCTGTAGATACAGCCTCTCGTTTCTTCTTTCTAATTTTAAAGTCTATGCAAGCAGTTTTCCTGGCAACAGGTATGTGTTTTGTGTGGAGAGTGCATGCGCTGTGTACAAGCATCTATAATTAATCTCTCCCACTGAATTCATACAGGTTCTGCTTCTACATCTTGACTTTAAACAATAACAAATACATTATATATTGGTTTTAGTATATATACACACAAATCTAAATGTTTGCCTTTTGCTAGAACTGTCGATGCTTGCCTTTTATGCTGGGAGGCTTTTTTGAAAGAATTGAACTGTGTAGGGTTAGATAACAGAAGATCACTGAATCACTGCTTGCAGACTATAGGGGGAATGTACTATTGTTTGCTAACGCAAAAATCATTCGCAATTCGTTCGAAAGTGAATAAATGTTTGCAAGGTGAACAATTTTGCCTATGCAAACACTTTGCCCCTCACGCAATAGTAAGATAGCAATTGTGAAATACAGTAATGTTATAGTTTGTGCAATGTATGTAATAAAGCTTCTTATTGGAAAACTTGTTTGCTCCAAAAGTTTACGCCACTGTCAAGCAGGTGTTAAAGGTTCACAATGCGCAATTACAATTCGCATTGCAATAAAAGCCTAATGAAGAATAATACATTGCCACATGCACATTTTTATTCACAAATTTCCCACACAGCTTGACATAGAGAGATAGACAGACAGGCAGACAGATATATAGATAGATAGAAAACCAAATGCTAATTTATAAACACCATCACTTATTGGTACACTATACTCCAGCATTTAATGGGTTAATATTTTACTCTGTACTAAGTTCCAGCTCAGAAGGAGTTAGACATTTCTCTTGTCCACTAAATGCCGGTTCTACTTGGCTCTCATCCTAAGGGAGCTGACTGGTGACGGGGTGATTTAAAGCGCCGCAGCCTGTTTCTGCAGAGGATCAATTCATTACGGCACTCCCACCAGCCTTAGCATTATGCCTCCTGACTAACAATTAATCCTGAGCATGGTGCAATGAGATCCACTTAAGAGGAATACCTTCCCCGATGCAAGGCAACTGCTTCCAAAACACAGTCTTATAAAGGATTCAAATGAGCACTTGACAAGAGCTCGACACAATACATCAATATACCTGATTTAAACCAGTGCTGCATAAGCTTCTCTGCTTATCCATTGGCGTGGGCTCGCAAATTAATTTCATAGCAGCATTGCAGGTGTGTTCATGCAAGACGTCATATATAAGGGGGTATATGCAAGTTCATTCTTGCAATACAGGCAGCAAAGCTTATATCTCCATAAAGACCCCCACATATATATATATATATATATATTTTTTTTTTAAATATATATATATTTTTATTATATTATTAAGCATTTTTATAATTATAAGAAAACAACGTTAGGTTTGAGCTTTCTTGGATTATACAAAACATAGAAAAAGCTGGTTGGTGTAGAGCATTAAAAACAGTGTATTATCAGATTTACCAGGGATATTTATTTTAGGAAGTTGGAGCACATAAATTCACTTCATTGCTTGCAAACCACCTCCCCTTGAGTTACAAGACACGCCATACAGATTTAATACCTAGCCCAAGTACTACCGAGATTAGTTTTCCTGCATGGGCTCTTGGAACTAATGCCTGTCAGTATATGATGCAGGAGGTAGGGGGGCGAAGGTAAGCAAATAAAAAAGCTATTTTATGCCTGACATACTTGCAGTGTATTCTGCAGTGTTGCCTAAAGAGTAGTGATCTAAATTATGTGATTTCTATTTCTTTTTTCAAGCCAAATTCACCTAAGGCCATTGCAATTGCTCAGTAATTCTGTTTGTGTGCAATAAAAAATGGCAATTCCAGAAAGGAGTGTGCACAGGCCATGAAGCAGCAAATCACTCGGCCAATCCGTGGGATCGCATTCAAATTCTCCTGATGATAAAGTTATTTCCTGCTAATGAAGTGAATTGTATTTACTTCTTTACTTCTACTTGATGGGATTCATCTGCTCTTATACAGAGGATGGTTAGAGAAATGCAAAATAAGTAATTTCTTTAAAAATAAATTAAAAAGTAAGATAAAAATATATATATATGCCAATGTACAGGGAGATGAATGTATAGTTACCTGCAGATATTCCCTGTTGGTGTCTACATTGGGAGTCCAACCATTATCTTCACTGTTGAGTCTACTTTGTTGAGCTGTCCACCTCCCATCTGAGTATGTAGAGGAAGCAGTGATCTGTTCATTTGAAATACGCCCAGACTCCATACCCAAAGGAACATTGCACTGGAAGGCTGGAAACAAAGCAAGCAAATGAAAAAGTATATCAGAAAATGTCTTAATTATGATACAGAGTCAAATAAATCTATTTTTGTAATAGTTAGACAAGGATTTAATACCAATGGGGATGAATACTATTCTGCCAAATCTGTGAATTTCAACCTCCAAATAATCAAATATCCACTTTGGGAAAACAGACATGGAGGAAACTGCCACGGAGCAGCAGTGTATAATAAGGCCTTGCTAGCATTAAGGACTGACTGAGGACAGTGAATAAAATAATAGGCATTATGCAGTGATTTCAATCAACTTTGTCCCCAAAACTTGGGTGTCCTCAGGAGGGGGCAAGAGGCAGTTGATTTCAATCAACTTTGTCCCTAAAACTTGGGTTGAGTATCCTCAGAAGGGGCAAGAGGCAGTTGATTTCAATCAACTTTGTCCCCAAAACTTGGGTGTCCTCAGAAGTGGGCAAGAGGCAGTTGATTTCAATCAACTTTGTCCCTAAAACTTGGGTTGGGTATCCTCAGAATGGGCAAGAGGCAGTTGATTTCAATCAACTTTGTCCCCAAAACTTGGGTGTCCTCAGAAGGGGCAAGAGGCAGTTGATTTCAATCAACTTTGTCCCCAAAACTTGAGTGTCCTCAGAAGTGGGCAAGAGGCAGTTGCCCCACCCTGACTTATCCAGCTAGTTCCAAGAATTGTTTGTAAATTTAATTCACAACACAAAACGTTTTTAAATTTCCCACCCCAAGGAAATCCTTAATAAGGTTATCTTCTGCATTGTCACGAATAGTCAGTGGGATGTTACCGTATGTGTTATTAGCTTGCTTGTCCACCCCCCCTGGAAAAATTTTTGCAGACACCCATGGCCCAAAACATCACTTACACTTGCAGCCATACTCAGAACTGATTGTGGGTAAGGCATGCTGGGTTTCTTATAAATTTGTGTGGATTATCTATGTTTGACATATGATCCATACAAAAGGTAAAGGAGAACAGGACAATAGCAAAATAGCCCTGGATTATATCCATTTTTGTTTAATTCGCTTGATACATATACACCAAACACAAACAATTGGTATCCAACAGATTCATATATCACTGCACACCCTGAATGCCAACAAACCCAGTGATTAGCCTTTTTATACAGGGCTTCCTTGCAAATTAGTGTCGGATATCTGCTACCATGTTTTCATCCTGATGGTGTCTGCTTAAATGTCCCAACTGACACTAATGATATGAGAATGATAATGAATAATTTTGTACATTGGCTGCAGACGAATGCTGAAGTGCTGTTTTGTAAGACTATAGATGTTCTGCAGACACAAAGGTGCTACTTGGAAAATAAGCAGAATGCATAATAAGAGGAAAAATGTTTGAATGGTCTAATTAAAAAAGCATCAGCATGTATGTATGATTGTGCTCAATTTCACAACCTATAAACATTACAGTTTCCTACCACAAAATATTCTTTAATTAAAGCCGGTCTGCAGGAATGCTATTCCCAGGGCATTGTGGGAATCTGCTAGCAAATGAGTGAGACTTAACTGTACATCCCACGTTTCAAATATCCTCTGGAAATCATATCAAGAAGAATAAATAGTTGAAACTATTAATAAAGTGGCAATTCTCCCAAAACTGTATTAACCTGCTGTATGTGAAAAGAAACCATTAAGGCTGCAGAATTCTGCCATGAGAAGGATGACTGCCATTACATTTATTGTGGTTCAGATAACAGAACAATAGCCACTGGTAAGTAAGAAAACATTTGTTTTAAATGAAAGACACAATCAGAATCAAAAATGAAGGTATTATGAACAATGGTTTAACGCCAAAAGGATTTTAGCGTTGGCTACATCCCATAGCAGCTGAGACCAGCCTGTCACTTATGCTGTTAATAGAAAGTGAAATGGGAAATGAGAATAATTCTGGTTTTCCAACAAAAAAGATGAGCTGTCTGACAAGCTCACAGTTAGATGAAAAGCTCTGCTGTCATAGCCTGACAGTCTTGTAGAAGGATTTTCAACTTACTTTCAGGGACTTCCTGAGGGGCAAGGTAATATCGAGCTGAAAAGCCATCCTTAGCCACCGCCATGTCAGTGTGAAAGGTGAGCGAAAGGATTCCAGTTGATGAACGGATTTCCGACGGGGTCTTGGTGCCACAATACCTGCCAATCAAGGGGCCCACTGTAAAGAGAAATGGAAGTGCTAATATTATCAGCTGAGGGCACTGAGCTTGACACATCATTCTGTGTTCCCCTAATTGCACTCCACTGCTTCCTTATCTGCCACACAGGACAGCAGCTGTAATGGTGTAAGCAGGGTGCAGCTGCAACTTCCAGTAATCTCATACAATACACTGCAGTCCAAATGGTAGTGATTTGATTTCTTATTATCATGAATGAAAGGCAGAAAGAAAAGGACAGAGAGGCTGATTTATAGGAAGTGCTAGTAGGATCAGCATTGCTGTGCTGTTGACAGTCGGAATCAGGAGCAAGAAAATAATAAAACATGTCACAGGCAGACATGGCAAGTTAATACTTTTACTGCTGGAATAAGATATCCTGGTCAACATCCAGACTGTTAGTCTCATTGCTTGGAGTCAGTCCCATTCATTTTATTTTGCATCAGCTTCTCAGAAATATTACAGGTTCCAGTAAATTCTAATTAGCTGGTAACCATGGTTCTGTTACTTGCAGTGTAGACTATATTAAAGTACCGGTATTTAAGTTAAAAATTATCATTTCAGTTTAGTATGGGGCAGATAGAATGGACAATTACATATCACTGGACACAGCCTTTGTTTTCCAAAAACAAGCAAATTCTGACTAAGCTACTGTAGATGGGATTGATGGATGGAATCAATCACATTTTTTCTTTAGCAAAAATCTGTAGATTGACAATATAGTGATAATTAAATCCATTTCTGCCTTTACAGCATGGTGTACCAAAGCAAGAGTATATGGAATACATTAAAACCTCAATTTCACATATCATGATTTTAAGTTTTCCCTTATTTTAAACTGATTTTCTTTTGTGGTCCCACTAATATAAATACATTTTCTCTGATTTCTTTTGGGTCCCCTGAAAAACATAAAATGGGCATTCTACAAAAATTTACATTTTTATCAAACAGGAGAAAGAGCTACTTGTAGAGAAGGAAAGGTGGTTTTGCTATCTTACCACTTGGAACTCCATCCCAGATGTCCAACCAGTCATATTTGCAGTCTCCCTCACCAACCTGGAGCGGGTCATGTTCCAGGTCAAATGTATGGAACTGTAAAATGATCTCCATCTTTGGCTTGGCCACAATGGTAAACACGCAGTCTAAATTATGGGGGTATTTATCTGGAAAGCCAGGAGACTCAATGGTACCATTGCTGTTGGTGAAGTTCCTAGAGCAATCTTCAGATCCTGCACAGACAGTAACAAAATATACCAGATATGTCAGAAGGTTGGACAGATAGACCTTGTTTAAAATGTAACCCATACAAACAGTGCTTACTCGTTAAAGAGAAGTTGCACCTATGCCAGAAAACTGAATGCATTTCTTCTTATAAATGTTTATGTTTACAGAATCATAGAGTGAGAAAGAAATGCATTCATAAGAAACATAAGGAAGAGAACCCAAAGCACTTACAATTAATTGGATGTATGAGCCAAACATTACAAGTATCAAACAAGCTATCTTCAGTGTATGGAATACTCATTTTCTTTGTTTGCAGGACTCTAACTAGTACCAGTAACTAGGACCTTAACCTTACACTAGTAACCTTATATGTATATCAAGTAGTGTCTTCCTCTGTGTTAAAAGTAACCTTACAATTAGAACAGAAGAAGGAAGAGTGGGAATGTATCTTTCTTAAAATACAAGTTTTCCTAATACACATAGTTTAGCACCATATATTTTTGGGCCTAGTTTATCTTTACATAAGTGTTTATGTGATAGCTTGACATCCCAAAATATTTAGAGTAGCAGCCATTGCTTTTAGGCTCTACCAAAGCATTCAATAAAAGAAATGACTACTAATGCCAACTACTAATAGCCTAATATCCAGATAATTGACCATGCTGACAGACAGCTCTGTTTTTACAATTTCAGACACATATACCCAGTAACCTCCAACCTTCAGCTTTCCTATCTAATTATTCCCAAATCTTCCCTTTCTTCTGTATTATGTGCATAAATATTTCACTCTGGTACACAGCGTTGCTACAAGTTAGGCCGATGTGTATGCAGAACCTGCTCTAAAATTCTGCTCACGCACAATCTTATACAGTATGTAGGACCCAAGACAATAGCTAGATGACTTATGCAGAACACATCTCAATGCTTCTGGAAGAAGGGACTGCTGAAATACTTCTCTGCCGGTCTCAAGCAGCCAGCACAGTTAGGTACCATTTTCCACACCATATACCAAGGGGGTTTGCAACATGAATGGACTTAACAGTCACCCCAGACACACACTATTTTTAACAATCTTCCTTGATTTATATCAGGGTTTATGTGAGGATCTCTGGATAAGTAGTCCAATAACAGTAAGAGAGTACCAGGTTTCAACATACATATAAAAGTCTAGGAAACTCCTGTTTATATCCTGTTCAAAAAAACTGAAATGTAATAGGCTGGAAGAGGTGCTTTTTATGTATTGTGTTAACAGCTACAAACTGGCCACATACTAAAAACATTTTAGTCCCTGCCAGCATCCTCATCCTATCAGTGCCATAAATCTGTCACTCTTTATTTTAGGTTGGTGACTTTTTATACTCCACATGCATTTCTTTAATTTTGAGCTCTGCATGATAAGATCCCATAAATAAAATGTAAATAGTGCCATTTTTGAGACACAGCAAAGACAGTCTTTGTTATGTCCTACTTGACCCTGCTGTGGTCATCCCTACCCTGCAGCCCCAGGCACTCTGACCCACTGGCTTCCCAAAGAGCACAAAGACGGCTGTTGACAGAAGAGGCTGCACTTAACCCCAGTATTCTTGATGGATAATTGCTGGGGAAAAAAAAAACTTATGGGAAAATGTGGGACTCAGCTTAGAGAAAAGTGTTGTTTGACTAGCCACAAAACTGATTGTTCACTTCCCATGAATGTTTATAAAAAAGAATCCATTTATGAAAGATACCATCATATTCTAACTGCTATACTGTCTATATACACTATAACCTTTATTATTGCTACTCTATGGTGCATTCAATACAGTGCGTTGGTGGAGGGTGCACCAGGGATGCAACAGCTTTGAATTTGGCCTTGAGTACAAACCTCTGGGTGTAAGATGTAAAATTGAAAACATACAGTTTTATGCTTTGAGCCAGGATTTGCACCTTTTGTTAATGAGCCCTGTTATCTTTATATGTTTATACAACAAGCATACAAAGATTGGGCAACATAGCAGCAGTAATTTTATATTTTAATATCCTACTGTTTCTGTACAGGCTAGTTTAATATGAATGATGAATTTGATATACTGGGCGGATATATCTAAAATGAATGAATTGAGAGAGAAAGGATTGATTTACAGGTAGTGAAGGAGTGAAACAGTGATGCTTTGGTTGTAAAAAGTCACTGTCCTTCAGTGTGTTTGCCCTTGACTTCAATACTTGACTTGCCTTACCTGACAGGAAAGGCTATAATGTGAATATACTTATGAACTGCATAGATCAAACAGTACACTCATCTTATCTGCTCAAGCTTATTTAATGCTGACTCGGATGTGGGCATTAGCAGCCATAAACATCTATCGATTTAGTATATGCATCAATTTGAATCAAAGAAACCTGTCAGAATGAGTGATAGTGAGCTGGGTTATAAGGGATACATGTATTTGACTTAGTATGCAGAATACCCATGTATACACATCTCAGGTTTAAAGGTACTTGGAATATTCATCTGCAATAAAACTGTTGAATTATAAGGAATAATGTTTAATATTGAACATCATGTAAATTTGGCCAATATCATCCACAAACTATTTAGAGAGGGGATTAATCACAATGGAAAGCAACTCAAAATGTGACAAATTCCTTGTCACAGAGCAGCACACGAATAAGGAACAGTTCCCAATGATTAAAGCAGGCCACACACAGTTTCATGCCATCTAATCAATATTCTGCAGTTTGACCACACACATGAAGGGCCAAACAGCACTCATTTGATCAACTGGCCTATTAAACACTTCACAAAGTGTTAAGTATAGCCCCATCTAAACAATGACCCCCCCCCCATACACATAGAGATGGAGGTCAAGAAGTGCTGCAGGATGTATTATGGGAAGTTAAAAATACAAATACAAAGTAATGTATAGTGAGATAGAGATTTATATTTCTTGGGGAAGAAAGATGAATCTTTGGACATGATGTTTTACTATGTTAAACCTTTCAGAACTAATTTAAAAGTTAGTTACCTTCAGAAAAAAATGATATTACAGAAGGAGTACACACTCTAGTGAAACACACCTAAAACATAATTGCAATTAATCAATCAACCATTACATGACTTCAGCTGGCCCAGCATACTGACCTGTTTTAAAGATCTCATAGCGCAGTGAGAATCCAGCCCCCTGCCGGGCATAGTCTGATGTAAAGCGGATGTACATTTGGGATCCAGATGATGTGATGGTGGAGGGAGCTATGTTTCCGCAGTGTTTTCCTAACAGCTCTGCTGACTCACTGTCACCATCACGAATCTCAATAAAGTCATACCTATTGGAAAAGGAAAATGTCAGTTTTGCATGAGATCCTGCACATTAAGTGGCTATTTAACAATTCCTGTTGTCAATCTGTGGGTTTTCCACCTGTCGCTGAACTGCAACTACTGCTATCCTCACCCAGACAGAGCTAATTAAATGCAATCAAGTGACATAGCTTAACGGCCAGAAAAGATACATGCCACTTGTGAGCCACATTCAATTGTAAAAAGAGTTGGGGAGCAACATATGCATGCAAAAAGTTCCTTGGGGTGCCAAATAAGGGCTGTGATTATCCCTTTGGTAGCCCCTATTTGGACTGGCACTTTCAAGGAGACACTTTTTGGCAGTGTACCTTGTGTTTATTCAACCGAATCTTGCCTCTAAACCGGGAATTAAAAAATAAACTCCTGCATGGAGGACACTGGGAGCAACATCCAAGGGGTTGGAGAGCAACATGTTACTCACTAGCCACTGGTTGGGGATCACTGCTCTTGAGACATACAAAGAAGATGAACTATATTTGAGATTAGTGAATTTTTATTTGTGCTTAGATAACTTCACACAGAATATCTGAAAACATAGCATTTCAAGGACTTGTTTCAATACCAGAAAATGCTGCGTATGCTACACATATTACAGGATGGTTTGTGTATTTTGATGGTAATTTATAGGTAGGGTTTATTGTGCATTTACTTTCAATTTAAATGCAAAGTAAATGATGAAGTCATAAATTATTGACTACACACAACCTCATCACTCTGTATTTGTACTTATACTTAAGAGAAAGTATTGCTACACTACTTTTCTCACAGACTATGGGCTGCTCATTTAATACAATACAAACTATGCATAGTATGGCGGGATTTAGGGAGTAATATGTGTCAAGTATGCACCATGTTTATGAAAACAATCTGCACAGGCAGCATTTCTGCGTGTTGAATACAGGATACAGTTCAGGAAAGATTTGCAAGATCCCTTCCACAGCCATATGTTTTACATTGCATGTTATGTTGGAACCAGAGCAGGAAAGAACTGTACAAACTGCAGCATTTTTGTCTTTGATATCCCTCTGGACTCTTTTCTTTTTATCATCTAGCCTTTCTTAGAAACCCTCAGTGCTAACTAATAACATTTCCTTATGACAAAGACACTTTTTGTCATAAGCGCAGAACCCTTCATTCAACAAAACATCATCTTGTCACTGAGATAAATTATGAAAGCCCGAGACTGAAGGATAAAAAACATAGTCATAAGGGCAACAAGCATATATTATAATAATTAGTTAAGTCCCCAAGGAACAATAGGAAATACTGAAGAGCAAACTCCATGACTTTTCCAGATTGTCACACAAAAACCTCAACTTTTTCTGAATTGTAGTGTGAAAATTCAGATTTTTTCTGATTTGATGCCCAAAATATTTCTTTTATTTTTTTTCATGTAATCAGCAGAAAAGCCTGAAATGTTCAGATTATAGTACAAGACCCAGAGCAGACAATAATATCTTCAAATTGTAAATAGGACCTATGCCACGGACTACTATAGGACTTTGACAGGTTAAAGTTGGAGTATATTCAGATTCTGACTTTTTGCATCTTCAGGGTATAATTAATCTGGAACAATTCAAGTTTTTTTCCCACCACAACTATGGATTTTATTCAAACACATTTTTCGAGTTTTTAGCAATCAGACTATAATAAATAACCCCCTTTATTTGTGGGCATAACATCTGCAGACTGGCAGCTGATCATTGCAGCAGTGCAGCAGGTAAATTAGCACTGTTTCACTGGAGACTATAGAGGGTAGCAGAATAGAAGTATCCAAAACACACTGATACATACATACAGGGCCACCATATGAAAAATAAGATGTGACCAGGGTGGATAAGGGGCATGGTCATGTGTGCGCGGGGCATTTTCATTTTTAGTTGTTGGCAGGGTTCACCACCCATGTGACCCAGGAAACTGAAATAATTAGTACCCCCTGGGTGAAGGGTTATGAGGTAACAGGGCACGAGATGTCTCTGCATACACAGAAGACAATACATAAAATAAGGCTCTGTGTACAGAAAAGGATAAGTTTACTGTACAAAATGAAGATGGAAATATTTTCTGTTTATAAACATTTCCCATTTAGCAATGTGTGGCTGTATTCAGAAGCATAAATCAAGCTGTTTTCTTCTACAGTGTATTCTGTGTCACACAGCAAAGAGTGAAGGCAAAAGAACATTCCCCATACATAAATACAATCCACAATTCCATGCATTAATCAGTGAATGTACAGCACTTAGTCATTACTTTACCATTAATATTTCTCTATGCTAGGGTGATGGATGTCTCCTTAGACCTCCATCATTAATTACTACATGGGCATGTCAACTTATAACCCTGTAAGCACTGTGAATTACAGACTGCAGCTGGGAGTTGCAGTTCCCACCAGCTGTAAAACCCTGGTGGGGTATCTATATCATTCCCTATATAGCACATCTTGTACACACATTTTACAATACAGCAATAGTGCAGACCGAGGGGGGGGGGGATAAATGTTGTAAGAAACACATATAAATATACATTGTTAATGATTAAGCACTGCATGACATGAAACAGAGGAGGAAGGAGGCAGCTTAAAATCTAAGTAGGTGAGTAATTTCCAGCCACAAAGAGAAGGCTTTTAAATGCTGCTGTGATTTAGAGTTTGCCCATGTTCTAATGCACTGGATCCTCGTGTTAGTGCTGCCATGCAGGAGTTAATGTTCCTGGCAGATGTTTATTTACTCTCTCCCCTCCTAGCCCAAACCATCATCAGTACCATGAATGGCACTTTAACACCTTGTAAAATGACTTCCTGCAGCAGTCTCAGGCTTCTCCCCTTGTTTGTTTACAATGATACTGCCATGTAAAACAACTGTATTCCCATCCCCTTCATCAGAGGGGCGGTCAGGAAGAAACCCAAGACTGGGGCTGCAGCACTTGCATGGCCTGGGAATAGATTTGTACGTAGCAACAGTGCAGATGACAGAGCGGTGCGGTGTTCTGCTTCTGTGGGTTCCTTTCACTCAGCAGCTATCTCCCAAGCAATCTCCTGCAAGATGAGTGATCTGCTAGACATCTCAAACAGTGAGAGGATATTCCCCCAGCTCCACTATGTGTGCCTCAGGCATGAAAATAAGATGTTAAAACTCCACACTGTGCCTGTTCACCACACTTGTAAATGCTATTTACTGTCTGGAAAACAATATGCCTCTATACATAAGTCTGAATACACACTCAGCATTTTGCTTGCGTATACTTTTTGTTATGACAGCCAGAAAATGTTACATATAGAAACATTATAATGCTGACAGTTTCAGAATTGTATCACTTCATTTTATGTTAATAAATGCAGGCACACACAAACAAAATGGGTTTCCTAGTTTGCACATACCATCTCTGGGTGCTTACATATTGCTTTATTGGCACAGAAGTTCAATAAAGGCACCCCTCTAATAGCTGTATACAGATAGCATGAGGGCCACCAACATGGGGTAACAAATGGGAGCCCTGTCAGGGCAAATGTGACAGTAGGGTGTCTAGACAGACTGCATGTCCAGTTTTCAGACTGCAAAAGGGGAGGGGCTTATACAGCAGGAAAAGGCAGGTTTGAAGTGTGTCGTAAGTATGTTTCAGTGTTCATGGGACCACAGGAATGATAAAGTGTGCTCTATAGCATGTTCTTTGAAAATGAGGTGCTATTCAGGCCACAGAGACTGGATTGGCACTAGGATAATAGACCCTGCCCCCTGGAGGGCCCAACAAATGAATCAGAATCTAATATAGCCCCGAGGAGGAGACCTGTATTTCCCTCTGCAGCCCCCCTAGGCTGCATAGTCCTAGCGCCTGCCCACCATTGCGCATACCACCCCCCTCCTGCTACTATGGTGTGTGTCCCCTGTGTTCATTAGAATTCCGCTGGGCTCTGGCTCTAGAATTTTGCCTCCCTTGGCCCAGGCTTTTGTGGCCTCACCGCAAATCGGGTCTGCTAGGAAGCAGTCAGTGAAGATGTCTAGCGCAATACTATCCACAAATGTAATGAGGCAATATCTAACCACACCATTTTCTAGGACCAAAAATTATAAGGTCTTACATAGAAGTGATTGGGCATGTTGGATTCAATAGAAATCCACTGATGGGCCACATCTGGCTTTCTAGCCTTTAGCCAGGCAGCACTAGTCTAAGGGTGCTTACTTCAATGGTTTAATAGATGATGATAGATAGATGATAAATAGATAGATAGAAGATTGGTAGATTGGTCCAGTTGCCTCTGTGTGAGTGATGAGCAACTGTGAGACTTACACATTTCAAAGGCACAGGAAGAAAGGCAAACAAAAAAACAGGGATACATATAAAAGATAAAAATTATGAAATGTATATATGTTATTAGCCAGTTCCCTTGTCATTCCTTCCTTCATACATTTAATTTACCGTAAACGCTACCAGAAGGAACAGGCTGAATTTTCCATTCTAGCTTTAAATCGTGGGCTCTCTGATATTCTCGCTTATCAGCCAGAGCCAGAGACAGGGAGAAAAAGAGATAAAGAAAGAGAGGCTCCTAACTGAAACACATTGCACATGACAAGTTATAATGCAGGAACGATCCTATCAGTGGATAAACAGCTATCATGTGAGAATTTTATTTAACTCTTAAGCAGCTGGTCCCCCTGCTTGCTGTCATAGGGTAACCACAGAATACTGAATATTTCATGCTAAAGGAGTCTTGTTTTGCAAAGGAGATATTCCATGTTGGTGTCATTCTGAAATGTTTGGATGGCTGAATTAAGTGGACTAACAATAGAAGTCATTTTTAACCATTGTCAGTTGCTGGGAGAAATGATGCCTGTGTTTAATTTTGGGTTTTCTGTAGGTTGTCATTCAAACAGTTTACACTTTAATTAAAGCTTATTTGTGGCCCCTAAAATCATCTCTATAAATATGTCTAAGCAGGAGTTTAATTACAGTTTTAAATCCAGAACACCAATTTTGGAACATCCTCCTACATCAAAGAAAAAGGGTATAAATTAGCCAAAAGATGACAGGAAAGAAGTGGTGCCACCCAGCTTGCTTCGTCTAGAAAGACTGCTGCCAATGCAAAATCTCTGCTACACAAGGATGCATACATTGATTTATATTTTGTAAGATGCTGGTTGTTTTATATCCCAGAATTTTATTTAACGAGTGCCCTTTTAAGATCGTGGACTGGTTCTGGGAAGCATAACACAGTAATGGTGAAGTTGAATACAGAAGGAAATGATGAGATCATAAAAAGGATAAAATGCTAAATTCAGTGGATTAAATACTGACAGTATGCTTGAGGATAGCTTAGAATATATGGTTGTCAGTTTAATGAGAGGTGTTAAAATATTTGGCCACCTGCTACCTTTCAGTTGTTTTACTACTGCTCCAAGAAAGTAAGTCCAAATCACTGTAAATGCATCAAGTAGAAGCCTAGCAAGAATAGAGTATAACAAATGAGAAATAATGAATAAACAGAAGGCAGTAAATGTGAGAGGGGCCAAAATATGTAGATCGGAACAGTCATCTCAAGGCCAATTGTACACCTCCAGATATAGGGGCCACCATGAGCCCATGATTAATTAGCAATTTCAACATACATAGATAAAACAGGACACTCTCTGTAAGGATGGGGACAGACAGGGAGATTCGGGGAGATTCTGTCGCCTGCTAAAAATGCCAGGCGACAGAATCTCCCCGAATCTCCCGGTCTGTGTTGGGGGCCTTAAAATGTATTTATTTAATCTAGTAATGCCACTGTGCACCCAATAGCCTTGATGTCCCTCAAGAAAGCCTTATGAATTAGGAATCATCATTACCTTCTGCAACACTGTATTAGATTTCCCAGAGCTTAATAAAAATGAGAAAGCCTTAAAGTGAAATGGGCCGGAGGGTCAGACTTTGATACAGGCTCCCAGCGTGGACAATACAGAAAATGTCACTGTCCCTGGCTAAATACAAAGTAAGTGCCAATCCATTCACTCTATCCTCTATGCTTCAGGAGATCAGATATCAGAGGTTAGATGACAGAATTACTGACATTCAGTCACCACTCCTTTCAAGACTAGTGCAATTGAGACTGAAAAACAACACTTTGATTTGGCAGCACCAGAATTAACAACAAAGGAGTCCACTCCAAACACTGGGCCAATAGATAAATACATATGATTAAATTGTGCTAAACCAATATTCTCATTATACACAAACATTCTGCTAAAACAATGGCCAAAGGGATATTTTATGTGGATTAGTATTTGAATTTGGTTGACAGATTCAATTAAAAATAGTCAGGGTATTTCTCTGCAGGCAAGGGGTTAAACACATTTGTAATAATGTCTTGATGGGGGCTTGAGATAATGCTGTTTACAGAGGCTGTGCCATGAGCAGGATCAGTTAGGGATGTTTAGGTAACACTCATCCCTAAAGACTTCTCTAAAAGCAAAGCGTAATTTAGAGAATCATGAGCAGCAAAACTCTAGGGATGGCCACTGACATCCCATAAATATGCAGGCAGGTCAATGGATCTGTCTCAGTGTTGTGTTAAAAAATTAACCCCAGATTTTAGAATTGATAAGTTGCATTTTGGGTGCATTTTTAAAACAGATTGATTATTTAGTGGGATTGGGGGAAAGTTGTTCCATGACCTTTTCCCCAGGCCCACTGGGGCATCTGCTTAGATAGATATTATAGATATAACTATTATAAGACAAAAACATGCCTGCAGTATCTGCTGTATTCAGGATGTATATAATTTTAGCTTTTAGATTGGCTAAGATCTATAGGTATTCTAGAACCTGGAGTTGATAGCCAATCCATAACTTTCTAGAATCAGCTTGCATGCATGACTTCATATGCACTGCTAGCAGTAATTCTCTATTGTTTCAAAATGTAAGACTAACCTGATTTATACAGAACAAGCCAGCTCGCCTAGCTTGATCATTTGAAAAGATAACGGTAGATTTGTGTACATGTTTTTTTTTTCACACTAGCTGATCTCACAGCATGTCTCAGTTGGAAGTTCCAACATATCACATTCTGTTTTTCAATATTTGATTTTCTATCTAAGCAGCAAATAGTTAAACTGAAATTGAAGAGTTTCAATGTTGACTATACATGTGTGTCTCCTGCCTTCCATATGCTTAAAGCTAGCAAATGAAATGGCTAAGTCTGCTTTCTCAAGTACAGGCCTTGGGAAAAGCCTGCAGCCTTGATTTTTCAATTTATTGTCTACCTCAAGATACTTTCGTGTGGAAATTTAAACTAGCTGTTTTTTTTTTCTCCTTAAATGTTAATGAGAAACAAAGAAATATTTGCCTGTTGGCTGCAATAGGCCAGAGGAGCCACCAGGGAGCTACTGCTGTACTGGACACTTTTATCTGGCAGAACAAGAAATCAAATAAAAGAACTGTCCCAACTAGGCATCCTTATGCTAGGCCTCAGCATTACACTTGGTTTACTGATGGCAGCCCCATTCAAACACTGGATTCTCAAAACATAAACCATAAGTCCAAGTATTGCCATTGCAACATAGTAGATTTTAAACCAAAAGTGTTTGTGTATAGTTTTATATTTGTCGATGTGTAGTGACAGGTTGATGCAATTGAAGTCGAGTCAAAGGAATAATGGCAGACACAGGAATATTGCAATTTGTCTGCTTTCATTTTTACACTAGTGGACAAAATGCCACTTCTGATATTTAGCCCCAACAAGATCATTCTGAATTGCATTTTGTTTCTTAACAATCCCAGTATGATTTATTCTGTCTTGTTTTGTGCTTGTTTTTATAAAATAATAAATTTATTCTGTTAAAAGACTAAATCTACTCTAAGCACATAAAAAACTGCATGATGAGTTTTCCAGTTCAAAAATTAACCACTTTCTTTTGGAGCTTATTTTTACAATATAGCAATGAGAGCCATTATTCGACTGCCTTAATTCTACCACTTCATTTACGACAGTAAAAAAAAACGATCCACAAAGATGAGCAGATACCAGATGATCCTATTCTTACAATATGGATGTTTCTGCCTTTAACACCTTCCCTGTTGCAATGTGCGTTAATTATTTCAGAAAACCATTTAACACCCTCTACATCAGAATCATCTTTGCACTTTGTTACTCTGAAAAAAAGAAAAGTTTTCTAAAACAACCGCTTAGCATAATTTAATATTAATATAATAATTATTATAATATTATTTTTATACATTATATATCAAGGTACTTAAGTTTTAATGAACTGGAAGATGTCTTCCAGCTTCCTGGTGTTTAGTAAACATGGGACCATGGAAGTCTTGCAAAATGTACACATGAAGGTTGGCATATGTGGGTCAGAGCATCAATATTTTATGACAAGAATATTCTAACATGAAAATGCATTCAAAGTGCATACTAGCGTTAACACACTTCTTTTAAGCAGCCCTTTTTCAGTTTCAAAAAGAATCATCATTTTAAATACTCTGTCTGCCAAAGAATTCAAGTTAGTTAAGGAATGGAACAAGGTGTAGGTTATCTGCTTATTTAAGCCAATGGGTGCAACTGAGGTCATTTCTTGGATGGGGTTTGAGGAGTCTTGCAATTTTTACATTTGCTGGCGTAGTCTAGTCTGGGTTAAGTAAAAGTGATCTGCAGGTCTGATACACCCTACAGTTCCTAAGAGGTGGGCATTGCTAGATGACTCAATCAGTGCATTAGTGATTGGAAAAAAATGCACATGCTTTATAAATAGTATGAAATTAGGGAGATCAATCAGCAACCCGGTGCTTGGCCTAAAACTCTCCAGTGTGTTGGAGCAATCGATAGCAATCAATGACTTAGTGCTAGGATTCAAGAAACCTCAACCCAGTAGGTCAAACAAGGTTTCTGTTTAATCCATAGGGTAATGACATCATGTGAAACATCATGTCTGATACTGGAAAGAGACCTGCTTCAGATATCTTAAGTATCTTACAGAGCTAGTAAGGAGTCGTAAAAAATGTTGAAATAAGCAAATCCTAGGGTGGTCAGAAGCCTTCCAAGTAGGGAGCTGGTAAGAAGTGGCATAATTAGATATCAGTGTGCCCCAGAGCAGATTATTCTTCAGGACCCCAAAATGTTTATCAGTTGACTTGTTTTACCAATATTTTTGAAACTGTTTATGAATTAGGGCCTCATTGGGCCCCCCCCTGCAGCTGCAGGGTCTTCTTCCTCTATAGTTATGCCCATCTGCATTTACAATTAATGTAGAGCTGTGCATAATCCTGCATAAAAGTCTAAAAGCTACCACGGTAACAATTTAGTTGGAGTACATACTATAAAAGCTATTACATATTTTCTAACATTGAAACTGTAGCAGATGCTATTATAATCACTGGCAACTGTGTTTTTTTATGAAAGCAGTGTGCATCTGATTACCATAAGCAGTGGGATTCCAAGCGGTTACAATAGAAGGAGGTTAACAGGAATTCCTGATACATTCTTTCACATATTAGAGACAAACACATTTTCTTTTTTTTAAGACAAAACCCTCTATGGCTAAGTATGAGTTTCACGTTTATATATGACATCACGGTTTCAAGGGCGTTTAACCAATGATGTGGATTTAACATATAATTATATAATTAGCCCTCTATATGGGGAAAGGCCAAAAAAAAAAAAAAAGGACTGAAATCTATAGCAACCCTTACGTTACTGAATAAGCAGAAATAGCGTATAGATCTTACTTGCAATCGTGTTTTTCAATATCAAAGTGAGGATTGAAGTTGAGTACAATCTTCTGGTTAGGTTCTGGAGCGCTGATTATCCATTCACAGTTCTGATGAGGTGGGTAATCATTTGGGTACCCCGGGGACGTGATATAACCAGCATCTTTGGCATTTAAACGGCCGCCACATACGCTTCCTGTAAAGACAGATAAGGTTTGTCATTATCAGCTCCTTTGCATAAATATATCATCTGTACAGTTCCACTCAACATCACATTAAAGGAACTCTTCACTTTGTAAATTTCTACGCAATTATTTATAGCGCAATATATTTTACATGTTTTTCATGTGCGCCAACGTTACCCATTGAAACATTTATCACAGCTTCTATTAGGATGGATGCAATCAGTTAAGTAGATCAGTGTGATGTTTGGTGAAAGAAGCATAAACATCAAAGAGCTGTAATGTAAATACCACTGAACACAATATATACAACTGTAACACTGGACGCTAAAGAAAAAGACACACAATTTCTAATTAACTTGCATGACTATTCCTGTATGTCACCCTCTTCACATGATTCAATCCTCCTTCCACTCCTCTTATAAGTGGCCTTGTTCAAGGCATTTGATACAGGGTAGCAGATAACTGGTGCTTTACCTTCTGATTTATTTTACATTTTTAGATTTTTATTTTAAATTATGCCAAAATAATGCCAGCAATCCACCCAATAACCCCAAGATGTTGACAGTTTTTAACTCAACATTCTTATTCCCCATGAAATAAAAATGCAAGGAATATGCTGCACAAATAAACTTCACATAAATTACTGTGAAACAAAGGTTTCTCAGTGCCCTTAGTGCTTACAAAAGTACCCTGGGACAAGAGAGCAATATGCTACAAGAAGTTCCTTCTCCAGGGAAGCAAATAACTTCCTAGTAGGAAGTTCCCACATTTTCTACACCTGTGTAAGACTGTCAGACAACCACCATCAAGTACACAAGGTTATTCATTTCCGACCTATAGGCCTATTTTTGATATTGACTATATTCATCAAGTTGGCTTTCAGGTAGGAGCTAAACTATAATTATTCTTTTCTCACAGTGTACTGTGTACTACTGTTATGAGGGGCAGATTTACTATTGGTCGAATTTTGAATTGTAAAAAATTCAAAATTCGACCATGGGAATAGTTAGGGTATTAAAATCCTTCAAATTCAAAGGATTTTACCGCAATTCGACTGGTCAAACGATCGCATTATAAAAATTTGATTGAATGATCAAATCGTTCGCAAATTTTTATAATTTGATCGAAATTCGACAAAGCCACTTTGGCAGATTGAAACTGGCGAACTATGCAGTTGAATAAAAATTTAAAGGGGAAGTACTTCGATAGTCGAGTATTCGAATATTCGAATAGATTTTTATTCGAATTATTTGAATCATTCGATCGAATTTACTGAATTCAATGGTCGAATTTACCTAATTTGAATATTCAAAATTCAAATCTTTTTGAAAATTCTATCGAATTTCGAATCATTCATGTGAATAGATGTGAATTTAGTAAATTTGCCCCTTAGTATTAAGGATCAGTATAATTCTAGCATGCCACTGTTTCCAGGGGTGCTCCACCAATGAGGCGAAATGAGGCACTCACCCCCTGGTTGAATGGGGCTGCAAAAAAACGCTCCTGGTAACTTGAAGAGCCGAATTTCCAATTTTCAAGCCCATTTGCACTCTCTGCACTAGCGACGTGGACCCCCATACAGCTCTGAAGGTGAGTGCCGCAGGGAAGCAGGGCGTAGCAAAATGAAGGCTGCCTCTGCTGGCAAAATGGGCAGGTTAGTGAATAGTTTCAATTCACTATTGCTGCTATGATAAATGTAAAATTTGTCAATTAGCCTAATGTCCATTATAGATATGAAATGCTTCAGCATAAGGAAATAAGAAACTTTGTAAATACAATCAATAAAATATTCTGCATTGTTTCTGAAATAATTACGTTTATCTTTAACTATCCCTCTCTCAGTATCTGTTTCTCTTCATTCTGTCTTCATGTAGCAGTTGTGTGTCAGATATTCATTGACAGTTACATCCAATATATCTTATAGGGGGCTTCCTTTCCTAGCAGATGTATTAGAGCTCACTCAAATAACTGACTCCAGCACAATCAAAGTCTAACAAAAACTGCTTTTTGCACTAACCCTGCATTCAGAGAGACATGATGGCTGGTGATTTTAATAGAGTGAGCTCTAATATATCTTCTAGGCAAAAGGAGCCCCCTTATAAGATATACTGGATCTAACTCATACCCAACTTCTGCATGAAGAGAGAGGAAGAGTGAAGATAAACTTATTATTATTCAGAAACAGTACATCATATTTAATTGATTGTATTTACAGAGTTTCTTATTTCAGTGTGATAAAGCTTATATTAAATTTTCATTCTCCCAATAGTTCCCCTTTAAGCTTCTACATTAGTAAATGAGTGTGTGCCTGTTTAGAGTTTTATATGATGAGATTTATCAATGTACAAAATGTATGCGCCAGCTGAAGAACAATTCACGTAGAGTGCCAGATGTATAAGTTACAAGTTTTATTGTTTTGCTATGGAAAAAGGGACTTCCTTTCAAGTGTTTACCGAGGTCTGAAGTTCCACAGCACAATACGCTTGTTGTAGGTATTGAAAATTTCACTGCGCTGCATGTTTATTTCCTTTTAGGTTATATATGTGCTGGAAAAATCGTGTCTAGGGACAAATGCTTTGGCTGCATTCCTATAGTTTGCCAAGTACTGCAGGGAAATGATGTTTCGAGATTCATGAGTCTGGGAAGACTACTATTGTGCGTACAAAATTCGAACATTGCCTGGCCAGTACCCGTCTCCTGCCAGCCATTTTACAGCAATACCTGGAGAACCAAAACACTTTGATTCTACTGACTGAAGTGTATGTATTAATTCAAGGCACTTGTATTTTACTTACAAAATGAAGCATGTTTATACTTTGACCAATGCAGCACAAGAGTGAGTCCAGGCAACTATTGTATCAATGCCCAGCTCACAGTGAATCTATAATTGCAGCTTCTGGTTGACTGGGAAGGGACTTACAAATTGGCTACACTATTGGGCAGGCATTTGGAAAGAGCTCCATTTATTAAGTTCTGATTCTGTGATTGGCAACACTGTTTAAACTGGGTGTTTTCACTACATACTAACTCTTGCATGTCATATTACTTTGCATAAAGGAAAGACAAACGTCCATGGAAAGCCTTTAGCTCATTGGGTCCATTCAAAGAACTGAACAAAACAGGATGTGCTGTTGCAGAATGTTTAGTTTCAGGTCCTAGATTTCACAAGGAGTCATTTACTTCCCATATGTTCTCACTAATATTTCTGGAATAGAAAAAGAAACTCAGCCTGTTCTCAGGAAATAACCCGATTCCCACAGGGTGTTAAAGTTGGATTACACTGTTTATATCATAGACACCACAGGCCATGCCCACTACACTGCAGTTTTGTACATGAAGCATCTATAAAATTGTCAGACCTAAAAATTACAATATATACAGCCTGTGTGTGTATTTGTGTATCAGCCACCTGGTTGGCAAGTGGCACTCTCCTACTCTAATTTTCCATTGTCAATGGCCTCTTTACATTTAAGTGCAAAATGCTGGCCCAATGGAAGCATGGGAGCCAATCTTGACAGAGACCCGCTAGCAAGTTGTGTGTACACATGCAGCTGACTTATGATCAGTGGTTTGCTAATAACATCATTCATGATTCCATGTGCTGGAAGTGACACTGTTTACACACAAAAAAAAAAAAAAAAATGGGCACCACAACTTCACGCTAACGTATGCTTTCTATGGAGAAACACCTCCAGATGTTGCTCAACTACAATCCCTATAGTCAGTTTTCATCTGTAGGTGTCCTGCTTAGGAGTTGTAGTTTAACAACATCTGAAGGGCTATATCTGCATGTTACTGAGTAGCCAACATTTTTTAAATAAATAAATAAGGATACAAAGAGCCATAATTCCCACAACCCAATATTTCAAGGGCCTTTTGTTTGCATGGCCAGCTGGAAAACCATGTCAGCTTGTCCTGATAACCACTATCTTGGTCTGTGGTCTTAATCACAAGCATTCAGCACTCCATCGGAATGTGTTATTGTTGCCTTAGTTGTGTACTGTATGTGGTTTTTGTTTAGGTCCGGGCCTGTCTGATGTTTACCACATGACGCAGCAGCTGCAATTTATTCTTTCTGCAGTTCACCAACATTAAGGTTTCTATCCCAAATGATTTTAACCCTTTCTGGAGTAAAACCAACACATGTGACGTCTACAACATCCTGACGTTCCAAAAAAATAAAAAACTAATGGTTTCAGCACGGCTGTCAACACAGCAACTTTCTCTTTGAACGCTTACAATACACGATTTATATCTGAATCCCATTAGGACTGTGTAACACAATTTCAAATCAAGAATTATGTTGTAGAAAAAAACAACCTTTCCTACATAAATAAGGCATCTGACAGTCAGAGACTAATTACTGCCTATTTTGTTACTGACTTCCTACTTATTTTTTCACAGATTACCTACTTACAGCATACCAGCATAGACTGTTAATTCCCTGCTATCAGCCCAGCAGCTCTCTTTGTAAGCGACAGGGACCCTAAGGCTAATGGCACACAGGTGGGTATGTGCGTCAGTAGCAAAAAGCTGATCCATTGTCATCCACACAGTAAAAGATAAAAGATCATAAAATGATAAGAATCCAAATCTAGATTGTATTATTGGTTGCTAACTAACCTGGACCCTGGCAACTACACACACAAAGACCGAATAAAAAGGCAAATTATTTAAAATACATTCAAAATAGAATAAAAGACAATTTTCAAGCTTACTCGCACTAAAGCTGAGCAAGGGGAGCTACATATGTATGTTTACATGTGTCATAGCTACGTTTTTAGAAACAACCCCCCACTAAATTACCCAAATGGCTTCAATTATAGGTGCGCTTCAATGGACCCTATATTACTTTTACTGCGAGGAAGAAACTGTCACAATAAAGACATGGCTGTAAAATCCTTCAACTTTAGATCACTTTTGACATTCCAATTTGTATGATTTCAACTAAGCTCCACAATGATAAATCAGCTGTAAAGGTCAACCAGAGACCTGCTATAGAAAGACACCAATCACTGGGAGGCTGGGCTTACATTATTAACTAGAAGTTCAAAGAGTTCATCAAACTGACATGTTGGTGGGGGAAAAACAGTCTGCAAGGTAGGAAATCTAAAGAATCATTTAGGCTGGGGACAGACAGGGAGATTCGGGGAGATTCTGTCGCCTGGCGTTTAATAGCAGGCGACAATCTCCCCGAATTTCCTTCTCCCTGTCTGCCGCTAGTATTAATGACAAAGCGCCAGCGCCTGTGCACACACAGCGCGGCGATTTCCGGAATCGCCCGAAGATACTTCGTGAGGAAACTTCGGGCGATTCCAGAAATCGCCGCGCCGCGTGTGCACAGGCGCTTTGTCAGTTATACTAGCGACAGACAGGGAGAAGGAAATTCGGGGAGATTGTCGCCTGCTAAAAACGCCAGGCGACAGAATCTCCCCGAATCTCCCTGTCTGTCCCCAGCCTTAAGGTGAGTGAAGTCTGCACATCAGGTATTCTTCAGTTCTCAGAAAAGACCATTTTTCCAGCTAGATGAGACCAAAATGACATAAGAAATATACATTTTACAAAAACAAACGTTCCTAATAGGTTACGACTTGGTAAGAAATTCCTCTTTGAAAAGATGTCATCTTCCCTAAAGCCACCTCATTCTGCCTCCATTGTTTTGTATCTAATTGCATGTCATAGTAACTGAATAATTGGAGCACAAAGATAATTATACTTGATGCACTTTTAATTCATTTCAGCGCTCTTCCTCACCCGCTCATGTGCCGCATGGCTCTGAGCAACAAAATGTAAGAAGATGACAACGGACAGGCTGTAAAAGGCATTCATTTGGTGACAGGATAATTTTACTTTTCTCTCTTGTGTTAAACGCAGCAACTGATTTCTTAACACTTCCGTCGTTTATTCAGTCAGAATTAACATTCAGGGAAATTACACAGAATGATTTTGAAGTTGTTAAACTGAAAGTACAATAAATTAGGGGGCATTGCAGGTCTTCTGAACTTTTCTGTGTCTGTATGAGTGGGTGTATAAATATATATATATTTATATATATATATAATAGCAAAAAAATACCGCACTCAACAGGCTCAGTTAGGATAACTGATTTTAATAGAAAAATAAAAGATATTCCAACGTTTCGATCACATCATAGTGATCTTCCTCAGGGAACCAAAAAAACTATTCAGTACAACTTTATGTATGTTTGTATAAATAATACTATTGTAAATCTACAGAATTAAAACAGCCACAATCTATTGGTTTCCAAATAAATGGCCAAACAATTTATGTTGATTCAATTTTTTTCCCCCTTTAAACTGATGCTTTGATGGAATTATCTATTGTGCTTCTCGTAATTTCATCTGCTGCAAATGTGAGTTTTTGTAATTTCATAACACAAACAAATGTAATTTTGATGGTGCAGAGTATAGATGATTTAATGGCATTATTTCATATTTACATCCTGTTTGCTCCGGACATAACAGCTAATATAATTGTGCCAGTACTAATGATGGTCTGGAGTTTCAAGCTATGACCCACTGCGTGGTCAAGAATGCATAGAATGAAATACATAGAATCAGGATAATACATGCTTAATTATAACAGCTAGAAGGGTACAAATAAAATGTACTATGGAATAGCGTTCAGAAAAGGTAATCTATCCAATAATAATGAAAATAGTTAAAGAAATACTGCATGTCAATGATGAGGGTGAAGATAAAAACACACTTACTACAACATAATTGCACACCAACATCACCCTAATCCAGGGTACCACCTTTATATGAAAGACCTTGGGCTTGAACGGTTTATACAATTGGAAAGGTTTATTATTAAGAGATGTTGGTGTAAAACACTAACCCTTGAAACTGAATAAGTAAAAAAAGCAACAAAATAAGAATATATAAGTCTATTATTGCTGCATCATCATACACTGACAAGTGTATGAAGTAGTTGGGTACAAACCATTCAATCCTTAACCTTTTAGATGACGATAGCATAGGCATTCACTCTGTATCAGGTTTGTGCTCTGCTTTTGGGGCAGATTTACTAATGGTCGAATTTCGAAGTGAAAACATTTTTGATCGGATATGCCCATTTTTGATCGAAAACGGACGCATTTGATCGAAAACGAACGCATTTGATCGAAAAAAATTGTACGAATCGAACTATTTGAACGATTTTGAGCAAAATCCTTTGAATCCCTAGGACTTTTCAGGACAGGTTCTGGGAGGTCCCCCATAGGCTAAAATGGTGAGTCGGCAGCTTTAAGGTGACGAAGTGTTGAATTCGAAGGATTTTTATAGCCTCAGTACTTTGAATTTAATTTTTTCAATTCAAATCGAATTTGGGCTATTTGATAGTCGAAGTAGCCCAAAATTACTTAGAAATGCTAATTTTTTTAAATTTTAATTTTATTTGAATATCCACTTTGACCCTTTTAAATCCCAAATCCCCAAAAGAAATCCCAGGCTACATCTTAGAATTAACAATGTATCTTATTGTTACTATAATTGTATACAAACTCTACTCTAAAATATTGTATAATTTTTCTATATTTCAATAGTAATAATTTCATTTTAATAATTTTAATAATTTCATTTCCATGACACTGTTGCTGAAAAAATATAGCGGAATCTGTATAATGCACACATGCATGTCGACCCTATATGTGCAACATATTGCATACTATAAAAAAGTCTAATCCTTTTTGACACCACTCTACTGTACCTATGGAAAACCTGTGCTATAAGCTGTGATATAATTCGTACCTCTTGTGTAGACTCTAGCTTGCTGCTGAAAACACAGGATTGACACATCACCCGTATAGCCTGGTTTATGATGCTATGATTCATTAAACAATTTTGGTTGTATTGCTGCCCGGCAGTCACATTTATGGCAAAAGCTCATGATGTCACATAGTGCTTTTTACGGTAATAATCTTCCACCCAAGGGAGATTGCAACTCTCAACAATGGCTGTAAGAAATCTATTCCTGCCTTTTTCCTTGGCTTTTCTGCGATTCTCAGAGGGGAACGAAACATTCATAACATGAAGGAACAACGGAGTTGAAGGAGCAGACGCTAGGATTACTGTGGTCTAAATTGGCATGTCTGAAAGAGCAGGCCTCCAGTTGTAGAAAAGCTTGGAGGAGATCCTATTCATTTAGTCTTTATTTAGTGAGACCAAATACAGTGGCGGCAGTATTATTTCGGGCTTTCTTTCGTTGTTTCTAAAAAGACATTTGCTTAAGACAAGCATCACAAAATAATGCCAGCATAAAAAAAAGATTTCTAATTAGTGGATAAAGAGTGTGAAAGATTCTTCCCTCTCTGGGGAATTGAACCGGTTTAGCTCATCTGCAGAATGATTCTCTTTAGCGCTAAGCCATTAGTACAGCTCTCAGTGAATGTGTTGGTTATTCAGCTTCGCTTAGGCCACAGGGAAATCTCTCGACCACTTCACACATTCCAGCATGTGGTTTTTAATTTAATTTATTTATACAAACAAAATTACATTTAGGTCAAGATATGCCTCTCTGATCAGGTGTTCCCAAAATAACTGCCTTCCTCTAAATACTCTGTAAATAATTTACAGTCCATTTATAGCTCTTCACTTGTATATTTTTTAAATCAAATGCAGTTTATTTAAGGTATTGCAACACTTTGCAAAAGCCTGCGGTGCATATGTTTTAAGTCAGCTGTGGAAAAGTAGAATGACAGACGTATATACACAATACTCAAAATGTATTGCCCTGTATGCTCTACCCCTTTTTAAGGGAGCCAGCAAGGAATGCACATGCAATGCACTGACTCAAACACATGCTTATCACATGCAAGAACCAGAATTGACATCTACTCCCTGTTGTTATAATATATTGATCTTCTGTCAGGGATGTCAAGTTAAAGGGCAATGCAATATAATACCCTGCACTGAAGGATGTTATTGACAGAAGTAGATATAGGCCCAGAGTAGGGGTTCATAACCTATAGCTCAAGACCAAAAAATTGGTCAATTTGCTATTTAGGATAAGCCACAATGATCCCTTTAAGTGGCTTGTTCACCTTAAAATTAACTATTAGTCTGATTAATTTTTTATTATTGGGATTTTTGGATAATTTAGCTTCTTGTTCAACTCTCCAGCTTGGAATTTCAGCCCCTATCTGGTTGCCAGGGTCTTACCAGTCAATGGTTTGAATGAGAGACTGGAATATGAATAGGAGGTGGCCTGAATAGAAAGTAAAATAAGTTATGTCAAGTTATAATAACAATAATGTTTTGCTGCTGGGGGTCAGAAGAAGAAAGGAAATAATTAAAAAACTATACAAAATAAAACACGACGACCAATTAAAAAGTTGCTGAGAAATTGTTATTCTACAACATACTAAAAGTTTACTTTAAGGTATACTTCCCCTTTAAAGGGGTTGTTCACCTTTGAGTTAACTTTTAGTATAATGTAGAGAGTGATATTCTGAGACAATTTGCAATTGTTTTTCATTTTTTATTGTTTGTGCTTTTATAGTTATTTAGCTTTTTATTCAGCATCTCTCTAGTTTGCAGTGTCAGCAATTTGGTTTCTAGGGTACAAATTACCCTAGCAACCCTGTGTTGATTTGAGTAAGAGACTGGAATATGAATAGAAGATGGACTGAATGGAATGATAAGTAATAAAAAGTGGCAATAACAATACATATGTAGCCTTACAGAGCATTTGTTTTTAGATGGTGTCAGTGACCCCCATTTGAAAGCTGAAAAGAAAATTGTAAATCATTAAAAAACTATGAAAAATAAATAATGAAGACCAATTGAAAAGTTTCTTAGAATTGGCCCTTCTACAATATACTAAAAGTTAACTTGAAGGTGAACCACCCCTTTAACAAATAGTGCCTCTTCTACCAGGCCTATCCAACATGGCCAGATGTAGCCCTTCAACTGATCAGCCTGCCAAAAGATATCTTTATTTTGTAATAGTAATCATGCAATGTGTTGACGACTGCAGTGAATATATTTGAATCTCATTCTAACATTGTCATTTAGTGTGGCCTTCTAAAGTTGTGTGATGTGTTTAAGGTCATTCTTTTGAAAACTACAGTGAGCACAACTCCCTCACTGGGAGTTCAGAATACATCTTTCATTGTGTGCAATTAAACATGAAGAAAGAAAAAATAATGAGTATTGCACAAGTGAAAATAAAATGCACAGATGTGCAGCATACACACTAGTAGTGACGACCGAAAAAAATCACGAAATTAAGAAAAATTTATTTAATTTTTTATTAAATTTTTTTTTAACGTGTGCAACAATTTTTCTTGCTCCAAGTGCATTAATGTCAATGGGAGTTTTTTCATTTGGGTATTTTTTTGGTCGGCTTTATTGTCACTGTGAATTTGCCACAGTTTCGCGAAACAATTTGCACATGGGAAATGCATTATATCACTGTGAATTCATGGCTGGTGAAAAATAAATTCGCTCATCACTATACACTAGATATGAAGAGGGTTCTAATATTGGGAGACATTTGGGGACAAATGCAAACACATTTAAAGCACATTCCAGCTTGCTGAAGAAGCATCCAATACCCCCTGCTGCCTCTCAATGACTTCAGTTGTCAATGCATTGTGCATTTTCAAGTTGACAAAAATCTGTACTAGTGAAGTCAGGTGTTTTCCATTGAAGTCAACACCCAGTGTGCCATAGAAAAATATTTCTCACTCTGCAACTGGAACTCATTACTTAAAAAAAAACAGGAACAGGGCTTCTGTCATGCCTGTGTGTGGCTTAACATTTCTAAATAAGACTGGCCATACACAAGCTGGTAAGTGCAAGCCATTTCTATTTATACTCATGTGGATCTGTCAGGTTTAATTGCTCCGGCAGCTACCAGCGATCCAATTGTTTAAAGAAATGTATGCGATTTTCAATCAATTGGACAGTCCATAATGGCCACCACTGAGAGACTCTGGCAGAGTGCAGTCATACCATACATCATATCAAATAACTGCCCCACCAGTAAAAAAAGTTGACAGTGTAGGTGTAATAGGTTATTTTAAAAAAGGTTAAAATTTTGTATTTGAAATCGGCGGCCTTGTTTAGCATTCATGGGTTAAGCATTAGCCAGGATCCATATCAAATACTTACTAGATGAATTCACACACATGACATCATTTTCCCACCATAACATGATTGTTTGCTCTATTCTATCAAATATCAACCGATAACAGACTTGGAAGAAAACAAACCTCAGGAGAGACACCTAATACTTGCAGAAGGTTATTAATACTAAAATACAGCTTGCTTTTACATTAAAAAGAGCATGTGGTAACATTCAGAGACACTCGAAAGAGCTTCCAGAAACTACAACATATCTCATATATACAAATACCATATTTTAACTATTTTGGGCACGCAAAGGCAAAAAATGTACACTGGAATATAAAGAGACTCATTAACAAAGCACCACATAACATCATGGAATGACAAACATGATCAACTGGTAATTAATGGAGGGAAAAAATATAAAACGGGCAGGCAGCATGTGATGCCAAACAGGGCCTAATCTGCAAGGGTCGGTTCCTGCACAGTTCTCTCACTTATTTAACATTAGCAGTTCTGCTGAATGCTCTATTGAGTTTACAAAGTAGAACATTCCCTTTAAAGGGATTATGTCATGATTATTATTATGTATTTTTATTTCTAAATCACTGTTTACATAAATATATATATATAATTTAATTCCAGAACCAGAAAGTGTATTTTTTTAAGTTGCAATATTGTGTAGGCAGCCATCTCAGGTTATTTTGCCTGGTCATGTGCTTTCAGAAAGAGCCAGCACTTTAGGGTGGAACTGCTGTCAACCTACTCAATGTAATTGAATGTGCCACAGTGGGACCTGGATTTTACTATTGAGTGCTTTTATTCGATCTACAAGGGAGCTGTTATCTTGTGTTAGGGAGTTACCATCTGGTTACCTTCCCATTGTTCTGTTGTTAGGCTGCTGTGGGGGGGGTGTTATAACTCCAACTTGCAGTACAGCGGTAAAGAGTGACTGACGTTTATCACAGCACAAGTCGCATGATTTCGGAAGCTGGGTAACTGACTGACTGGAACTGCTGTCAACCTACTCAATGTAATTGAATGTGCCACAGTGGGACATGGGTTTTACTACTGAGTGTTGTTCTTAGATCTACCAGGCAGCTGTTATCTTGTGTTAGGGAGCTGTTATTTGGTTACCTTCCCATTGTTCTTTTGTTAGGCTGCTGGGTGGGGGAAAGGGAGGGGGTGATATCACTCCAACTTGCAGTACAGCAGTAAAGAGTCATTGAAGTTTATCAGAGCACAAGTCACATGACCTGGGGCACCTGGGAAATTGACAAAATGCCCCATGTCGGATTTCAAAATGAAATATAAAAAAATCTGTTTGCTCTTTTGAGAAATGGATTTCAATGCAGAATTCTGCTGGAGTAGCACTATTAACTGATGTGTTTTGAAAAATTTTTTTTTCCCATGACAGGATCCCTTTAAGGTAACTCTATAAATGAGGCCCACAGTTTCTAAGTTGACCTTTATATTAACTTCAAGTATGTATTCAATCAGCTTATTAACAGTTTTACTATTCTAGATAGCAAATAAAAAAGTCCAAATGATGTTGCTCTGTGACTCTAATTAGAGGGGTGATTCACCTTTAAAGGGATCCTGTCATGGGAAAACATTTTTCAAAATGTATCAGTTAATAGTGCTGTTCCAGAAGAATTCTGCATTGAAATCCATTTCTCAAAAGAGCAAACAGATTTTTTTATATTTAATTTTGAAATCTGACATGGGGCTAGACATATTGTCTATTTCCCAGCTGCCCCAAGTCATGTGACTTGTGCTCTGATAAACTTCAATCAGTCTTTACTGCTGTACTGCAAGTTGGAGTGAAATCACCCCCTCCCTTTCCCCCACCCAGCAGCCTAACAAAAGAACAATGGGAAGTTAAACGGATAACAGCTCCCTTACACAAGATAACAGCTGCCTGGTACATCTAAGAACAGCACTCAATAGTAAAACCCATGTCCCACTGCGTACTATTCAGTTACATTGAGAAAGAAAAACAACAGCCTGCCAGAAAGCAATTCCCTCCTGAAGTGCTGGCACAAGTCACATGACTGGGGCAGCTGGGAAATTGATAAAATGGCTAGCCCCATGTCAGATTTCAAAACTGAATATAAAAAAATCTGTTTGCTCTTTTGAGAAATGGATTTCAGTGCAGAATTCTACTGGAGCAGCACTATTAACTGATTCATTTAAAAAAAAAACATGTTTTCCCATGACAGTTTCCCTTTAAGTTAACATTTTGCATGTCAGTTGGTCTTCATTATTTATAGTTTTTAATTATTTGCCTTCTCTGTAAGGCTACAAATCTATTGTTATTGCCACTTTTCATTACTCATCTTTCTATTCAGGCATCTCCTGTTTATATTCCAGTCTCTTACTCTAATCAATGCAGGGTTGCTACATTTAATTCAAACCCAAGAACCAGAAAACCAGCAAAAATATAAAAACGAGGACCTTCACAGCCTGCCTTTAAATGGGATTGTTTACATCAGAGTAAAAAGATTATTTTAAGATGAACTAGAGAGCAAAAAGTGAATGCTATATATAAAGTACAGTGCAGTCCCAAGTCCCGGAAGTGGGAAATTTATAATGAAACACTGGGAGGCTGAGAAATTGAGCTACAATCTGGTACACAGTGCATGCTATAAATATTATATTATGGGGTGCTGGCCAGAAAAGACGTGTGTAACATTGATAAGGATAGTGCACTATCCAGGGTCTAAACACAACTTACTATGGTTTTGCTTTCCAGCATCGACTGCAACACTGCCTCTCCAACAGGTCGGCCTGGTCACTGGCTAGAGAGATCGGCCACTCTCCAAAATACAGGAACAATGTAGACACCAGGACTCAGAAGGCCAATTCAAGCGGGGTGAACCCCTGCAACTTTATTCGTCAGATGTAACGTTTCAGGGGCAGCCCCCTTGGTCAGACATTTTTTTTTTGCTTTCCAGTATGTCACTCAGACACAGACTCTTCCTGCTCGGCATAATATGTATTCTGTGCAGCATCTCACTTGAGCATTTCTGGGCATAATAATGTCTAAAATTATCACTAGCAGGCTGCTGACGCAATGGAAATGCCCAGCCTGATGCACAATAAGGAAATTCCCTAACCTTGAGTGGATCTTCAGTAAAATGAAAAGGCTTAACTTAGCTGTGCAACTTTTTTTGGGGGGATAAAAAAAATCCAAGGCCATATTAGGCTCTAAATAAACTCATGAGAGATAAAGGGGAAATCATATGATCCATGTTTTTGTAAGCAAACTGATTTCTATAGAATGTGGTCTGTAAGTGCCACTAACTACAAAT
>CM044447.1:89323323-89476816 GCA_024363595.1 Xenopus borealis | reverse complement strand
TCCTTAATAGTTAGAGACATAAGTTGATTAGGGAAAAGATAACCCAATCTCCACAAAACACACTTCCTTTATTTTGGTTATCATCATATCTCATATTCCTGCCACACACACACACACATAGAACTCTTGCTCTCATTCCCACAGAAACTCGCAGCTAAAATGTTCAAGTGGCTTGCGTTTGTGAGCCATATAAACAATACTAAAAAGCGTGTGTGTGCTCAAGTATTTACAACACCCACACAGTCAGTTTATTACATAGCTAGATTTAGGCCAGATTTAAGTGTCCTTCTTCAGACACAGACATCAGAGACGCAGAATGCCAGCTGCCTGCGTGTGAAGTGTGTAAAAATGACTTTGTGTGCCCAAACGCTGGCCCCAAGGCACTTTACAGCAGTCTGCCGCACAGACTCACAGCCATAAATAGCCAAACACAATAAGGCCCCTGGACACACCTTCAGAAAATGGATGTCTCCATCCAGTGCAAGAAGGGAGCATTGGGATGCTTTACATTTAATGAGCAAAAACAACCCCTGCATTACCTGACTGCGCACGCCTCCATTTTTTTCAAACCCAAGGAAGCCTAGGAATTTAAATTATTGTCACTTTACAATTACATGGACATTTTGCAAAGACTACTACAAGCAGCAGTCTACCACACTTCAAGATTATATGCCCACTGGGGGCACTCTTTTACATAATGCCATACAGCTATGGAGCCTGTTATCCAGAATATCTGGGACCTGACTGCGCATAGAACTAGGATATTCAGTAACAGGTGGAATCCCCAGCACACAGTCAGTATATAACCATCTATGACCTATAGATCGGTGCTAATAATGGGAATATATTTTTTTATAAGGAGCCATCTTCCATTTCTTTCCTTTTAACAGGCAGTAACCTTTGAACATACCCGACTGTGCACAGATCATTCCATCTCCGTATATTAATTGATTACCTTAGCAATTTCCTTGCATTGTTTAACTCATACAAAGAGCTGTTATTTTAAGTAAAACACTGAGTGACTCAAGAAGTCATTTTACTTAACCCCGCTGCTGCCAGTGGCCAATGGAAGATAATGTGTTGCTTTGGCCATATGGCTGTAAAGGGATTAAAATATAGTCCTGCTGCAGCAGCCCCAGGCACAGCATTAGAAGAAGCTTTATCTACCAAACTAACATCTGGATCCTAATGTCAGTAACATTTTAGTGTTTCACTGCAGGGCATTAGATGCCCAAAAGACACAATGAAAAACTAAAAGCATTGGATCTTTAAAGGGAAAGTGTCACAGAAAATGGTTTGTTGATTACATTTAGCAGAATTGGACACACTTTTCCAGAACGAACACGCCTCCATTTTTTTCAAACTCAAGGAAGCCTAGGAATTTAAATTATTGTCACTTTACAATTACATGGACATTTAGCAAAGACTACTACAAGCAGCAGTCTACCACACTTCAAGATTATATGCCCACTGGGGGCACTCTTTTACATAATGACATACAGCTATGGAGCCTGTTATCCAGAATATCTGGGACCTGGGATTTTTCAGAAAAGGGATCTTACCCATAATTTGGATCACCATAACTTAAATCTGCTATAAAAATGTAAGCATTAAATAAGCCCAATTAAGGATTAATTGTATTTTAGTTAGTGTCAAGCACAAGGTACTGTTTTATTTACTGAGAAAAAGGAAGTTATTTTAAAAATCTGAATTATTTGATTTTATACGGGGATGGGCTTCCACTAATTCAGAGCTTTCTGGATAAGGGACCCCATACCTGCATTTCATTTATTCTTTGTCAAAGAATGTAGCATATAAATAACTGCAAATACAGAAATAAGTAAGGACCCATGCGCAGAGCTTTATTTCACTGAACATTTATGATACGGTACATATATTTTTCCTCTAAAGCTGTAGCTATAATAAACAGAACAAAATTGGCCCATACCCTACTTGTTAACCAAAACAGGCAAATGGCTATGAAAGTCAGTGTAACTAATTTATACATAACTAAAAATAAATGGAAATTGCGTGTTTTCCCGCATTTGAAACCTAAAAGCAGATATATCTTTTTTGATGCTGGGGGGTGCAATTGCTTTATTAATTTACATGTAATTTTACATCTCACATTCTCTCACTCCTGACCAAATTTGAGAACTAACCATAAGGACTGATCCCGCTAAAAACAAGTAAACCCATAAGCACATTTTCCATGTGCAACAGAAAGAGGCAGCATTTGGGTTCAGTTGGACCAGTGAAACATGGCATTATATCCTACAGACTGGCCTGTGGGCTCATAATTGGTATATATTTTTTGATTTAATAGACATTTGCAGCATTCCCAAGGGAAGAACTTCAATAAAGTTTGCTTTTAATGATGGTGTGCTAAGTGGGTTATGCTAATTTCTGGCTTCACAGCTATTTCTAAATTACAGTCCCCCTAGCATCTTCAGAGAGCCAAATAATATCAATATATGCATGGATTTCCAACATTTTTTTAATATATGACGCCGCAGCAGAAGCAAAGTAACGGATGTGTGACAAAATCAGCAAATAAATGGTGTTTGTAACGCTGTGCCTTTATTAAAGGGTATGAAGGCTGTCTGATAACTGGAGGCCAGGTGGATAGCGGTACATTGTGCCCCTGCTGAACACCTGCTTCAGCTCATCACTTATACTGTCACACAGCGCTGGCATTTTTTCCTCAAGGATGTAACAATTTGCTGCACAGCAATGTGGAAACATACGGCCATAAGCCAGAACTACATATAACAAATTCAGTGTGTCCTCTTTCCCGGCGCACTGTTAAAAGGAAGATACACCCTAGTTGTAATTACAGCTTATCGTCTATTCACTTCCTCTGAGAAAAAAAACAGTCCTAGTAAAATAAAAGAAGACACAGGGTATGCGTGCTTATCTGCATATAAATACAGGCTTCCTCTGGTGAGGCCTTCTTCAGCGAGACTGCAATAACCCCCTAGTGGCCATAAATATGTTGCTTCTCATATTTTATTATGTAGAATGCCAAAGCCAGTGTCATTTGGCAGTGTCCCCTCATAAAATTGCATTTTCTGTTTTACCTAAAGGAAGTCATTACAACTTGCCTTTGTTCCATGAATTGCCCAACTCCTTGCATACTATTTCTGTACCATAGAACCACACAAGTCTAGTCTATATATGGAAAGACAAAACTTTCAGTTTGGTTTCAACGACTGTACCTTGGAAGCCACTTCACAAAAACGCCATTCAGCTTGGGAAAGAATTAGAATGCAAGATAGTAGCGTGCGCCACTGAATTAATGAAAAAGCCCTCAAGTCTAAAGCAATTGTATTAGTGCTCGGCACTGTTGGTGCATAATAGACTCACTATGATAAAGGTAACAGGAAGCTTGGGGTCAATTAAGGCTTTTTTACAAATAGACATACACATAGGCACACACAAGAACACAGCTGCCATATCATTCAGATCAAGCACAATCCTGGTTAAGTGTTAACTATTGTCCCTCAACCCCCTTCACTAGCAGACCACAATGCCTTTTAATGTCTTAAATATTACAAATACCCAGGAGAGTTTAAGGTTTTTTTTAAGCTATTATACTGGTACCTAATGTAATGTGACATTAGACTTGGCAATTATACAATCTAAAATCAGCAAATTATCTATATGAGTTTTTATTAGTGGTAGAAGTAAGGCTTCTCCTGTGCTTGAGATGCTTAGTTCAGCTGTTATTACTTGGCACACATTACGCATGGAGCATTCCCAATGCATCGGTGATTTACTGCAGAAAATGCAAAGTGCCACAAAGCAGCCTTTCCACTGGAATTCCAGTTTAATACTGGGTATTGCACGCAGCCACGCACTTCATCAAAGCAGAATGAATAGGCACATTGACGCCAAGAGCAAGTTCCTTCATAAATAGGATATACAATGTACAATGTACTAGAGAAGCCATGCATTTGCACACATTATGGCAATTTTGGGGTCTGAATCTGTTCCCTAATAGTGCATGGGTTTTCATTAGCTGCTTGTGTCTCATTTCAGAGCATCCAAATGCATGGCATTAGCTTTTCTAATAAAAAACTTCCGCTATCAAGATTTAACTTGTTATCAGTTCTTTGCCCCATCCCTCTCCTGTCATTGATTGATTTTTTTTTTTTTTTACCTCATTAATTAGTTTTCTTTGTCCTGAGTGTCTGAGTATCAATCATTATATCACAATTGTGAGCAGAAAACACAAAGTATTTGCTCCATTTGGTTATCCTGACTATGACCCCTGGTTCTGCTGCCAGACGCAAATTATAATAATTCAGTTAGAGATGTAACACAATGAAAGGCAAAGCCTATACATTAACTACTGAACCCACGCCTTTCTGTACACTGATGGTTTGGGGATGTAGAGGGCGCTGTAGCTTTAAGAATATAAGTAGCCAATATCTTTCCATTTCAAATCTACTGGTTTAAAATAGTTATTATCTACATGGTGATGTAGCAAATAGTATTCACACACAAAGGGCAATTAGTAATTTTACTATATTTTTGTGCCTAAGCCAATTATAAACCAATATGTATTCTGTTCCATCAATTATTTAAAAAATAAATAAAGTGACAATTTAGCTTTGCTGGAGGGCACTGTTAATTTTGAGAAGATGAAAGCAACGTCCGTTAAATTTGCCTTAGTAACGAATATGACAACTTCCACTTAAATAAAAAGAATGCAAAACGCAATGAAATTAAGGCTCTCCAACTAATGCAATTTATTTTGTGCACTCAATAAACCTTCCCTGCATACGTGCATCCATATGTTGGAATGGAAGTTGCCATATGGATTGCACTAAGCATTCTCCTTGGGTCTTAGCAAATAGGATAATACATAATATGGTAATTCTTCTAATGTCTACAGAGAATCCCTCAGCTGAGACAAGCCATAATCACTATACCATAGGAGGCATAGGAGCCGGAATCAATACGGACAAGGACAATAATTAGTTAATGTACCCTTTGAATCTACAAGCTGCATATTAAATAGTACTTAGAAAGGAGACAATGTTTTTTTTCAAAATCTAAATACACCCTAATCTCTGCAACAATGTGAATGGTATGTGGTGCCTCTAAATTTGAGGTGATTGTGTTTGATGAACTATATTACTAAAAGGCCAGTATATACCCATCAACAGAAAATTTCTTCTCTGGTTTCATCACTTGAAACAATCCAGTCATCTCGCATCTGTATGCACTAAGCACGTTGCGGAATCCCTCCAGAATTACTGTACACCATTAATTTCCAGCAAATGCTCACATGTGTGACCGGAAAACCTATTACTATATTACTAAGACAAATGAACTGACAAGCTGGATTGTTAAATGTACTTTGAAATACCTTCCAGGGGACTGGTGTAATGTTACCCCTTTTCTGCAGATAAACTTGTAAATTATAAGTACATCTAAACTAGTTTTACATTTTTTATGATCAACTCAAAACACACACAGACCAATGGTGATCAGTTCTACTGGAAAAGACCAAGTTGTAATGCTCAATGAATGGATTTGTGGCCAGTGGATATATATACTTCTTGAGTGATGAAACTCCAAGAAACTTCCTTGGTTGTAAATATCTTGTAAAAAATGGATTCCAAGGGAAAGATTTCAGGGAAATTTTGCCTATGTGTCAATAGAAAATACAGAAATCTTTCCAAATAAAATCAGTAAAATAATAACAATATTATTTCACGTGCTAGTGAAATAAACAAGCCCAGCTCATGGTGACTGGAGGGTGCAATACATCTTTGCTTTTGCACTTATTCTTGTGACAGGGTTTCTTGCAAAGATCTGGAAATCTCTCTAACATCCAAAACATAAAGCATTATGATATACAAGTTCCACCTTTTGTAGCTAAGTAGCATGGAGCTTTCCCTTCTGGAAAGGGTGAAACACAATTATCTTTGCTCATTTGCAGAAAGCACTTCTGGGTAGAACAGAGTGATTGGCTCATTCTATTACTGCACAGGTTTTTCAATCTGTCTGCTCTTTCTATCTAGAAAGCAGCGGTGAGATTGTCTGACTCTGTATTGTGGAGAGGACCGCACATGAACATCCCAAAGGGACAGTAAAATGGATTAACGCACACATGTCTCAGCCTCTGGCTCCCAGCACAGAAGGGTTAATGTGGTGACGCAGCTGACAGGCTAGCCAAGTAAAGTGCAGTGGGGAACAAATAGCCATTTAGGAGGATCTCTGCCTAGTGAGTGTGGAACAGTCCATTTATGAAGACCTATTATAGACTTGGTCATCAAATTGCACAGAACCAAGCCTGTTCTCTTGGGTAAAACAAGCTGTTGGGGCGGGGAGGGGATATTTAATTCAGTCAATGCCTTAATAAGTCTAACTTTTTATTTATATATTTAACAGGGTATTTATATCTTTTTTTCTAAATTAGTAATGTGGTCAGTAATATAGTCGACAAAAAAAAAATAATCTGTACAGCCCAAGACCTCAGGTTACACTGCTACTTATGAAATATACAAAGGCATGTGTTGCACATATAGAATCCCTGCATCGCATATACATACAAAAAGTACTATACAGTACCATTTTGACCATCTGTCAATACATCAGTGATTTTAAATATTACTTACACATTTACTATAGCGACTACACAAGTATTCCACATGCCTGCCCTGCAGTGTTCCAAAAGAAGGTGCTAAAACTGCACAGAATGTAACACATTCCCCCCCATAACAATTGAAGTACATTGGTAAATAAGAAATCAGCTGCCAGGCAAAGTCTCCCCTAACGTCAATCCACCTGAAGAGAGAAGTTAAATATAGAGGAGCACTTATGAGCTGGAATTAGAAGTAGATTGCAAGTTGTGTAGAAAAGTAATTCAGCAATACAATGAAATTATACACATGCAAAAGGCACATTTAATCATCAGCTAGACCTCAGACTCTCTTTTCCCAAGAAAAAAAAATAAATTCCCTACCAACACAGCACAGCGCAATGCTCGACCAAAGAACACCACATACCACAACATGCTGCTATATCTGTCTACATTGTAGCTGGGAATGCAAAAACAACATATGTTTGCCATTTGGGATATATTACTGGCCTGGGATGAAGCCTCTGAAAATCTAATGTATCCTGTGATTTGTTTAAATCTGTCTGTATACAGTATTTTCCAAAAGAAAAAAAAGGACAGTGTGTGCCTAGGCTGCTGGCCTCGAGAAGCCAGGTGGCCACGCTTTGATCCTATAAAGATCCTACATGCCTCCATGATCCAATTATTCCACAGCATAATTCCTTCAACCCAAGGAAAAAAAGAGGCTGCTTGTCCCTAAAAAATCTTTGGGAGAGAGTAGACAGAGTGGGTATTTATGGCTCTGGTCCCCCAGGCATGGTTTCCATTAAAGTTTTAATCACATGGGGATCTTTGGAGAAGTATGATTGCCAAAGCCACTTAGCTAGCCAGGGATCATGAGATGCCATTGCGCTCTGCAATCCCTTCCCTGCACTGAGATAGATAATCCTCTTTCTGAAATCACAGGGCTCCTTCCTTCTGCAATTTGCTGCTTCATGTCAGTGCTGATCCCTGAGCTCTCTGATTTCAATAAGTGACTTACTTTGGGTCCCTACGGTGGGAAAAGCTGAATTATTTGTGCTCCTGCTTATGGAATGTAACAATGGTCAGTCATTGTAGGTGTGTGTGTGACAGGGTGGATACTTATATCTTAAATCCTGTCATTCCCCAAGTAAAATACTAGGGGCTGTTACACAAAATGCATTAGATGTGTATCTTCAGCAAGAAGATAGTTCTATACAGGTGCACTCAGTAGGCCAGTTCTTTTAGGCTGTTTTATTATAGAGTGTGTATATACAGTATGCCGAGGGCCTGTTGTGTCATCCTTGAACTTTTATTGTACCAATGTTCCAGCAGGAGGGCCATAGACTTACACTGTTTTTGAAAAAAAATTAGCATTACATTTAACATACAACATGACATTTGCAATGTCAATAGGAGAAAAAGCCATATGCCCAGTGTTCCTCCTGCCTGGCCCCATATTCTAGTAGATAATATTTCTTAGGCCTTTCACAGGTTCTAATATGACTTTAGCTGGTTTGTTCACTCTTATTTAGAGAGGAGACCACTCCTAATGATATAGGACAGCCGGTGAGTCCACTAAACCCAGCCGGCAGGGATTTAGAATTCAATATGTTAAAGCAAAGTGACTGTGCAAGCTGACTCCTCACATGATCAAATGCCTACTATATATTCAACCAGTGTTCCAAGCCTCTGCAGAAAAGCATTGCACAAACTCCTGCATTCCCCCTCACTTCCACTGATCTGGAGGACAAGCACAGTCCCAAATTAATGCAGAGATATCCCGGTCTGTGTTTAGTTTAGATCAGATTCCCTTCTGCCTCTATACAGTCACATACAAATCTATGCTATATGACTTGTGATAAAACAAAAAAACAATATGAAGAAGTTTTGTCTTGGTGCTTTATACAAATCTATTTCGAGCGGTGATTATTGATGCAATTCTGGTGGCAGTCAGGAGTTATGGTTCCCCACAATGATCTCTCATGTCAGGTTGTATATCTACATTGTTACATGGAGGAGTTTCATTGTTGTTGGTAGAATAGTGCCAATTACTCTTTCAATTGTCTATTCCCCATACAATAGGGGCTAATCTTATTTGCAAGTCAGTGAGACTTTCTAGCGAAAGAAAGGAAGATGGCTCAAACTTCAAATGTGTATTGCACAAAATACAGGGGGTGTACTGAGCTAATTACTAAGGGAAGGGCACAGCTAAAACTGTGTTACAATTAGTAGTAAAACTCATTTGTTTGGATCCTGACACACAGCCCTGCTTAAAAGAGACCCAGGATTGCCCATCCCAATAACTAGTTGTTTGGCCCTTTGGTAACTATAAATGAAACAAGGGTAGGGTGGCAAGTTGTGAAATGTACTGGTTTGGATATAGTAGAAAGATAATGTGGTTGGTGAATCCCATGCCCAGCAATAAAATAAACCCTAGACTGCCCTTTGAACTGCTACATGTGAGGCTGAAACTACAAAATGATGAATTCACTCTTCCAGTATCAGCCACTATTTTTCTGGGGGAAATCACCAAAACACAATGTTCCCACTTATAACTCCATGCATTACTTCTGCCCTACATTTCCACATTAACCTTGTCCCAGGAATTGTAAGCGTGTAATTGATATGGAGACAGCACGGTGTGGATAAACTCCATGGATATCAAGTATATCTCGGTGCCACATGCTAGAAGGAATTTACCATTCCAGATGGATTCCCATTGCCCATGGCTATAAGAAATGAAATAGCGCTGTGTGTGTGTCTGTGCCACGGATATGAGCTGGGCAGAGCTTTTCTTTCCAGAGCCATCTGCCCCTCTCTATCCCTGGCAACTGACAATCTACCGCTAGGGATCACAAGCACTTGGGAGCGCCCGCTCCGCTCAGACTGTACCGCGCAACGTTATGATAAGCGACCCCAGCGTTGGATCGCGGACCCAGTCGTCCGAATATTCGCACAGCTGTTAAAGCGCCAACAGCTACAATGTCCTGCCCTATCACCTAGATCCGCATCGCTCCAAATCGCGTCTTTCTACACCAGTATAACGCACCTCATTCTCATTGCAACTGAAATGGAGCTGCTGTAGGATGAAAGCGCTGCGAGACGCACTGGAGGCAACTCCTGGGAACGAAGAAGGGAAAAAGAAGAGCCAGGCAAAAGGCTTTGTAGTATTTTTGAAGTTTGATGCATTCCAGATGTGACATCCAGCAGCAGCAGCAAATGTGTTATGTTATGGAGGAGAAATAGGGGAAGAGTTGCTGTCTGATACAGTGAGCGACTAAACGCGACCAGACGCAGAACACAGTAGCACCCAACACAATAACTTTCCCCGCTTACCTTCTTGGCCTGAGACTTTGGCCCCCAGCGAGCAGAAAGAAATAAGTCCAAGCAGCAGAGCAAACACATCCATATTGACAAGAAGGATAAGAGACATCCCAGGAGTTGCCTTGTTAGCAAGTCATTGATTTGCACCAATTTGCCTCTCTGGACTGATGAGCCCAGCGCAAGAAACTCCGATTCGGTCCAGTCCCAGGTCCCTGCCTTGTTTAATAAGAGCTTCCCGGCAGGTACACGCAAACCTCCCAAAAAAAGCCCTGGGAGGCTTCTCAGGAGTGGAAAGTGGATTTTGGGGTGTCCAAGAAAGCGCAGCTATTTCCACTGGAGACGGGAGGGGAGATTGCAGCACACGCCGGCAGTTACAACAGGCAGTTTGGCAGCAGGACAGAGCCAATCCTTGTAGTTCCCTGCCAAGGCTCTGACTGGAGGCTTCAGTGAGCGACCAAGCGGCTGCTGTCTTAAGATGCTTTGGGAGTGTAAGTCCCGAGCCCCTGCCTTCTATCTACCTCCCTCCCCAGCACTCCGTTCCCTTATACAGGGAGACAAGCATGTGGATGTCAGCATAGGGGGGCAGAGCTACAATCTCTCTCTTACACACTCACAGCTTGGCCACGCCCCTCAGCCCTGTCACTGATTAAAGCAGAAAGAGAGAGAAAATGCCATATATCTGAAGGCACAGAGAATGCCATGTATCAGGAGAGAGAAAGAGAAAATGCCATATATCAGAAGAGGGAGAGCGAGACAGAATGTCAGATATCAGGAGAGGGAGAATAGCATGTATCAGGACAAAGAGAGAGAGAGAGAGAGAGAGAATAGCATATCTTTAGAAGACGATATAGAGAGATAATACCCTATATCAGATCTATAACAGAAGAGAGAAAAGATCAGAAGCAAGGAGCTGCAGCCAGGCAGGGTCTCAGAGCAATGCAATTTCTCCATAGGTAAAGGTGCATCTCAAAGCCTAATGCCTTAGATTATTATTATTATTATTATTATTATTATTATTATTATTATTATTAATAATAATAATAATAATAATAATAACAACATGTATTTATATAGTGCCAACATATCTCATATGCTGGAAGACAAAGCAACAGGTATATAAGTAAGTGCCTAGTACTGGGCTTTTGGAGAGTGCAGCTCTGTGCCACTCATTTGATTTGCTCTTGACCCCCCATTGTACCTGAACAAAATGGCAGAGCAATAGATCTCATTGGTGCTCATCGCTGCTAAAAGCAGCCCTAGCATTGCAGTGAAGCCCAAGCAACAAGGAATAGTAGCAGTCCACAGCAAGGCAGTTTCATTATTGCCAAATATCCTCAACTGCCCCCATTATAATCAGGATATATGGATATATATATATAAACTCAATCACCCTACAGTTGGTTAAATGCAGGGTTTTAATTCTGGTGTGAGTTGTATACATATACAATCAAGCTTTCTGGGGGAGTCTGCTCAAGAGCTTACACTCTAATGTACCAAGCCTGCTTCAGGGAGCCGGATGGAGAGTATATCATAAAAGCAAAATATTGCTGCGCATTAGGAAAACCAGAGAGCCAAAAACTTTTCTGTGTTAAATTTATACAAGGGATACTTTTATTTTATCCGTGTTATGATATAGAAATAAAGTGCAGGCAATTGCCTTTAGCTGAAAGGGAGCAATTGCAAAAAAATAAATATCTCTTGTGCCTTTTTCTGTATGCTGATAGGGAACCCGCTACTTCGAGAGGATTTGTCATATTGACACAGAGATGTGGAAATCCAATACCCAATAAATAACCTAAAATTGGTTCCTTTTTACCACGGCAAACTATACTGACACAGAAATAGACATGAGTGCTCAGAGCACACAATAGACCTCCATTTCATGGCATTTCTATGAGTCAGCTCAATACCCTTTTATCAATGAAAGCTTTCCGATCTCTTTCAGAATAAAATATCTTCAGAGTGATAGCTGTGTTGTGCATTTATCACAAAGAGAATTTGCCTTTTCTGCCGTGGCGGTGGCAGATATAGCCTGCCTTCCATGCACACACTGTGGCCAAACATGACAGTTTTTCATTGATTGGCCTCACACTGCTGTTTCCAGACTTAATTTATAAAGGGAGATAAAATCTAACTGTTAATGTAAAGATTTAACTCCATGGTTTCCATCAAACCCTGTAGCTGCTTTAGGATTTAACTCCATGGTTTCCAATAAGACCTGTAGCTGCTGTGCTGTCTAACTCAGAAGTAATTAACCTCATCAATGCCAGAGGCTTATGAGATGCCAAATACATGTATGGCATGTGTGAAGCACAATACTTTTATTTTGTTCATAACATATTTTCATCACCCCTAGAAAGCACTTTAACAGTTAGTAAGTATGGGAGCCTGTGTGTTCCTGTGAACAGTAATTAACTGCTGCTAAACTGGAGGCCATGTACCTGCGCATAAATTCACTGAAAGCTGGTGATGTGCAAAGCTATTGTAAATAGTAGATTATATCAGAAGTCAGGTGGTATCAGGCCTGGACTGGCAATATGTGGGTTCTGGCAAATGCCAGAGGGGCTGTTATAAGGTCCAATAGAAAGTCAGTATTTAGTGGTCTGGTGGGGGCTGTTTGGACCTGAAATGCCAGGGCCTATTTTAATTCTCAATCCGGACCTGGATGTTATTATCTCTGTGTCCCAGAGGGGTAGCTAGACCTCCAAGGGCCCTGCTGAAAAATGTCCTTACTCATTGCAGTGAAATACTTTTGTCCCCTGTGACCATCAGTTTCACAATATCTTCTGCCCAACCATATACTTTATACCACTGCCCCTTTTTACCAGGGTCTGAAGGCTTTTTCTTTTTCATCCCTCCCTTTATAATACATCTGAGATAGAATGATAACTAAAACTTTGACACCACCCACCTTTATTATACATTTTAAATGTTGGTGTTTTCTTCCAAATGCATATCATCTTTATTCAGTATAAACAACGGCACTTTTAAATCTGTACTTCCCAATCCCATCAGCCCCAGACATATTTACACATTATCACCACCATTAAAGAACCTGTACAATGAGGTGCTTGAATGTAGATCCACCTTTACCCTCATTGGCAGCTGATGTGGGTCTAACAAAGAGTGACTGCTGACAATGCAGGGTTATTATATATATAACATAAAGGTGCTATACCATTGTAAGCTTACTCCACCTTTATGTGAAGCCTATGCTACAAAGGGCTCATGAGCACAGTTTCCCTGTAATTTCACAATCCAATCTGATTATCATTTGACACCTTTCTGTTACATGACTCATTGATGAATTGAATGAAAAAAGGAAATGCTTGGATTTAATTTGGGGTACAACCATTGTAATGAGGCCGCCGAACAATGAAATAGAACTATTTAAACTTACATACAACCATCTCATATTTGCATAATTCCCTTAATTTCCTAGCCCCTCAGACAACAATCAAATCCCCATTAGCCGCTGCATTTCGCAGCCAGTGCAAGAGAGAGTGTATGAAGCAAATTCCTAGTGGCGTGAGATAATCCGGCCTGCACATGAGTTAAGGATGGCAGCTGTTCAGGGCAGTAGTGATGTCGGATATAATGTTTATGCCTCCCTTTTTGCTTTGTGACCTCTGTGCTCTTTGCAAAGTATATCTGCCTCTAGGGTCACGCTGCAGCTTCCCATGCAGAGAAAAGTTTATTTAAATCCGCACAATGATCTTATCCACACATTGTATGCCTTTTTGGCACTGCGCCCTACCTCATTTTTTTGTCATAAAGCAGCAGAGAATTATTGTAGAATTCATAAGTCCTTTCCCACCTTTGTAAGAGGATTGATGGAGGAAACTGCATTATACAAATTTGCTTTGGGTCAGCTTTGCCAAAGAGCATCAGGTGTTAAGGTCTCCTGATAATACTTACTTTAACTGGAAGTTTTCAATCTGCTGCTCTCCGGGTGTTGTTGAGCTGCAGCTCCCAAGTATTCCCTGCATGGGTTGGACTTTGTAGTTCAACATCAGCAGAAGAGCTCCAGGTTCCCTGTGGCACATGTGCACAAAATAATTACTTGCCCTCCAAAGACTTAAGTCACATAGGGCAACTTTGAGAATTAATCGCCAAGGGGAGTGCAATAAATTGCTCTCAGAGGAGAGTAGTGAGTGTCAGCTGTTACTAACTTATCTAGTGTGGTGCGTGAGCCCATAGATGTATTAGCTGAACCTGCTGACATACACCAAACTGAATTATCTTGCTGCTTGTTCAAGTGATATTTTGATGAAGCCCAGTGAATTCAACAATTCACATCCTTGTACAGGATCAGTTCATTAGTTTATAAAGTGAAATTCACCTTATATGATTCCCGTGTATAGTGCGCGCTATGAAATATGCATTGACATGTTCTACCACACAAAGCTAAACACATATGGGCCTTATCCACTGACTGCCAAGTTTCTGGTTCCTGAAAAAGCTGATGCAGGTTTCTAAATCAGCAGGATGAAAATAGCTACAAACAAGGGGACCTAGTGCTGTAGTCCTTCTGGACCTTTGCTAGGCTTCAGTGGACTGTAATCCCCTATTAGAGGCCCATGTCATATAGTTTGTCACTGCGGTAATATTTGCCATTTTGTTTGTCACTATGTTTGTGTAAAAGGTTATTTCCCAGTTGTCGAGACCTGTGTAATGTTAGAACAGCACCAGATACATTAATAACTTGCAGGCAGTGTTTGTAAAACATCTGACAAATTGGCCTCACACTTTAATTTGATCCAGAAAACACTGCTTTTAAGTTGGCTTTTACTTTTATCGGATCACAGAGTTTATCGGGAAATCCTCCAGGACCTCTCACCTTCAGAAAATAAAATTATATTTCTTGGAAAAAGTGAGGGCTTTAAAGATAGATCCAAAATTGCTTCTTAGCCTTTACTCTGTCACCACAAATAGTATATTTCTTATTTCCAAAGCTTCCGTCATTCCCCCCTTCTCCAGCCAGTGGAATGAAGGTGTAGCCTCAGGAGCATTCCAGTGGACTTCTTCTCAAAACATAGCGCAGTCCTCAACTCCCTGGTGGCTCGAAAGAAGTTTATAAGTTTATATTAGCTGCAGTTACAAAAGTCTTTGCTGGTTCCAATCTACTCCCAGATCAGAATTTCCCAGGTGGGACACTGACTTAATTTAATGCACACAGGCGTCCATTGCCATGAAGTTAAAAAAGATAAACCATGACTACAAATTGGTTCACTTATTTCATATATCTTATATATTTCTTGGTTAAGAACCATTGTAGGCAATGTTTTCCCATCCAGGACAGTGCAATTTTAAACTACATGGAAAATTAGGACACTTTATGTCTCATTCGGACTATAGACTTTGGTTAGATTGAACATGGACTACCTTCCTTTATTGCATAGAAGGTGGTGCTTTCATCTATTTTCTTCCATCGAACAGTCCGACAAAACATGTTGGCACATGTAACCCGATGTATCACATTGAATTTATACCCAATACTACTCAACAGTGGTGAGTGTCACTGTACCAGTAAAAGAACTGACATTTGTCTTTTTCTACAGACAGCCAGTTTGACAGCAATTGGATAAAAGTCTGTAGTTTGAACAAGTCAAGTGTAAAGACTAGTGCACTTTCATATTGTCTGTCTTGTGTAGGCACAGGCAATGTCGCTTCCATTTCAACCAACATTTGAAGAAGAGCAAAAGTGGTTTAATGCTGGATGGAAGGAATTACAGTGCTTGTTTAGCAGTCATATTTTTTTTTTTATCAGATATCACAAAGGAAAAGCTGGCCAGTCTTTTTCTTGGCAAACAAAGACACCAAAGCCTAAGGTTCTATCAATAACCCAACACAGACACAAAGATGCTGAAAAAAAAAATCTAGATTGAGAAAGGCCTGTTCCAGAAATTGGTAGTCATTTATCCGTGACATTAAGAAAATGCAGTAAGTAAAAGGGAAATAGTGTGTCCTTTGCTGACCTCCCAGCAGTGAAGACCCTGAAGGGATTGGTCTCTTTTCACACCCACTGCAGCCATTAGTTTTCAAACCTGCCTAATTTTCACTCCCACTCTGTTTGCTGAGCTGCCAATCAAACAGAAAACGTGTGATTAGTGACCATTCTTTTTTTTTTTTTTTTTTTTTTTTTTGTATGCTGGAAAGCAGACTCCATATAGTTTTCACACTGAAAGTGAATTTCAAAGTGGTTAGTTGGATAAGCAAAAATACACAGAAGATAAAATAACATGTCTGGACACAGCTTTGGGCTGATGTCAAATCTGCCGTTGATAATGGCTCAGAAATTAAGAATTTGAGATGTTTAAAATCATTCCATTCGGCAGTATTTAAATTAGAAGGCATATTTAAATCTGCGGGTAGGCTAAGAACGGTGTGTAAAATGTTCTGCATTAAAGGCAAGGCCACATCTGACCCAAAAATGCAATGCCGAATCCTATATAAAATGATATACTGTACATTTTAACAACCACACTGTTTGTAATTAGTCTTCCCTTTTGGGTCTCAGTCGCATTCCCTTGCTTCACCCACCCACTCCTTGTCTAGTGCTTGCGTAAACACCCAGACATAGTAAAATAAACTATGGTAATTTGTCATTAATTAGTACTGTCAGTAGATTTAGATGATAAGATATCTATATCAAGATTAACTTGTAAAGGGCAGGTTTCATATTACCAGCACAAAACGAATGCACAATTTATTGAGATTCAGCGTTTGTCGATTACATAATGAATTAGCAAATTAAAACTGTGATTAATAGTATCTGCTGGATTTAAGTAATGATTGCAGTTTGCCTACATCTTAGAAAGCCTTCTGAACCTTTATCTTTTCTGGGCTGGAAGTTGTTTTGTTACCAGTTGTAATGGCAGCATATGGCCATGCGGGGGAGCATGTGACCAGTAAAGAATCAGCTCAGGGAATAGATTCCTGAAATGTCAGGAGAAATATGTTTACTGCAGGAAATAAACACTATTGAAAAATCCAACGGATGAAAAACAACAGATTTTGCACAAAGATGTTTTCAGTGGTAAACATCTTGCTCTGTGCGATTCAGCGTGATCCTTATATTGTTACATTTGCTTCTGCAGAGATCATGAGAAGTGTAAAGTTTTTTTGCATAGGTGACCATGCCAAATGACATTACTATACAAGGATTTACAACCAGATGAGCCTGGGGAAGTTCTTAAACACTAGTGGAGTGCTCTGTATAACCCAGCCGGTACCCTGTGAGCGTCATAACTAGTGGCTTAAAGCTCATTGTGGAAGCGTGAACTGATGGGTATTAAATTCTGGACCAAGCTCTGACATTTTGGTGGTTATCATCAATTTACTTGCACCACATGTTGTGCACTAGAAGTGAAGAGAAATTTAGTTACAGATGCGTGCACTGTGCTCCATTAATTTGGAGGTACATATTGAATGCCCCCACTAAGTGCACAGCACATGTAGAATTAATTAGTATCTCTAGAACACAAAACAGTGTGGTTTTAAAGGGATCCTGTCATGGGAAAAATTTTTTTTTTCAAAATGTATCAGTTAATAGTGCTGTTCCAGAAGAATTCTGCATTAAAATCCATTTCTCAAAAGAGCAAACAGATTTCTTTATATTTCATTTTGAAATCTGACATGGGGCTAGACATATTGTCAATTTCCCAGCTGCCCCAAGTCATGTGACTTGTGCTCTGATAAACTTCAATCAGTCTTTACTCTTGTACTGCACGTTGGAGTGATATCTCCCCCTCCCTTCCCCCACCCAGCAGCCTAACAAAAGAACAAGGGGAAGGTAAACAGATAACAGCTCCCTAACACAAGATAACAGCTGCCTGGTACATCTAAGAACAGCACTCAGTAGTAAAACCCATGTCCCACTGCGTACTATTCAGTTACATTGAGAAAGAAAAACAACAGCCTGCCAGAAAGCAGTTCCCTCCTGAAGTGCTGGCACAAGTCACATGACCAGGGGCAGCTGGGAAATTGACAAAAAGGGTAGCCCCATGTCAGATTTCAAAACTGAATATAAAAAAATCTGTTTGCTCTTTTGAGAAATGGATTTCAGTGCAGAAGTCTATTTGAGCAGCACTATTAACTGATGCATTAAAAAAAAACATGTTTTCCCATGACAGTTTCCCTTTAAGCATTTGATTGTACTCCACCCTAAAGTAGATCAGTCTACCCCAAGATAACCAACTTACCCAGTCTGAGCATTACTCTATTTAATCTAACTTGTAAGCTTAGGAATGGGTGTGGGGATAATTGGTGGAACATTAATGCTGACATTATTTCTGAGCCCAAGTCTCACATGGAGACTTGTATAGTCTATAATCATAATGTAGTAAGGGATAATTTAAAAAGAAGTGCAAGAGTGTGCCCAGTACTTTTTTCCCTGGTCTGATTTTACTCAGGCCAATTCAGTTCTGTAAGGATACAGTCACATTGTGGCATGTGTCCTCTATCACTCTCAAGGGCAGGGGTCCCCAACCTTTCTTGCTCGTGAGCCACATTTAAATTTAAAAAAGAGTTGGAGAGCAACACAAGCATGAAAATGTCCATGGGGATGTCAAATAAGAGCTCTGATTGGCTTTTTGGTAGCCCCTATATGGACTGGCAGCCTACAGGAGAGAATGTTTGGCAGGACATCTGTTTTTTATACAACCAAAACTTGCCTCTAAGTCAGTAATTCAAATATAAGCAACTGCTTTGAGGCCACTGGGAGCAACATCCAAGGGGTTGGAGAGCAACATGTTGCTCGGGAGCTACTGGTTGGGGACCACTGCTCTAAGGAAAGGTCTACACGAGGAGATTCGGGGAGATTAGTCGCCCCAGCCACAAATCGCCTCTTCTTTTGGGCAACTAATCTCCCCGAATCGCTTCCCCCTTTCTTGCGCTGACTAATATGAAAATCGCCTGCGGAAATTCACACGAATTCAGAAAACGTAGCGTCTCGGGTGAATTACCACCGGCGATTTTAATTTTAGCTGATGCAAGACAGGGGGAAGCGGTCGCCCAAAAGAAGAGGTGTTGCTAGGGCGACTAATCTCCCCGAATCTCCTCGTGTAGACCTTCCCTAAATTAAGGAGACAATTAGGGGTTGGGAGGTAGGATTCCTATGTGCTCCCCCTGCTACCCCAATGAATACACCCCTGCTGGATAAAGATAGTGTCAGGCAGCACACTGCACTGCAATTGCACATAATGTGTCAGAACAACCACTTTTGCTCATATGTGTTTATGCAAATAGCATGCAAATCACAGCTAACGTTTTCAAAAGGGGTTTGCGCATAGTTTGGCTGAGCCAGTGTGGCACAAGGAAAAAACCCCATGGGCCCTATTGATCCAAGATGCAGATCAGAGGTGGGGGACTCTTGAGGTGGTGGCCCCAGCAGGTGCTGGACAACCCAATCCAATACTGGGTTTGGTTTACTTCCAGCACACAGTATTAAAACAGCAGAAGTATGCCTCACCTACTGAAGCAGCTCATGTTGAAATCCTGAAATGAATTTAATGATCAGGGTGGTGGCAAATCCAAGCTTCTGCATGTGTCAATAGTTACACTTAGACAGGATTCTGCAGAAGAGACAAGACTGACACAATGGCACTTAGTGCAAGTATAAAGAAGAGCAAGTAACGTGTGAATGCATGGTGATGGGGCACCAGGAGAGCTTAGTAATGAGAGGCTGGTGGGGGGATGAAGGCCTGTGCTAGGGGTAGGCAGACAGAAAAGTACCTAGCACCCCCTCCACCCATGTTTGTGATCTAACCATGTGCCTCTTCTGCTTCCCCTACTTCTACAACTGGGCTGGTGATGCAAGTTAAATGCTAATAGCAGATCTTATAGAAGAAAACCTTTGCTGACACTCTTTAATATGGCTTCCTCCAACATGGGACTGATCTTATGTGACTATGACATGCCAGTTAAATGCCACATGAAAATCACTAGTCTGCCCATCACAATGTGACAAGATGGTCTCTGCAACTATTTCTTTGTTAACCCCTTGCAAATCTGTATAGAATTGGGTATGCTCACCCTGGTGTCGACAGAATTTTCATTTTGAATACCCAGGTATGAATAATTTTCTGCAGTAACTGCCTATGTTGGGGGATATATTGTTCTTCCTATTCAAGGAAATGCTTGGTAGATTTGTAGGTGATGTGCCACCAGTGTCGGACTGGGATGCCAGTGGCCCTCCAGAAAACCTCAGACCAGAGGCCCACCGGAAAACTTAAGACCTTGGACCCACTTTCCAAACTATTATTCCTTCTCTCCTAGCTCAAACTCTTTTTTCTCCTAGTCTTTTATATCTATTTACTATACTCTATTCTTCCATTAGTAAGCATCTTTTTACCAAAAAGAAAAAGGGAATGACTGTGAAAAAGACCAAATGGCTAGAAGCAAAGGGGCCCACTGACATCTGGGCCCACCGGGAGTTTTCCTGGTATCCTGGTTGGCCACCATGAGTAGTAGCAACCAAATAGCTTGCTTGCCCTAGTACTTTAATGTGGTTTTAGTCTTGCAAGCATGAATTTAGCATAGTAACTTGTGTACTACATACAGTTTGCCCATCATGATCAACAAATGCTCAGAATTGCACCTCATTGGAATCAGCTGACACATTGTTGCACCAGTGATCCCAGGAAAATGCCATTGTAATCAATGAGAAGCAGTTCATAGAATTTTGTCACCCTCCGGATTGGATGGGCAATTCACCCATAAACACAATAAGTATAAGTAAGTCACGCATAAGCACTATTAGTATACATTGTAATTGTTATTGTTTGCAGCAGTCAGGCATTAATGTGGCAAAAAAACAAAGGCAATGCACTCTTGCTGATAGCTTCATTTTCTTCCAAGAATATTATTCCATGAATGTAAGAGAAAGTTATTCTAAAAATGGAAAAGCAGACGTACAAGCTTGTGACCCTATGCAGGATGAAAGCATAAAAAGACAATCTGCCAACTTTCACATTTGTTCATCATTTATTAAGTATGCTAAACATGCAATTCTTTTCTTTCATTCTGACCCAGTTGGTCTGTACTCCTCCACTGAATGATGCAAATATATTTATTATACTATATGTATACTATATACTGCATACTGTATTCCCTTTTCTCTTCTCTTTAACATGTTGCACATAATTGTACTTTGTATTTATTTGTATATAAATGGACTATAGCACTTGAAACCGGAAAAGGGTAAAGATGGACTGTGACACTTGACAAGAGGGAAGATGGACCATACTACTTCAAACCAGGGGGCAAATTCACTAACCTGTGAAGTTGCGCTAGCAAGGCTTTGCAAGCGTTCGCCGCACTACGCCAGGTGTAATTTCACCAGTGCTACACAAATTCACTAAAGTTGCGCTACAGTTACTTCATCAGGCAAAGCGAAGTAACTCTAGCGATGCCTAATTTGCATACGGTGCAAAGTTTAAGTATAATAGATGTATATGCTGCAGCCACTACATTACACTACCCAAGCCCAGGAAACCTTTAATAAATCAAATAGTTGTTCTATTGCATGTTCCCCCTGTATAATTGAGTTGCCGTATGTTAGGAAATGTAGGGAGGAAGGAGGGTACTCTACGATCTTTTTCAGCCTATCACCCTTAAAAAAGTAAAACACGCCAGCGTTTTTTAGGGACTTAGAAAAAATTTCAAGATTTTTTTCAATCCCCTATCTATTGTATTGAACTTTGCCAGGTCTGACCCCGGCGAAGTAAAGTCTAGTGCAAGAGGTAACGTTCAGTAAAATGGACAACTTAGTGAATTAGCATAGTGTGGTAGAGTGCCCAAAACAATGTGGGAAAAGGTGTGTTTTCCCTTTAAGTTCTCCATAGTAGGAGAAGTAAGCACCAGGAAGGGTGCTCATAAACAGAGAATAAGTTCTCTGTTTAAAGTCTTTGGTAGCCAGGTCCTGGAAGCTGGAGTATTCTGGAAAGAACAGGCAAGCCATGTACTCCGTTCCAGAAGTCCAGTTCATGGATTAGAGCTCACCTTCCACAGGAAGGCTGTCCTGTGGAAAGGTATTTAGTTTAAGTGAGATTGTTAGGAAGCTCTCTCAGAGCAGGGCACAGAGCAGGAAGGATACCTGCCTGTGTGAGGAATCCCCAGAAGGGCTGGGGGTGCCATTTGCCACTGTAAGGTGCAGAGAGAGAGAGAGAGAGAGAGTGAGAGACCAAGTGACAGAGGGTCTGTCTGTCTGCCTAAGGAAAGCCAGGAGGCTGAGCAATCCCCCAGGAGAACTGTGAGTACAGGGGTGACCCAATACAAATGTTTTCTTACTGGTAGTCCATGAGGGGCCCAGTTTAGTAAGGGACTTCTTTATGTGTGAAGTTAGAGCCCAGTGGGCAGGATTTATTTTTATGATTTGTTTTGTATCCTGAAATGGTCACCCCTGTATGTAAATAAACTGCCTTAAAAACTAAGAAAAGTGTCTGTTGTGGACCCCGAAGCTTACAATAGTTACGATCCTTCGTTGCAACTTCGCCTGGCGTAAGGGTACGAAGTTGCGTTAGTCTATCTATTTCGCTAGCAAATTTTCATCAGGGACACTGTTAGTAAACTGACAAAGTTGCAAAATTAGGTCACACTGGCAAATTTGCACTAGCGTTAGCCTCTTCTTCGCACTATAGTGAATTTACCCCCAGGTGTGGGGAAGTAGACTTAATCACTTGACCAGGGGTCAAGTTAGGGGTCGCGGACTGTACCACTTGATAATAGTGTGTGTGGGGGGGAGATTGTAACACTTGAAAACATGAAGGATAGCCCATACCAATTGATACTGGAGTGGGGAAGATGGACCATACCACTGGACACCTAGAAGGGGGAAATATGGGCCATAATACTTCACACTGGGTGTGGGGAAATCCGGTCCATGTGATGCTGCAGGCATTATAACTTGTGCAACTTGATGATGGGTGATATGGATAGATGATGCCACTTCTGTTAATGTCTTACTTTGTCACATCACATGGCAGTTGCATTTACAAATAACTTAAAAAGCACTAAAATGTGTATTAAGAGTAAAATGCTAAGTTGTTAAGAATCATATCTTTAAGTTATATTTTATTTTGGGGCAGACATTCTCTGTAAAAGTAATGGCAGATGGTGTGATTTTGAACATTTTGTCATTTGCTGCTCTGCAGGACAGTGACAAAACGGTCCATATTGTCCCTTCATTCCATTGAACTAAAGTCACCTTGGGCTCATTTTTACAGAGGAGATATGAAAAAGGAAACACTTTTTTTATGATAATCATCTGCGCAAAGTTAATGGAGGGGTAATCTGGATTGTTTTGCCCCCTGTCCATGAGGCTTCAAAATGTCCCATCCATGTGCCAATACCCTAAAAATATCCATGCTCATCCTTACATTCCTAGACTAATCGGTATAAGCCTCTGCATTATCTGGAACCTTTGAGGCTATCATTAGGATTATTAGTGAACAAATTATCTTGGATATGTAATTGCAGCATTGATTAAGATGCCTAGTCTCCTTTCAGAACAGATAGGGGCAGATTTACTAAATTCACATGAAGGATTCGAAGTTCGATCGAATTTCAAAAAGATTCAAATTCAAATGTTCTACTGTTTTTGAAGACCACTTTGACCAGTGAATTTTGTAAAATTTCATTCGAATATTCGACTGTCGAAGTACTTCCCCTTTAAATTTTTATTCGACTGCCTAGTTCGCCAGATTGAAATTACCGAATCGGGTTTCATTATTTTTGATTGAATAAAAAATATTCCATCGATCGATTTGAACGATTTATCGATTGATACAATATTTCCTATTCGATCGTTCGACCAATCGAATTGCGGTAAAATCCTTCAAACTCAATATTCGAATTCGAAGGATTTTACTTCCCCCGTAAAATTCGATGGTCGAATTTCAAATTTTTTTCAATTCGAAATTCGACCCTTAGTAAATCTGCCCCTTCGTATCCTCTGTGGACATCATTAGGATACTCTGTTGACAGGACAATTTTGTGTTGCGACTGTGCGAAGCAGAGCGGCGAATGGTAGACAACATTTTGAGACTGGATACCCATGGGCTGGAAGAGTGATCCTTTTCTAAGTTCTAGATAATAAGGCTCTCCTTCACAGAGTTCCTACACCAATATATGGCTATACAATAGTTATACATAAGTTTATGCTATAAGATTCAATTGGATTCAATTAGATTTAAACCTATCCCAAGATGTTTGAGCGTTTAAAATAAAAAGAAATTGAGGAAAGGCATATATAATAAGCCTATGTGCAGATCTCCTCTACATTCAAGTATGCACATCATGGCTCCATCATGTATGACTGGATATCTCACAGAATTAAACCTTATCCTAAGAAGAAATTTTAATTTTATTTTTACCTGTCAGACCAGTTCAGACAATGTCCTTACTGAACTGAACAGCACCCGATAAAACTGTCAGACTGAAAACTGAACGTTTGGCAATCCCCAGTGCCAGAGCAGATATTTAGCCTGGGGTAGAATACAACTGCAATTTGTTGAAACAGTTTTGTCTTGATTTTCCCAATTGTAATGAACAGGGGCTGCCCAGTGTGGTGAATAGTTCATACATAAAATTGCTTTATATATTTGAAGCAAAGGGTTACACTGCAGTTGGGTTTGGTAACATAACCAGTAATGGAACTAGTAGTTCCCGGACTGTGCACCAGCTAACCTCCTGCAATCGCATTTACTTGTTAAATTACTTGGTTTGAATCCTGTTGAACACTTTGGGCCAAATATATTACTGTGGAGTGGATGATTTAAGTTACCCTTGATGAACCAACAAGATGATCTATGGAAATAAAAAATAAAATCTGCACCCTTTGTTTTGAGCCTAGTGGAATAGTGATGACTCTATATTCATACTGATGATTTCAATGATGATTGATGGATTTCAAGCATATGACTATGATGAAATGTCAATTTTTAGGATCACCTAAGTATTAATGTAATGTATAAATTAGCAATACAATATAAGATGCCTAGCACCTTTTGTGCTCAAATGTTTTTAAAGAGGGATGCATTTTGCTTTGTATACAGTGACATGCTATCAGCTAAGCACTTTATGGGTTGAGTTGCTCAAGGAGGGATATATTGGCACTGATAATGAATGAATACCTCTCTGTTATACCTTGAGTGTCTAGGTATCTTTCTTTATAGCTTTCTATGGTTTTTTTGTAATTTAATTTATTGTTTTGTGACCATAGCACATTCCACTTAGGGTGTAGGTTAGCCCAAGTAATAACCCATGCCATTTCTATATCTATAGTATGGTTAAATTCAGCGACTGATGCCAAAACTATAGCTCAGGCGATAAAAGAAATAAAAAACCAGTGCATTTAACTGCAATAATTAGAGCAGTATACTGATTATCTGTTATTGCCTTCAGAATATTTCTATATCTCAATAATAAAAGTAGGAATGCAAAGGCTCAACAGCAGGAAAGGATTCTTTGTGAATGTTGTTCCATTTCTGCACTGGCAGTTGGGGAACAAGGAACTGAGATCATAAGGTTTGGTCTGTACCAATATAAGGCATACATCTTTTACTTATTTATATATTTAGTTGTTTTTAGATTCATGCACAGACAACCCCATACGTTTCTGGTTACTATGAGCTAACAGCTATGTTAATAAAAAGCTCTACATTTATCCACCATCAGTAGGCCCACTAAGGGTAGAATATCCTCCTTGCCTTGCATGAATTAAACTCTATTTCTAAATGGTACTTGTTATATATAATCACAAAACCAGACTCCTATAATCCTAAATATAATTTCCTATAATGCTAAATTTAAAAAAAAAATCTGCATAATTGTACTGAACTCTAAAGTCTATCCCTTTAATTCATTTTGCATAAATAATGCTTTACATGAATACATACTACATAGCTACAGAGAGAGAGTACATTCTGCAGCACACAAAATTAATTGCAGACCAGCCATGCAGAATGCAGATGCTATACATTTATACATATCACGTTTTAAAGGGAAAGTTCTGGTATCCCTACTATATGCATGGATGCTAACATTTATGAAACTTATACAAAAGTTTCCCTTTTCATTCAGTTTATATTTGCATAGCCCCCTGCTTGGGGGGGAGATGACAGCAATTTTAATTAAGTTATTATACCCCCTTGCCACTAACTCCTCTTGGATTTCACTGTTTAATATTTATTAGATTTTACCAGTTATGTTAGTGCTTTCACATACTTTCAAAGATCTCCAAATGTAATGGCACTAAATGATAACAGGTGTCACAATCACTTTTTAAAAGAACACTTCAGTTCAAAAATAAAAACTGGTTAAATAAATAGAATATGCAAAATAAAAAAAATTCTAATATGGTTAAGTTAGCCTAATATGTAATGTATACAGCTTCAGTGAGCGGATATCTAACAGAACAGAACAGTATTTCTCGTTTTCCTTCTTTCTGACATTATCATGTACCTGATAGGGGTCTGCAAACAAGGAATGGAGCTTCTCCTATACCCCTCACTAATAAGTGCTCCCAGGATGATTACAGGGCAGTTATAGTTAAAGCTGGCCATAGAAGTAAAGATTTTTGAAAGATCCAATGATTATCGTGAGACCACGATTGTCTCAAAACGATCGTTTAAATGTCCGATGTGTCCATCAACTAAAAAGACCATTTCAGGCGATATTGCAGCAAAACTGAAGGATTGCAGCCTGCTTGTCCTGCAAACTATAGGTAGATTGCACGGAGAACGAAAAAGATTTTCTAACCTGGCCGATCAATCTTCAGACCAATGTCGGACGAAAAATCGTAAGATGAACGATCGTTTGTATCCCACTAACCGCACGATAATTTTACAGATTGGTTGGACTTCCCTAAAATCGGTCGTTTGGCAGGGAAAGATCGTTGCGTCTATGGGGAGCTTAAGAGTAGTAGGAGTGTTGGTTAAGCCACAATCTATAGCCCTCAGAACCAGGTAGCATGAGATAGTGTGGAACAGAATCAGGTAGAATGTGAAGCATAGTCAAGACAGGCCAGGGTCAATTGAAGTAGAATGGGCAGTGCAGTACCGAATCATGTAGGAGTATTTACTAAAATCTATTTTATCTAATTTTTAAAATAAAAAACCACAACCAAACTAGATTTTTACCTTATTTATTATTTAAAAAGCTCAATTTAATCAGTTTGAGTAACAACTCGATAAAATCAATTACATTTTCGAGATTCTTGCCCAAAAAGCCCAAATTGATTGGATTTTCAGTCTAATTTCAGCGCAGACCACAGAAACTTCAAAATTCGATAGAGACCTCAGCAATTGACGACCTCGGCAGGTCTGAGATGGTGGATTTACGGATTCAGGTTTTTGCTGTATCAGGCTCTAATAAATATCGAGTTTTCCAAATGCTCGCTCCAGCATATGGCAGCTAATAGGAGATGGGTCATTGGCCAGGGTACCCTTGCACTATTTCTGTAAAGGAACCCTTTGCTTATGTGTCCACCAGTTTGATTATGACCTGCAATCTACAATCAGTGCAGTGCAATATGATCAGATTGGATGTTTGCAGTGAAGTATAGGCAAGCTAAATTAATTAATGCACTTGCTCAAATAATTAATGCACATGTTGCCAAGCAACAGTACAGCCAGATGTTTCATGGTAAACAATATGATTAACAGATATGGAACAGTGTATTTTCTTTTGTGAAGCATATTCAAGGGGGATTTCATTCATCACATTCTTAATTCAATATATCTTATGCATGTGGAGCTATATATGTGCATATATTGCAGTTCTTTATTTTATTTCATATCTACCCACCTCAAAGCTATGGCTCAGGCTAAGTATGTGGCATCTTTGCAACAGATTATCATATCCTTCTCTCTGTACTGCACAAGGAAGCGCTAGACTGTTTAAACTAGCTGTGCGTTTGAAGGTGCATTTTTTAAACAGCCTAGTTTATAGTGGACATACAAGAATAGAAAAGGTTTCCAGCTTCCAGCAGAGCTCTCTAAATTCAGCTGCATATAAAGTTAGTGACTATGAAAGGAAAGAATGGATTTCTTTGAAGCAGATGGCAAATAATACACTTCCTTCAGACGTGCTCCCCTATTCAGCAGGTTAAATTCATTAAATCCTCTATCTGTATCTTTAATGCTTCTCAGGTCCCTCTGGGTGAATTAACCATAAACTCCTCCATTTGTATAGTGAAATTTCGCATCTTAGTGGGAGTTCAGCTGCAAGAGGGAAGCCTTAAAATCTGTGCTTTTCAACACAATCTTACATTATAGTCCCTGACATTTATATGCATTCTAATGAGGAGCAGTATGAAGTGTGTCTGGCATACTCTAAACTACACAGGGGCAAGAGGTACAAAGGTTTTCACTTGAAGTTTTGGAGCAAATTGTGACTGGTAGAACTATATATATATAGAGAGAGAGAGAGAGAGAGAGAGAGAGAGAGAGAGAGAGAGAGAGAGAGAGATGCTCAGGGTGTCTACACTCTGACTCCTTTAGAAGTTGAGGTGCATGATCAATTTGGGTAACACACTTGATAGAAGGATCAGCACACTCTTGTAGAGATGAATCAAGTGTTTTTATTCATAACACAGTATTTACCTTCATCAATATCCTTGAAACGTTGGAAAATGTTGATTCATCTTTACAAGAGTGTGCTGATCCTTCTATCAAGTATATATAATTGTGGTAAAATGCTTCAAATTCGATATGATTTTTATTCCCTTAAAATTCAATGGTCAAATTCGAGGGTTTTTTAACTGCCCCATATAGTTGATTTTGAGGTGAGCAACCCCTTTAAATTAGTGTTCATACCCCTAACAAGGGAAAAGATTATTCTCTGTGATATATGTATTTTGTTATTAAAATTAACATAAAATATGCTGTCAACCTAAGTGCCCTATCCTCTCAATTTATTGTCAGATTTATTTGAATGAGAGGGGTAATTTACAACGGCTTTGGAAGGATATACAAAATCATGCCTCTAAGTGCTCATTCTCTATTCCAGGGGTGCCCAATCTTTTTAACTTGTGAGCCACATTCAAATGTAAAAAGAGTGGGGAGCAACACAAACATGAAAAAAGTCTCTGGAGGTGCCAAATAAGGGTTGTGATTGGCTATTTTGTAGCCCTTAATTGGGCTGGCAGCCTACAGGAAGCTCTGTTTGGCAGTACACCTGGTTTTTATGCAACAATAACTTGCCTCCAAACCAGGAATTAAAAATGAAGAACCTGTTTTGCTGCCACTGGGAGCAAATTCCAACCAGAGCACTGGTTGGGATTACTGCTCTATGCCTGGAGCCTCGTTGTTCTCTCTGCAACATATAGCAAATTGGCAAAAGGTGCAGAGTGCAAAGCTAGTCCATACTTACCCCAAAAGATTTATGTTGTTATTGTCACAAAAAGTAGGAATTACCCTCAGCCTCAACTTTTTTCATGCTTGTGTGGCTCTCCAACTCTTTACATTTGAATGAGGCTCACAGGGAAAAAAGTTTGGGGACCCCTGCCTTAATAGGTTGCACAGTCACAGCCACAGCTGATTTGCGCCAAGTGAATCAAATGCTAACACTATTAATGGTGTATCCAAAATTAACACCATGTTGACACAAATGCAGAGATAAAAAATATGCTACACATTTCCAGATTACCAACAATGATATAATTGTGCATCAATATTGTGGTGGACATAATTTAGCATGTACCCACAATTCTCTGGGACTCTGAAACTCTGGGAAAAATATTACATTGTGGTTAAAAGCATGGCAAGTTTACTACTAAATTTTGCCTTTGTTCATAAAGTAGCCTTTGTATTTTTTCCTTCCAATATGTACTAAAATATCAACATTCTTACCCCACTTGATTTGTACTTCTGTCCTGTATCCTATTCTCACTGAACTGCTTTTGCCTCTCTTACCTTCTTCTATACAGTCACTTTAATGGTATATCATTTACTAGGCCACTAAGACACGTGATTTCTTTAACGAGACCTACAAGTGCACCTAGACTTATTTTGGGGTAGCACAGGCAATCTGTATGTTCAGTTACAGCTTTGGTTGCTAAGAAATTAGGGCCATACTTTTTAGAATGGGCTTTGTAATCGTATTACAGCAAGTCATTAGTGCTACTAATTGGACAATCATCTGACAAGGACCTTATTATTTAACGAGAGGATAGAAATGCAGTAAACAAGAAGATACAATTAAATAAGCCTTTATGATTTGAGATGCTGTATCTGCTTGTAATGCTGCTCATTCCCAAGTGTTTGAAGATGGAAATAATATGAGAGTATATTTCACTGAAAAACTCCTTTCTACATGAAACGCGTATACAAAAGAATTCTGCAATACCTTAATAATAGGTTATCTATTTATTGCTACAATTAAAATTACTGTAGTATGATAGCTTCACAATAATTTGTTTTTGTATAGAAAGAATACTCAGATTTCCAAGGACCTGAGATACCTGGATTCCTGTAAATAACAGGATTGTGGAATAAGGCTGGAGCCATTCTTTCCAGACTATTTTAAGGGGGGTTATTTGCTAAAACTCAAACTTATCTCATCTTTTCATTAAGCCAAGCTCAACCAAACACCCATTCATGATTATATCTTATTTAAAAACAAATAACTAGAAAAAGTGGGGTCGGGGAAAGACTCGATAAAAACGAATTGTACAAATTTTTTGTATTTAACACCAGAATTGCTAAATTTTTTCTGTATATCACCTGAAAACCCCAGATTTTTTGACTTATGGGATGAAACCAATTGTAAAAGGGACATTTGCCATTGACTTCCTCATGACCTCGGCTGGTTTGAGATGCAGGATTATTAGGTATGGACTTTTCTCAGCTTCAGGGTATAATACATCTTGAAAAATTTTAGTGTTTTTTTTCACTAAGAATTTGAGTTTTTGCCCAAAAAAAGGTGACCAGATAAAAATCGAGGTTTAGTAAATAATCCTCAAAGTGTTATGTATAGTGCAACAAATTTGGGCTGACGCCCACAGCAGTAAGTAAGGGCACTTACTTTGCCACTATAGGGTAGCTATACCCTAAACTATTTTCTGCAGAACTATGCTTCTTCAAGGCTAATTTCTGTGTTGGCATAACTTTACAGCAATGATCCCCAACCAGTGGCTCATGAGCAACATGTTGCTCTACAACCCCTTGGATGTTCCTCCAGGTGACCTCAAAGCAGGTGCTTATTTTTTAATTCCTGGCTTGGAGGCAAGTTTTGGTCAAATAAAAACCAGGTGTACTGCCAAACAGAGCCTCCTGTAGCATGCTAGTCCACATAGGGGCTACCAAATAGCCAATCACAGCCTCCTTTGGCACCCTAGGGACTTTTCATGCTTTTAAATGTAACTCCTTTTACATTTTAATGTGGCTCATGGGTAAAGAAGGTTGGGGACCTCTGGTTTACAGCATTATTAATGGGCTCATACAACTCATACAACAGCTCCAAGATGTAATTCCATTGTCCCATAAATAATACTCAAATACAAATTCAGATTTGTCTTTCAAAAAAGATTAAAATTGTAATCTCTTTTTGGCAGGGAAATCGGTCGCTATGTATGTCATTCTGTATGTTCTTTGTATATTTACAGTGCTGCGGAATATGTTGTGGCTCTAAAAACACATGCAAATAATAATAATAATAATAGTAACACCTTCTGTGGAATTCATTAATGTATTTTTCTATATACCACCAGGTATTTTTACAATTGACACAAATATTATTTCTAGGGTAATCAGGAACCCCAAATTTTACTGTGCATATTTTGTATGTTATTTGAGTAGATCAGACTCTAAATTCTACGTTTGCATAGTTATTTCTGCCTTTTCTCAGCAAAGTGATGAAGAAATGCACTGAGCTTTGTTGCTTTAATGGAACTGTTTCATATTACCCTTTATTCACAGAGCATTACAGAATGATGATTTTCCTAGCTCTTCCTCTGTAACAAATGATGTTAACATTAATAATGCAAAAATAATATCATTAGGATAATATTCTGCTCACGGAACCATTTTTCAAATCGCTCAGAAACATCATTTTGCCTTTGATGGGATTTTTTGTAGACAACAAAAAGTCTATTGGAAGGAAGAAAAAGCCTTTATTAAATGTGTTAAGCTAATACTCCTTTGTGTAAAGCTACTGTAGAGTCTTAGGATGAATTTATACGACCTGATAGCTAGAGGTGTGATACTTGGTGAGAAAAATGATTGTTTGATGGGGACATATGTGGCCCATGGGTTGCATAAAACTGGAACCTCCGCTGTCTTCAGTAACAAAGACGACCAGCTGGCCATTACATAGGGCCACACTGTCACCATGGCAACTATAATGGCAGCCTTTCTTTCCTCTGCTGCCCGGCCCATCCAATTAGTACAGTGTTTTTTGTAAGGAAAATGAGGTATTTTCCAGGTGCTGATTAAGCTTACATGAGTCCTGTCTTTGTGTGATTCTTTCTATGACAGAATAATGGCAATATACAGTTATAGGGCAAATAGCAAATAGGTAAAAGTTAATTTTAGTGAGAAGATCATAGATTCATGGACCTAGTTAAAGGGGATAAAAAGAGAATTCGACATCTCCGTTTAGGCTTTTCCATTTCTTTATATTTGTTCTTTTTTTTAATTTAAATTGTACCATTTTATCATTAGCTTGAATGCAGATCCTACACTTTTGCTTAGAAACTCAGTTTTCCTGCAGATGCAAATGTCAGTGACAATTCATTTGTCTTAAAGGGGCACTGTCATTTTAAGGTGTTATTGTAGCCTTCTTTTAACATACATATGTACATATAATACATATGTATTTCTATAGTGCCAGCATATTTCATAGCGCTGTATATATCTTAACAAGCCTGCAGCTGCTTTTCAGTATGAATACTTGGTAATGTTTGTTTGGCCAGCCCCAGTCTTTTCTCTTCCTTAGGATTATGCCACACATATTGCTTCTCTGCTGGTGTATATCAGCTGTAGTTGAAACACCCAACACCTCCTGTGCGTTCTGTTACTCATATGAATGAAAAGTGTGTGTCATGGGTTTAGACATGGCACATTAAAGTGTAAATTGTACTACTCTTTCTATTGTGAGATACATACTTACGTTTTTGGTGTTTATCTAGAATTGCAGCTATTAGTACATAAGGTCCCCGGACACACGTGGTTTTTTACGCTAGCAGTTTCAACCTTTGACAATGGCATGCTACAGCAGCATATATATGCTGAGGCCAGCATCTTTAAAACTACAGTGTGCACCGAGTAGAAAAAGCTGCAAATATCCGTATATGGGCCTAAAATCTCAGTATTTGACCACTCTTATGATTTTATTGAGAGCCACAAAAATGATGCAGCCTAATTTTGGCTTGTCCAACTGGAGGCAAGTGGGTGAGACTGCTCAAGAGCATGTAGCAGAGAAATGATCAGCACATAATATGGAAACATATTCTCAATAATGTCTGTAGTCAGCATCAATCCTGGGCCCACCAGGACTGCCACCCCTACTACCATCTGGGCTGCATTTCCGCCCTTAGGCCCCCTGCCCCAGTCTAAACCCGCCTCCACCTCACTGCATACTTTATTTTGCGGGTTCCTGGGGAGATAAGGGCGCATAGCAGGTCTAGGTCAGCAGGGCCCATGAGTGCTAGGACCCAGTGGGGGTTCTTTTCTTTGTGTCCCGCTGGCCTATTACGACCCTGCCTTATTGACACATATTGGAAGTTTGCTTAGACAGATCTGGAATACGGTTGCCACCTGGCCAGTATTTAAAAAAAAAATAGGAATAAATAGGAAGGCAACTCTCATCTGGAATCATAATTAAATTTATGACATGTCCATCAGAGTGTACACTCTTCATGTCAGGGACCTCCTTTGTCCTGTTTCATGGAACTTCAGCTTTGTAACTCTATGTATCTACAGAATATTGATGTTTGTCTTCCTTGTTTCCCTGTTGATGCTCTTTGCCACTTTATATAAATAAATATATATATAAATATATAAATATCACTGTGCCAAGTATTTTTTTTATATATTTGTTTTATTTATAATTAGTTGTAATTTTGTAAGTGTACAAGAAAACACTGCATTCATTGATAGGCATCCTTTGGGCATTATCATAGAAACTTTATTTCCTCCTGCAACAAAAAAAAAAAACATTAAATATAGGCCATCAATAAGTAATTTGTCAAAACAATGAAGTCCAAGGAGGCTTGGAACTGTAAAAGCATTTTAAAATTTTCCCCTCAATCATAAAACATTCCAATGTGCGGTTTCACCCCTGACTGCTTGTGATACACTCTGATCAAGTTAAAGATTAAAATACATTGTGGTCCTATTAGCCTAATGAGGCATGCTAACCTGTCATTAATGTTTTATGAAGGAGTGCACGTTTTTCAAATATCATGTGTCTGCCTTTCACAAGAAAAATACATTACTAGATATAATTTAACCTTTTAAACCCAAAAAACAGACACCTTTGAAGAGAAGAGATTAATTAAAAAGCTGCATGGTGTCAGTTATTTTTAATGTCTTTTCATACACTCTTCTCTTCATAGGAATCCCTATATTTAGTAGTGTTGTAGAAAGAGCATGGGTGAGGCTATTGTCTCTTTGATGCAATACATCTGTCTGCCATAAGTAAGTCTGGAATTTTCCTGAATGAATCAGACACAAGCAGGTTGTCTCTAAGGGGCAGATTTACTATTGGTCGAATTTCAAATGATAAAAAAATTCGAAATTCGACCAGGGAATAGTGGGGAGGTAAAATCCTACGAATTTGAATATCGAATTCAAAGGATTTTACCGCAATTCGAATGATCGAACGATCGAATATAGAAAATTTGATTGTTCGAATATTCAAATCGAATTCAGATCGAATATTCGAATGATTTTTTAAGCTATCAGTCAAATTTTTTATATTCGATCTTAGGGAATGATCCGCATTTCGGTAGGTTTAATCTGGCGAAGTAGGTGGTCGAATTTAAAGGGGGAGTATTCGACCATCGAATTTTCGAATAAAATTAAATTCGAATATTCGAATTATTCGAATTCGACTATTCGATGGCTGAATTTGGTTGAATTTGCCTAATTTGCATATTCGAAATTCGAATTCGAATCTTTTTGAAAATTCGATCGAATATTTGAATCACTCATGTGAATTTAGTAAATCTGCCCCAAGTGTCATGTTTGAAATAACTCTGCCTCACTATTATAGTTTCTTCTCCAGGCCTTAATATTTCCAACAGTAGGGGTTAAAATGTAAAGGGCGCTAACAACAGAGAGTATAGTAGAATGTATAAGTTATCCTGCCATTCTAGAGACAGCAGACCCTTGTAGCTGCTTTCCCAGCAAAATGGAATGTAAAATTCAGCTGCTTTGTACAGAACTCCACTTTGCCGGGGAATCTACAACTTCAGACGTGGGTGAGGATTTCACACAGATTTAGAACATGGAACTATACACTCACAAACCCACTGGAAAATGTAACTTTTGGCAAGCAATAAGCTCTGAGGCAACTGGTCAGACAGCTAGTGTACACAGAGGCAGTACTAGCAGATAGTAGATGTTGTAATAACATATTGCAATAGATGTGAAAATACACAAAAAATTTTATTTTAACCTTTTCTATTTATGCATTTTTTTAAATCTCTCCCAAAACCAGTGACAAGAAACAAATAACTACAAAATATTCTGTATTTTGATATACTTTGGTCAGCTTTTTCTCCACCTACAATTTGTTTTTGCCATGGACTGAATTTGGCAAATCCTTGGTGGGATTTGTGGATATCAAACGTATCTGTAACAATATAAGTCGGCGGCAGAGAAGGCCAGCAAGGTATTTTTTTGTATTGAAAAGGAGCAGAGATTTGTGGGAGGAAAGGGTAACTATTTTCCTAATAATGCCTCAAAGAAGAGCAACTAAGCTGATAAAGAATATGAAAAGTCTCAGTTATGAAGAAAGTCTGGCCAAGTTAGAATTATTAATCTAGAGAAGAGGCATTTAGGGCAATCGTCCACAAGGAGATTAATTGCCTACTATAAATCTCCTCTTCTTTGCCAACAGAGATAAAGTGAATCTCTGGTGGTAAAACCCATATGTTGCTCCGAACTTGCCTCAACAGGAAGCTTCAGGCGACTTCGGAAGACTGAAGACGAAGCTTTAATTTTAGATTTGTAGGGTTCACAGTTTCCCCTTTAATAACCGTCCCTTGCCTTTAGGTCAGCCTAATAAAAATAGTTATGGAGGTCTTTAGGCTTGATCATGAGGAGTGAAGCAAGTATTATATATACAGTAGATAGGTGAATGTTATAAATGTTTTTTTTCTGTTATTCAGATTCAATTGGCCCTTAAGAGTGGGAGGAATTAAAAGAAATGGGTACTCTAAGAGCAGGTTAAACAAAGCAGACCCATACACGTTAACTGCATAAAATTCATTTATAACCGCTTAGCTTTGGAAGATGAGAGCTCCTGTTAAACCATGGATAGTAATGAATCATGTGTTTTCATTTAATTAATTTTTTTAATGAATAATGTTTTCATTTTCATATGTATTTATAACATGTGTTTTTCATTATAGACGGAGGTCACATTACTTTTGCTTATTTATATAAATGGAACAAAAGGCAGCAAAGTAGCTGAAGCATTTACAGCCTGGTTTTAGAAAGGATCCGATTCATAATGATACATGAGTTCTCTGTGACCGTCTCTTTAGCAGATGCCCTTTAGCATATCAAAACTATTTTCCAGCAAATACCAAAAACTTATTGTAATTAACTTGAGCTGACCAAAGAAGGGCAAGTTGCTTAGTATATGCTGGGCAGCCAAGCCACGTGTCACTGAGTAAGCCAATTTCAAAATGAATATCCAATGACCAATCGGAGTACAGTGAATTTATTTTATCTAGAGCTCAGCAAAGAATACAAATGAATGTAATGAATCATAAAACGTATTACATGCCTGAAAGGTTACTCTGAAAGCTCTTCTTTATATGGCTTGGTGGGACTATGTCTTCTGTAGAATCTTTTCAATCCTTAGTGCCAGGAAAACTACAATGGTCTTAACATATAAACATTGACAGCAGACAGAAGATACTTCCCCACTGTTTATCTAGATCCTTCCACAGCTGTCTGGTATATATAAAGTTGCAAAGAAGAAAATATAGATGCAAGGATGAATAGCATGAATGAATGCCCAGTTTTGAGTCTATTTTAGTGATTGCACTTATAGTAACCCATCAGCAGGTAGTATTTAAAGGAGAAGGAAAGTCATTTTTACTTGGGGGTGCAAAAAGTTAGGCACCCCCAAGCGATCGCATTTACTTACCTGAAACCCTGGGCCGGTTCTCCTATCAGGAGAAAACTGCACCAGCCCAGGGTTATTCCAGAGAGCACCACTGAGCATTCGTCTTCCTACTTCTTCTTCCTTCAAATTTCCCAGGGCAGACTCTTGCGCAGTAGAATGAAAAACAACTTCTTTATTAAAGTTTGGCTTTTAGCTCTACATGCACATACATACACACCCGCGCAAAGAAAGACGAAGAAGCAGGAAGCCGATCACTTTGTGGTATCGATTTCTGCTGGTAGCAGGGCCGGATTTACATATCGGCTGCCCCTAGGGCCACTGCCATTCGGACAGGAGCAATGGGGATTGGTGCATGGGAAATGTAAAAAACAACTGTATTTCCTGCATGTCCCCAATGTTTTTGAACCAATGTGGGTGTGGCTGAGCAGCATGCCACCCCCTAAAATCCTGCCACCCTAGGCTGGGGCCTAGGTGGCCTTTCCACATATCTGGGCCTGGCTGATAGGAGCACCAGTCCGGGGTGTTAGGTAAAAGTAGAAAGTTGCTGGTAATCCTCAATTCTTAGCAGGTAAAAACTTTAAGCCTTCCTTCTTGTGTGACACCTCTGCCTCCGTGTGCATATAATTCCAATAGAGAGAGCACAAGAATAGGCTTCAAACTGCAGAAGTTAACTGCTCAAAGTTTTTATTTTCCACACAACATGTTTCGAGCCATTGTGGGCTCTTTGTCAAGTTTGTTAGGTAAGTATATGCAATCACTTGGGGGTTGCCTAACTTTTGGCAACCCCAAATATAACATGCATTTCCTTATCTTTAATGATTACCTGTTTGAAAGCAAACATTGTTTTGTTTGTCATGGGTTATTATGCCTTTTTGTTACATATTAGCCTGATATAGGTGATTAGAGTGAAAGTGATAAGGGCTAGGATAGTAAAGTTTTCAAATAGATAAAGATTTCAAATGAGAACTCCCAAACATCATCATACTAAGACATATACCATCATACCAGGACATATACAATATAACATACTAGCACTGAACATGCAGCACAGTATACTAGCACAAAATAATGACATACTGGCACACACTGACAGAAGAACATGAACACAATGACAGAGATGATTAACCCCCTGCTGTTTCATTACTTGAAACCTTTGAGATCCTTTAAGCTGGCCACAGATGCAAAGATCTGATCTAACAAATCAATGTACGATTGGACTTTCCCATCTCCCGACCTCCGATCAAAATCTTACCATTCCGACCCAATAAAGTTTTCGGTTTTGAAATTTGACATGGGGCTAGACATTTTGTCGATTTCACAGCTGCCGCTGTCATGTGACTTGTGCCAGCACTTTAGGAGGGAACTGCTTTCTGGCAGGTTTTTCATTCTCAATGTAACTGAATAGTACGTAATGGGACATGGGTTTTTACTATTGAGTGCTGTTCTTACCAGGCAGCTGTTATCTTGTGTTAGGGAGCTGTTATCTGGTTACCTTCCCATTGTTCTGTTGTTAGGCTGCTAGGGGAGAAAAGTTATGTTATTTACAATATATATATATATATATATATATATATATATATATATATATAAATAAAGTTTAAATATAAATAAATATATATATTTACACTGTATTCCAAGTTGTAGAAACAAGCAGTGAATGAGTTAGACTGAAAAGAGACCCAGATATAATTGCATAATGAAAATAAAAAGAGTTTCCTATAAAGTTTAGCCACTTTGCAAACATGTAACAATGGTTGGCTATGAATGAATAATTTGAATGGCTCAATGATACAGTGCCTAGAAGAATAATTCTACAATACCTTTTAGTATAAACAGCCACCTATTGTTATTGGTCAATAACTGATTTATAACATGTCCTCACTTGAGTTTCATCAACTTGTTTTGATAGAGATATATTCTCAATTACACACCCTTTCCAGGGAGTTCAGACTAATCCCTTTCAGCCATAGGGTTCATTTACACTATTGACTAGTTAAAACTTTTCAGGCAGAGTTTTGGTGAGCAGCTTCAGATCTGCTTGAGCAGGGCTGCCATACAAATGAACAACTAATAGCTGGCTCACCATTGTTAATGTGCAGTGATGAGCATCACAAGAAGTGATTCACTATTATGAACATCTGTCTTGAGACTTAGCTACCAAGCTATTATGAACCATGACATGATCCTTTGTCCAGGAAGAACAGATCAAAGACCTATGTGCCTTTCCTGACTTGAGTAGTCTATCATTTAAGACTAACAGATCAATTTACTTGATCAAAACATTAAGGTGGTGATTTACTAAAACTCAAATTTATCTCATATTTTTATTAAACAAGGCTCAATTAAACTTATCAAAAAAATAACTTGAAAAAGTCTGGTCCGGAAAAATTTATTTTTCATATTTGACGTCCGAATCACCATTGACTTATACCGTTTCGAAATGGACGATTTTCAGATTCAGACTTTTTGCATCTTTGGGGTATGATCTCAGTAAAAAAACCTTCTTAAAATGCCCTTGTAGGGCCAGTGAAGATCTCAGAGTGATTGTAGTCATTGTAGTCAAATGAGCTTTGATTTGTGTATATGGGAAAACATACTGGCTGTTGTAAAATAGATGGACATTAGTGGGCACATTTACTAAGGGTCGCAGTGAATACTCAAATAAAATTTTAACTTAAAAAATTCGTAATTTTGGGCTACTTCGACTATGGAATAGGCCAAAATTAATTTTAAATAGAAGTACTGCACCTTTACAATCCTTCGAATTCTACACTTCACTAACTTAAAGTTGCCGAATTGCCATTTTAGCCTATTGGAAACCTACTAGAACCTGTCCTGATTCCTAGGAATTCGAAGGATGTTGAGCAAAATCATTTGAATCGTTCGATTTTTATTCGATCGAAAATGGACCTATTCGAAATAAGTCCATTTTCAATTGAAAAAGCCCTTTAAAAAAAAAAAATTAGATGGTCGAATTTCACAGTTTTTTCACTTCAAAATTAGACCATTTGTAAATCTGCCCCTAGGAGTCACAAAAACATCCATAACTATATAAGGCCAGAAGTTGAGAACTTTTCTACATCTAATATCTTCACAATTACAAATTAATTTTCTTTTTAAAAGTATGTGTTTATAAAAAATGAGTTACAATAACATTCCATTGATGTACATGTACAGTATACAGATATGCAGCTAGAGAAGTAGCAGGTATTACACTTAGCGGCACATAAGGGGGTTGCAATAAAGCATTCTGTGTCAAGGGTGGGGATTGTCACACCGATTTCATGATGTTGGGAGGCAATGAGAGGGTATTATTATTATCATTATTATTAATAATAATGACATGTATTTCTAAAGCACCATTATGTTCTAGTACTGTACAATGAACGGAAGTACAGGTATAGCATCCATTATCCAGAAACCCATTATCCAGAAAGTCCATCTCCCATAGACTACATTTTATCCAAAAAATCCAAATTATCCAAATTTTTAAAACGGATTTCCCTTTCTTCTGTAATCATAGCACATTGCCTTATAATTGATCCAAACTAAGATATAATTAATCCTTATTGAAGGCAAAACAATTCTACTGGATTTAATTCATGTTCAAAACTAGTAGACTTAGGGCTCTTACACACGAGCGTTTTTACCTGCGCTCCCCTGCATTCTGTTTTTGCTGCGTTCAGCCGCAGGGGAGCACAGGTATAGACGCACTCAATGGGTCTGTACCCACACTGCGGCCCCATGAACGCTCCCCTGCGGCTGACGGAACGGAACGCAGGGGAGCGCAGGTAAAAACGCTAGTGTGTAAGAGCCCTTAAAGTATGAAGATTAGAAATGGGCGAATTTGTCCCGTTTCGCCGAAAAATACGTGAAACGGCACTGACATCTTGTTATTGGATGCGGGTATCGTTTTTTGAATGTCAGCGTCTGATTTTTTGACACCGTTGAATTTTCACCGGTGAATTTTTGCAGGTGATTTGCGAATTTATTTGCCCGCAGCGAAACGTGGCAGTTTGCTGTGAATTTGCGCCTGCCGAATAAATTCGCCCATCCCTAATGAAGATCTGAATTATGGAAATATCTGTTATCTGGAAAACCCCTGGTCCCAAGCATTCTGGATAACAGGTCCCATACCTGTTTACACTAAACATATAGATCACATAGAAAAACACAAATGATAACCAAAGGTTCAAGAAAGCCCTGATCAAAGAGCTATGATCTGGTAACTGGAAAACTGTTTGATGGGAGATATCATTTCTTATTCCCTTACATACAGTAGTCTTGAGTGGGTTAATTTTCCTAGAACATCTCACCTGGGGAATAATTAGCAGTCTGGATCTGCTAGCTGCCCAGGGAGAGGGGGTCCCAGAGTGAGAGTTAGGAGCTGAGAGGTGGATTTGTCTTCTGTATGGAAGAAATGGGAATGCTGGAGTTCCTATAGAAAAGGACATCAAAAAGGTACAACTTCTGTGGAATTATATATTTGTTTACTATAATTAACTGTAAAGCCTAGTAGGGAAACACCCTGTGTATCAGTTAAGAGCTCAAGTGTGGCAAAAGTTTGTTTTCTAAGATTTTATTTATGCACCTGGTTGCTCACAGAGACTAGCAATGGGAATATTAAACGCACCTTAACATCTGATCCTGCCCACAGAGCTTACCATCTAAAATGTTACATTAGTTTTATAATAAACACGTGACACAAATTATATCACTAAAAATCCATAATAATGGATGACATTACTAAGCACCATTTATACAGGATATCAATGGCTCCTGCGTAGCATACATTCATAAAGAGAATGGCCATTGTGGAAATATCACAAAATATTGAGAAGTACAACCTAATCATTTATCTGTCTGCATATAAATATGGGACATTTATATAAATATGGGAAATGTAGTGCCTGTTTGCATGCCCTTGTAATATGTTTACAAATTAAAAATATGTGGCATCATTCCCCATAAGTTTGGTTTGCTGCAGGCAGAAGCTATTTATCTTTGTTGTTTGAATTAAATGCTACTTTTGTAAGTGCAAACCCTTTATAGACTAAGCATCTATATACAGGTATGGGACCTGTTATCTAGAATGCTTGGGACCTTGGATTTTTCGGATGAGGGGTCTTTCCATAATTTGGATCTCCATATCCTGTCTACTAAAAAAAACCCATTAAAACGCGAAGGATTGTTTTTCCTATATAAGGATTAATAATGTCTTAACTGGAATCAAATAAAAGGTACATGTTAAAAAAATTTGAATTATTTTATTAAAACAAAGTCTATGGGAGATGGCCTGCAATTATGATCTTTCTGGATAATTGGCTTCCAGATAACAGATCCCATACCTGTAATGGATAAAGCACATTCTTAAAAGGGATCTCCACCCAAATAATATTTTACAAATTAACAAAATTGTCATTCTTGGTAACTTTCCAGTAATGTCCAATGATTTTAATATTATCTATAAATGCATTTGTTATTGCAAGCAGTAGTTGGCTGTTTTTATTGCAGGCCTTTCTTGTTCTGACTCCTGAAACAATGCCCCAGAAGTCAGCTGTTTCACAGACCTCAAGGAGAACTGCATTGTTTCAAAAATCAGAAGCAGAAAACAAAAAGGATTACACAAACATCGCTTCCCGCTGCAACGGCCTTTGCAAATGACTGTAAAACCACTGAAAGAGTTTAAATGATTGTGCACTGGGATGATGCATAGAATTCCATTTTATTGCATAATGCAAACAAAAAAGTGAAGATCCCCTTTAGTGGAACTAAGAAATTTAGTTTGACATTTTAATCCGCTTGGTCCTCTGTCTTCATGACTGGTGATGGTAGTATATCAAAGAAATATTGTAAATCTTCAAGCCTCTGCAGCAGTCTGGTCTGATAGAGAGGTGTCTGCTGTCTCCTTTTCTTTCTCTTTGTGCCATCTCTCTTCCTTCTCACAGAGTAAAATGATACTTATCCTGCTGTTCTCCTGTAACAATGACCGGAGTAAGTGAAGCAAGAGAACAATGAAGCTAGTAAGGAGCATGCTGCTCCCCAATGCTATATGCGGGGTTCATCGACCCTGTCAGTGCGGGTAAATGAAGAGCCCTGCTCCAGCCAGTTTTCCAGCTGATTGGAAAATCAAGTAGCTTATTGTTGTGAAAACCTTTTCCTTTCCTCTATGACCAGTCTAGTAACTCCCTGCTTTGTTCTCTACCTAATGGATCTTTTCCACTGTCTGCATCCTATTAATGTATAATGTCTTTATCCAGCTACAGACAAAGGAATCAGTCAATTTCGCAGCCAGTGAGCTGCAGCAAAGTGAGGGCACCTAGCCATGGAGCATCATATCTTTATTGTCTTGAAACAACTTATATTTCTGTTAGGCAGACAAATTAAAAAAGATCTCATATACTGTATATCACTGACCATTTGCAAAAAGTAGGGAGTCAAGGGTGCAGAAAAGCACCATGTAGCCATGGTTTGCATTTAATGTGCTCTTTATATGAGATGGCCATTGAGATGTGGATGAATGGTGAACGTTCTATGGAAAATAACATATAAAATGTAAAGTACTATGTGTATATATATATATATATATATATATATATATATGTGTATGTACTTGAGTATAGAGCTATGATCTGCAATGGCGCACAGTAGGAATTTGCTTTAATACTGTGAAAACCCAGCGACTGATCTTGCATTGAACCATATTACCTAGCCTTACTGCTTTTTACAGGATAATCTTTTCATCTGTGCTTACATGCATGACAGCTTTGTGGCTTTGCCTTCTTGTCAGTGTATGTAATATACATTTGTGCTGCATGCCAACACTACTGAATCCAATGTAATGCATGCCATCAATAAATATAAGCTCTCATAGACAGGGGTCTTGCGAGACTAAGGGGCAGATTTACTAAGGGTCGAATTTCGAATGGCAAAAAAATTCGAAATTTGACCAAGGAATAGTGGGGGATTTAAAAAAAATTTGAATTCGAATTTTTTTAGTGCAATTCGAATTCAAATAGAATTTTCAAACTATTTTTAAACGAAAATTTTCCAATTCGATCTTAGGGAATTTTTTTTCAGTAGGTTTAATCTGGCGAAGTAGGTGATTAAATTTAAAGGGGAAGCATTCGACCATCCAATTTTCGAATAAAATTAAATTTGAATATTCGAATAATTCGAATTAGAATATTCAATGGTCGAATTTGCTTAATTTGCATATTCGAAATTCGAATCGAATATTCAAATCCTTCATGTGAATACATGTGAATTTAGTAAATCTGCCCCTAAAACTAGACACAAACCATTGCCTTTTAAAGTAATTTTCATTCATCTGGGATATCCAATAATTCAATCCATTGGCATTATAATAACAACAAATCAAACACAAAAATCACACTTCTTAAAGATTAAACCTTTTCCGGTGACCATATTCCCCTTAATATTAGCAACCTGCTGAAACAAAGAAAAGCATTTAAAGCTCTCATGTATAGCTGACATATGTTTGCAGCCATCACTGTTCTATTAATGTATATCTTATAGAGTTGATACATTAGGGAATTCTATGTTTACTCAAGACACTGACAGACCTGCATGCTAGTGGGCAATGGGGATTGAAATGGAGAACTATTGATTCAGAAAAATGTATTGGCCATTTATTATCCCAAATGCACATGCCCCAAAGCCATAACCAAGTGACATGTCCTGCAAATAAAACTAAATCATTGCTTGGATGGATTATCTCTAAAAAACCCATGAAAAAGTAACACAAACAATTGCTTATGTGGATTATTTCGCGTCCATACACCCAGGTCTGTGTTTAGGTGTGATGTTCCCATTTCTCCTTTTTCAAGGTAGACAGAAGATTAGAAAAATATTACCAGCCATTCCACTCAGCTAATTACGCTGCCTTTTATTTATTAGAAAAGAAGGAAATATCTGGTCAAAAGATGTGCTAAGTAGTGATGAGCGAATTTATTTGCCTAGCTCGAATTCGCGTCAAATTCCTGCGATTCGCTGCTAAATTCGGGAAATGGCTGTGAAAATTCGCCAGAGAAAATTCGCCGACATCAATTTCCAATTTTCAAGAATTGTTCATGAAAACGGTAAAATTTCACAAATTTTTCGTGAACCTTCTGATTTCGCTATTTTCACAAATTTTTTGCTATTTCGCGAATTTCTCGGAAAATTCATGAAAAATTTGGCGAAGCAAAACGCCCCAGATTCGCCCATCACTAGTGCTAAGTCTAAGGGCTTGTCCAGACGAGAAGATTCAAGGAGATTAGTCTCCTGGCGACAAAACGCCACGTCTTTGAGGCGTCTAATCTCCTTGAATGGCTTGCTCGTATCTTGCACCCGCTAGCGCTAAAGTCGACGGTGCCTATTCACATGCGGCGATCCGTTTTTTAAAGTCAACTGTGAAAATCGCGTTGCCGCGTGTGAATAGGTGCAGGCGACTTTAGTGCAAGATACTAGCAAGCCATTCGGGGAGATTAGTCGCGGCAATTAGTTGCCAGGCGACAAATCTCCCCGAAAACTTCCGGTGTGGCTTTGCCCTAAAAAGAAAACTACAGGTTGTCACTCTCCGTCTTCCATTATACATAATTATTTTATTTGTTTTTCACAAATATTTTGCTGAAGGTAAACAAATTTGCATAACGCTATTGTTTTTATTTTATCCAGTCCTTTTTCTCTGAAATAGAAAAACAGTAGCTTGTACTTGATCCCAACTAAGATATAATTAATCCTTATTGGAAGCAAAACCAGCCTATTGGGTTTGTTTAATGTTTACATCATTTTCTAGAAGACTTAAAGGGGTACTGTCATGGGAAAAATGCTTTTCTCAAAACGCATCAGTTAATAGTGCTGCTCCAGCAGACTCCTGCCCTGAAATCCAAATTTTTTTATGTTTAATTTTGAAATCTGACATGCTAGTCATATTGTCATTTTCCCAGCTGCGCCCAGTCTTGTGACTTGTGCTCTGATAAACTTCAGTCACTCTGTACTGCTGCACTGCAAGTTGGAGTGATATCCCCCAACCCCCCCCCCCGACAGCCTAACAACAGAACAATGGGAAGGTAACCAGATAGCAGCTCCCTAACACAAGATAACAGCTGCCTGGTAGATCTAAGAGCAGCACTTATTAGTAAAATACAGGCCCCACTGTGGCACATTCAGTTACAGGAGCAGGAGAAAGAACAGCCTGCCAGAAAGCAGTTCCATCCAGGACTGGACTGAGAATTAAAATAGGCCCTGGCATTTCAGGTACACAAGAGGCCCATCAGCCCACATAGAGGCCCAAACAGCCCCCACCAGCCCACTAAACACTGACTTTCTATGGGACCTTATAGCAGCCCCTCTGGCATTTGCCCTAACCCACAAATGGCCAGTCCTGGCCTGGTTCCATCCTAAAGTGCTGGTTCTTTCTGAAAGCACATGACCAGGCAAAATGATTGATCAGAGATGGCTGCCTACACACCAATATTACAACTAAAAAAAAATACACTTGCTGGTTCAGGAATGACATTTTATATTGTAGAGTGAATTATTTGCAGTGTAACAGTGTAATTTATAAATTAAAACATCATAACCTCCCCCCGCTCATTCTCTTGCATCTCTGTGTTCTCCCTCCCCGAAGTCCCCACTCAAAAGTAGGCAAGTGTGTCCAAAGTCCTTGCCCCCTATCCCCCTATCCCACCTCTTTAGTTATGCAACTGATCCAAAGTTCCCTTCCCATGGGCCAGTGGGAAAACATACTCATTGCATAGTAGCCCAAACATGTCTCCCAGTGTTCCTGTGTCCCGTGTACCTGCTTTTAATAGATTTCTTTAGCTACTACAGGCTGACATATTGAGTGTGGAGTTTGGAACCTAAAAGAGGATCTTGATTAGTGTCTGTATGCAAAACTGATTAGTTTCCACAAGGAAGAGGGAAGGAATGTAAGCATTTAGCTAAGGGGGCAGTAACTTCAAGTTACACACGTAATTGCCATGTTTTACAAAGGCAAATTATACCTTGTGGAGAACAGATAATACTGAATTGTAGGAACGTAAGGTGCATGGGCGATCAAAGGGACAATTCACAAATATGGCCATGTCAAAGAAATTCCTTCAAGCCTCATTTGTCTGAGCTATTGACCCATGAGTAAATCATTGAAAGAAAATGTTTTTTTTTAACAGTGATTAATAGCAATCATGATATAATATATTTATACGAAAAAAGGTCCGCACTCTCAGGACTTAAAATGAATTTGTAGTTTATTGAAAACACAGACTGTCCTGAGAGTGCGGACCTTTTTTCGTGAAGATAAGTATCTATAATTATGGACACTGCACCCAGGCAAGATATACCAGGTGACGAGAGTGCCGACTCCTCCATTAGTTTCTGATAATATATTTATATATATATACCGATCCCTTATCCAGAAAACCCCAGGATAATTCACACGCAGCGCTGCGTTTTTCTAAGTAGCTGAAAATTGCGTCAATTTCTAGCGACTTAGGATAACGCAGCGCCACATGTGAATAGGCGCAGGCGACTTTACATTTTAGCAGGTGCAAGACACGGGTAAGCAATTCAGGGAGATTAGTCGCCCCAAAGAAACGGCAACTGGCCGCCAGGTGACCGATCTCCGTGAATCTTACTATGTGGACTAGCCCTAACAGAGAATTGCAGGGTAGTTGGAGCTTTAAGATCAGTTAACACAATCCTGATCAAAACTACAGCTTGTTGTTTTCTACACATAGTACCTAGGTGGGTGTAGGTGTGAATTTTATACACTACAGGAACTGCATTAGTACATAACACCTTTACTTTCTGTGTATTCAGCTCTGACCGTGGTTTCCTGAATTTATCTGTCCACATCACTGATCATAGTGCTGTCCCTCTATTGCTTTTTCAGACCACCAAAGGTTTTTGTCCCTTGTATGTATAGGCATCTGTCCTGACACCTGTATGTGCATACAAGCAACCCAGCTGGTCAGTCTGTTTTTTTTACTCTTGCGTAAACAGATTCAGCAGTTAAACAGCTTAACTGGGTGTAATTAATGTGATTTTAGAGTAAGCAGACATTCAATTGGTTTCATGTAAAACCATTAAAGTAAAGGCAGTGATAGGTGTAATGAGCCAGATCTTGAAAAGTTCATAAAAATCAAAGGGAAAAACGTAAATCTTTGCTGTACTGGGTGTACGCACAGAATCAATTTTTCCTTTCCCTCATTGGTGCATTTAGCATTGAGTTTAAAGGGATACTGTATAGGGATGCACCGAATCCAGGATTCGGTTCGGGATTTGGCCAGGATTCGGCCTTTTTCAGTAGGATTCGGACGAATCCTTCTGCTCTGCCGAACCGAATCTGAACCCTAATTTGCATATGAAAATTAGGATTTGGATTTGGTTCGGTATTTGGACGAATCCTAATTTGCAGGATTCGGGGGTTCGGCCGAATCCAAAATAGTGGATTCAGTGCATCCCTAATAATGTAATGGGAAAACATGTTTTTTTCAAAATGCATCACTTAATAGTGCTACTCCAGCAGACTTCTGCACTGAAATCCATTTCTCAAAAGAGCAAACAGATTTTTTTAATATTCAATTTTAAAATCTGACATGGGGCTAGACATTTTTTCAATTTCCCAGCTGCCCCTGGTCACGTGACTTGTGCCAGCACTGCTTTCTGGCATCTGCTTTCTCAATGTAACTCAAGGAGTCACAGTGGGACATGGGTTTTACTAATAAGTGCTGTTCTTAGATCTACCAGGCAGCTGTTATCTTGTGTTAGGGAGTTGTTTTCTGGTTACCTTCCTATTGTTTTGTTGTAAGGCTGCTGGGGGGGGAGGGGAGGGGTGATATCACTCCAACTTGCAGTACAGCAGTAAAGAGTGGTTGACGTTTATCAGAGCACACATCACATAAATTGGGGGCAGCTGGGAAATTGGCAAAATGTCTAGCCCCATATCAGATTTCAAAATTAAATATAAAAAAAAACCTGTTTGCTCTTTTGAGAAATGGATTTCAGTGCAGAATTCTGCTGGAACAGCACTATTAACTAATGCATTTAAAAAAAAAACATTTTCCCCATGACAGTATCCCTTTAATAAAATATTTCCTGAGAATGGTTCTATAGCAATGTATAATCTAGACATTATTATTTATTATATAAAGTATATAGTGGGTGCAGATGAATTGACCTGTAAAATATTGCATTGCATTCCAGTAGTGTTGGCATTCTGTGCACACCATGCAATGCAACTGTGTGACAAAAGGAGCTTCAGTATTCTCAGTCTTGGAATTATCACTCTGGGGGAAGCTAAAAGGTGGTGGGCTTTGCAGGACTAAGTCAACTGCAATATAATATAAAAATTTGCAAATAAAGGAAAACATAATTCTTAGCAAATTTCCAATATAAAATCATTAAAAATGTCTGTGTTTTTAACGTTATTTGTAAAAACAATTGCCATTGCTGTTGAAAGCAGCATTTAAAAATGTTGTAAAAGTCTTTGTTTCCCAGTAATGACAGGCCTGTTAATCAGATGCCTTGTCTTAAAGGGATCCTGTTATGGGAATTTTTTTTTTACAAAATACATCAGTTAATAGTGCTGTTCCAGAAGAATTCTGCATTGAAATCCAGTAAACAGATTTTTTTTTTATATTTCATTTTGAAATCTGACATGGGGCTAGACATATTGTCAATTTCCCAGCTGCCCCAAGTCATGTGACTAAACTTCAATCACTCTTTACTGCTGTACTGCAAGTTGGAGTGATATCACCCTTTCCTTTCCCCCACCCAGCAGCCTAACAAGAACAATGAGAAGGTAACCAGATAACAGCTCCCTAACACAAGATAACAGCTGCCTGGTAGATCTAAGAACAGCACTCAATAGTAAAACCCATGTCCCATTACGTACTATTCAGTTATACTGAGAATAAAAAACAACAGCCTGCCAGAAAGCAGTTCCCTCCTAAAGTGCTGGCACAAGTCACATGACTGGGGCAGCTGGGAAATTGACAAAATGTCTAGCCCCATGTCAGATTTCAAAACTGAATATAAAAAAATCTGTTTGCTCTTTTGAGAAATGTATTTCAGTGCAGAAGTCTACTGGAGCAGCACTATTAACTGATGCATTTAAAAAAAAAAACATGTTTTCCCTTTAAATTGTATCAACAGTCTGAGCCACCAGGACATAGAGAATAGACAGGGACAGACAAACACTGTTTTCAATATCATTACATTGACAAGTCAATCGGGGCATTTCTGCCATGAGGCAAGGTGAGTACCGGCAGCCCCCAGAAGTTGCCAGGGGCGGCTCCTGGTAACTTTAAGAGCTGAATTTCCAGTTATAGACCTGAAATTAGGCTTTTCTAGTGAAAAGTGATATTTCGCACTCTGCGCTAGCGATGTGCCCCCCAGCAGACCCCCGTCGGCGACCTTAAGGTAAGTGCAATGGGCAGGTGGGGGCGGCATTGAGAACGCAGAATGGTCAGAACTGTACATCATTCAGTCTATATTGATGTTAGAGGATGTTTGCATTAAAGCAACAGTAACACCAAAAAATCCAAGTGTCTAAATTAATCAAAATTTACTGGTGTGATTGCTTCAACACAATAGTAGTCTATATAAAAAAGCTGCTCTGTAGCCATGGCGGCAGCCATTCAAAGCTGAAAAGGGAGAAAAGGCACAGGCTACACAGCACATAACATATAAGCTCTGTAGTATACAATGGAATTCTTCAGAACGTATCTTATCTACTGTGCATCCTGTGCTTCAATAGCTACCCCCATGGCTATACAGCAGCTTGTTTTTATAAACTATAGTAGTGTTCCTGAAGCAAGCACACCAATTTAGGGCAGTAGTACATTACACTGTCATTCCTTTTTGGTGTTACTGTTCCTTTAAAAGGAGCTTTTAGGGCAGAGACAAATGTGCATCCAATTTTGGGTCTTGCATTTTTTTTCTGTTTTCAATAGATGTTTTTTGAATTAGAATGGCACAGGTGTAAAACAGAATATCTCAAAGGTTAATGTACACAGTTACACAATTGTCGAAACCTGTACAACATAAGTTAGTTGAACAGAACAAAGAAAATGCCATGTTGCTATGAATTTATTTTGTTTATTGGTGAGGGATGAACTAATTTCTTCTAATTTATTTATTGTCAACACTATCTAGCCAAATTTATAGAGCACCTCTCTCTTAAACTAATCTTTTCCCCCAATCTTCTTCCATTTGCAGGTGGAATTCCTCTTCCCAGGAGCAGGAAAAATACAAAGTAAGCAGGGGTATTTTTTCCGCAATAGTAGCTTATAAAGAAGTGATTTCAGATGGCTGGGGTGTTCTGCTGTGTCACAAATAGTGATGGGTGAATCTCCCCAGTTTCGCTTCTCCGAAACACCCGCGAATTGGCGAAAAATTCGCGAAACGAGTCGCGGCACGCTTTTGACGCGTGACTCGTTTTTTCGGTGAATTTTCGTCAGGCGAATCGCTGGAATTCGCAGCGAATTCGCCCCTGTCTTATAAATTCGCCCATCACTAGTCACAAAGTTTTTTTCCACTCAGCCAGGGTTTGGGCAGACGAGGAGATTTAGTCGCTTGCCGTTTAATCGCCTCTTCTGCTATGCGACAATCTCCCCGAACTGCCTGCTCCCTTTCCGACTGCCTGTTTGAATGAAAAAACGCTAGTGCCAATGCACTCGCTAGGCAACTTCGTGTGATTCTGGAAATCGAAGCACCGCGAGTGTATTGGCGCTGGCGTTTTTTCATTCAAACAGGCGGCAGGAAGGAAGCAGGCAGTTCGTGGAGATTGTCGCATAGCAGAAGAGGCGATTAATTGCCAAGTGACTAAATCTCCCCGAATCTGCCTGTCTGTCAGAACCTTAGGGTTTTTTTTCCACTGGACATGATCGAATTGGATTTTAAGTATAGTTGAATTTGGATATGCCTTCATTTGTCTCTAATATTCCAGGTGTGAGCATTATCTCATATCGTATGTGGGTTTATTGGCATTGGGGAGATTGGGTCTCAGTTGTAATATTGCAATTTTTTGTAGCTTGGCAAAAGACACCAAATCTACTGAAATCACACCTTGTCACCTTGCTTGCTACTAAAATTCGTTTGGGGCTTCGACTCCCAAAGTCCTCAAAATTTCCCCTGTGTCACTGGCTTGTGTAATTTGAAGAGAGTTATCCGTGACGTAGCTACCATACAGCGGGGGCCTGAGGAACAAGGATCCCATACTGTCTTGGGATTGGTATGGTTCCTTAGCCCCTTCCATGCCCACCATAAAGGAAAAAATTCGTCAAGGCTGGAGGCCCCAGCGGAAATTGTTTCCTCTATTATCTTATACCACTGATAATCATATTCTAATTAAATATGTGGTTGATTTTTTTATACAATTTTTGATTTCAATTATATAACAGTTCACGGTTTGTGAAATTATAGCTGTATCTTACCATTTTGTACCATTTTCCTTGTAGCCAGGCAGTTGTTTATACGACAGGCTGGAAGAAAATGGCAGGTAGAATGGAAGATGTTCAGTAGATGTTATCATAACATAATATAGACAAAAGACCTTTACCCCATGTGTACGAAAAGGCAGAGTTTGCCCAGTTAACCAAAACAATTAGTAAAAAGTTTTCTTTTAATCAGGGGATCAGTAAATCCTACCTACTGATTGGATGCAACAGGTGAACAGACCTGTAGCAAACTTTGCACGTACTACAAAATGAATTTGCTGTCTAGTGGATGGAAGTTGCTGAACCCACTAACCAGACTACATAGGACAACTGCCTATAGAACAAAAACATAAAATACACTGATCTATTCAGTATATTTAAAGTCCCATTACGTACATGTTCTCATCAGTTGCTTATGGCAGCCATACTCCTTTCCAGAGACCATAAATATGTATTATGTCCCTCTCTTTGAGTATAATTTTGAATTATAAAATAAATATAACAAAATATACCACAAATTAATATATAAGACCTAACTGCTAAAATAATTGCAGAATGCATTTATTTAGAAATATATGTTCCACCATGGTGGTTTTGTATGAATTCCAAGCAGGGTGTCTTCCTGGATTTAACCACATCACGTATAAGAGAAAGTCTTTAAAAGTATAAACTTTTCCACCTTATTAACCTAGAACTTTACTGCTGCCAATCCAGTTCCTAATGGCTATGTCATCGGAATGATTGAAAGGGAATATACGAAGTGATTCAAGCTGTGACATGTTTACAGTTAATGCACTTTCCAGGCAGTTTTTTTATGATCTGTCTTTAGAAAATAGAAATATAAATGTTTTTTTTTCATTGTAACCATCAAGACATATACTTTTTAATATGATTTTTAGTTTTAAAGCAACATTCTACCCAGCTTTTCAGGGTTTGCTTTTTTTTTATTTTAACAAATAGCAAAGCAAAGTATAGCAGGCAATTTAACTGTTATAAAGACAATAATACCCTCGTGGTCAAATTACAGGATTCTGCAAGTCAATGAGGGAAGAGGCCAAGTGTTTTTATACAGGTCATGGAACCGTGTTTCTTGGGTAAAGTCTCTCCTGACCAAAAACATTGATCTAACAGGCTGATTCTCCCTTGCTGTAATATTTATAGGGGAGAGGATCAGACTGTGCCCCAAGAAATGCAACAAATCCTATGATATATATGACCTGAAGCAAAAATTCGGCACCACCATATGAGGTTTACCTTGATGTGGTAAGGTGGCTTAATAATTTAATCACTATAAACTAAAAACCCTCTTTCTCAAAGAGTATGTACTTGCTGAGAATGAATTATTAATAAAACATGGAGCTGGGTAATGTGCACTGATCAATTCTTTTTTTTTGGTGGGGATCAATAAATGCTAACTGCTGATTGGATGCTGTTGCACCTATCACCATGATTACTAAACCTGCTTCAGACCTTGGCCAAACTAAGGGCACCAACTAATGCAGATTATCCTTCAGAATATTCTGTATTTGGATATTATTATTATTATTATTAATAATAATAATAATAATAATAATAATATACAAAGCCCTAGGTCAGCATAGCAAAAGAAACGGAGACAGAAGCAAACACTGATACAGACATTTATGGGGGAATGTAATCAAAGTTGGTAAAGGTAAAAATAATCTCAATGTGACAATCAATACATTAACATACATTAATATAGCGTTTGTAAACCCAGGAACTGTTTAGTGACTGCTTCTGAAAGAAAGATTTAGAATTTTATAGTTTGTGCCAATGTGCAGTGAGCATGTCTTAAAAGTGTGCAATGCATCATTAACATACACAATGAATATCACTTTGCGAAATGCTAATTTTTAATTTAACTATTGCAAATTTGTATTCTCAGGCCAACTTTTTATTACATCCCCCCCCCCCAAAGACTTCCTCAGTTGAAAGCCATCATTATTTAAAATTAAATACAATTTCTTACTAGCAGTTTTAGAGACATACTGGGACCCTGGAGAGCTAATGAAAAGAACTTCCCACACAGTGGCATAACTACTCCCTGGTGGGCCCGGGTACAGGATGGGCACCTGGGCCCCCCTGTCAGGCCCTTAGAGTGTTGATAGCATGTGTGCTGTAAAATCTCCCCCTAGGTAACCACCTGCCATAACCATTTTTGTGGCTCCGATGGGCCCCAAGGGGGTGGGGGCCCTGGTGCAATTGCACCCCCTGCATCCCTGGTAGTTACGCCACTGTTCCCACAGCTTGGTGGTGTAAAGTGGACAGTCTTAACAGTAGTTAAATAGTGCTAATCATTTTTTGCATCATTTTACTCATGTAAAGTTGCAAGGCAAACTTACATGAATAAGTTGCTAAAAGTAGCATAAAGTTCCAAATTATTGGAAGGCCATCTCCCAATGATTTTCTTTTTCTCTGTAATAATAAAAAAGGACCTTGTAATAATAAAACAAGACCTTTTACTTGATCCCAGCTAAGATATGATTAATCCTCATTTGAGACAACACAATCTTATTGTATTGTTAGCAGACTTAAAGGGATCCTGTCATGGGAAAAAATTTTTTTTCAAAATGCATCAGTTAATAGTGCTGTTCCAGAAAAATTCTGCATTGAAATCCATTTCTCAAAAGAGCAAACAGATTTTTTATATTTCATTTTGAAATCTGACATGGGGCTAGACATATTGTCAATTTCCCAGCTGCCCCGTCATGTGACTTGTGCTTTGATAAACTTTAATCAGTCTTTACTGCTGTACTACAAGTTGGAGTGAAATCACCCCCTCCCTTTCCCCACCCAGCAGCCTAACAAAAGAACAATGGGAAGGTAAACAGATAACAGCTCCCTAACACAAGATAACAGCTGCCTGGTACATCTAAGAGCAGCACTCAATAGTAAAACCCATGTCCCACTGCGTACTATTCAGTTACATTGAGAAAGAAAAATAACAGCCTGCCAAAAAGCAGTTCCCTCCTGAAGTGCTGGCACAAGTTACATGACTGGGGCTGCTGGGAAATTGACAAAATGTCTAGCCCCATGTCAGATTTCAAAACTGAATATAAAAAAATCTGTTTGCTCTTTTGAGAAATGGATTTCAGTGCAGAAGTCTATTGGAGCAGCACTATTAACTGATGCATTTAAAAAAAAAACATGTTTTCCCATTAAAGTTTCCCTTTAAGGTATGGAGATCCAAATTACAGAAAGGCCCCTTATTCGGAAAACCCCAGGTCCCAATAATTCTCAATTACAGGTTCAAACCCGTATTTTAATACTCTAATCAGAAATCAAAATTTTTTTTTGTCCCATTCTTGGTCTGTTATATAAATATGAAGGATCACATTTTCATTGGAAATAGCAATGTTCCACCCTTGCTTGAGGAAACATAGTATAAAAATAACTTGTGTGTAATAAAGCAAATTTCAGTAATCCAGACAGTATAACGCACATGATTTACAGTCAAAATGGTGATATCCTGATTCCATGGATTTTTATTAAACATGTGAGCTTTTTGTCTTGAACTTATCCTGTGTTTACAGCATCTCCCTACTGTGTGACAAATATTAATCACCCAGACAAGTTCGATTCCAAATACCTAGGTTAATAAAGCTTGCAGTGGGATATAATGAATAGAACACAGGCGCAGCCAGTCGTAAAAATGTCACTTCTCGTTCAAGCAATCATACACACAAATCATACACAGCCAGGATATATACACACAGGGACATGCCGAGGTCACACAGCCATGCACACCGCTTACAGGACATACTTCTAGGATTAGAACATACATCAATTTTCAGAATTATTCATATAAAAAGCCCATCTTCCATTTTGCAAAAGATCTGGAGTGAATCAAACTGAAGCTTTTTTGTATTCATATCATTTCTGTGCAGAGAAACTAGAGCATAGAAGCACACAATAGGTAGAGTAAGTACAGAATGAAGTCATAAAGGACCAATTAATTTGTACCAGGGCTGGTAGCATAGTCTTTGAAAATACATTTTATACTATTAATACTATATAATTTACATTTTTTAAGTGGATTGACCAGTCAGTATTTAGTATTACAATATCAATGTTTAATTTGGAAACCAGTCAAGTGGTTATACCAAATTTATGTACATTTATGTACCTTGGCCAGCCTTTGATGCTTAGCCCCTATGAATGGTAGATAAAGACCAGGAGTAGTGGGTGAGTCTCAAACCAATGTTAAATGTTTGCAGCTGAAATTTCAATTCATAGTGAAACCATGTAAAGCAAAGACTAAAGGTGGCCATACACGGTGAGATCTGCTCTTTTGGTGACATTGGGTTTGGTGGGCGATATCGAGTGATCCGATCATGGGCCCTAGGGCCCAATAATTGGATCACTACGGAGGAGGTACAGGCAGTCGGTTTGCAGGACCGCATCAATGAACAAATGCAGCTGTGATCCAATGGGATTTTTAGTGCCGTCCAATCGTCATCTGCCCGACTTTCGGCCAGATATCAACCAGGTAAGCCCATCAGAGAGACCCACACGTAACCCAAAAAGCTGCTGACTCAGCTTGTATGGCCACATTAACAGAAATACATCTCTGGTTAGGTGATAGTAGTTAATGGTACAATTTTTGGCTTTTGAGGCAAAAAAAAAAAAAACATTGTCCACATGAAAGTATATATATTCTAGTTTGTCTAAAAAGTGTTTTCTCCTCCTTGGTTCCCCCTTTCTGAACAAATGTCAGTCTTAAAGGAATAGTTCAGTGTAAAAATGAAAACTGGATAAATAGATAGGCTGTGCAAAATAAAAAATGTTTCCAATATAGTTAGTCAGGGAAAAATGAAAACTGGAGTGAATGGATGTCTAATATAGAATCCATCTTCCTGCTTTTCAGCTCTTTAACTTTGAGCTAGTCAGCGACTTGAAGGGGGGCCACATGGGACATACCAGTTCAGTGAATCTGCAATTGATCCTCAGCATTCAGCTCAGATTCAAAAGCAACAGTTATGGTCTCTGTGGCCCTCCCTCAAGTCACTGATTGGTTACTGCCTGGTCACCAGGGTAACCAGACCAAGAGAGCTGAAAAAGCAGGAAGTTGCATTCTGGCTATTATATTAGACATCCAGCAACTCCAGCCTTAATACATGACATTTTTGGCTAACTAACTATATTAGAAACATTTTTTATTTTGCACTGCCTATCTATTTACCCAGTTTTTATTTTTATACTGAACAATTCCTTTAATAAATAGTCCTAATTGAGACATTTCATAGGTTGAGTCAAAGAAGTCATAGAATTTTGTTGATACTTATTTCAATCTCAGCATTGTTCTACAATGGGATCCAGGGGACTTGGTGGCCTTACACAGAGAGATCCATTTGTTTGTATCCAAATGAGCGGATCTCTCCCCAATATGCCCTCAGTGAGGTGGGCGATATTGGGCTGATCCTATTGTGGGCCCTAGGGTCCAAAGATCATAATATAAAGAATACAGGCGGGCAAATTGCGGGACCGCATCAACGAACGGACAGGATTTTTTACCCTGTCTGATCAACATCTGCCTGACTTTCACCCAGATATTGGGAAAGCCCGTTGGAGGGCCCCATTCACGGGCCAATAAGCTGTCGACTCGGTCTGTCAGCAGCTTTTATTGGCCTGTGTATAACCACCTTTAGAGGGTAAGGGCGTTGGCAGGCTAGGTTGATTGGTTGACTTATGTCACTAGTGATGGAATTGCAAGCAAAGGGCAGGCTTGGCTTTCTTTTTACAGAAAATTAACATATGCCAGTTTTTAATTTAAAAGAATTTAGATAGAATTTAGAAGAATAAACTTCCGAATGATTTTATGGTTACTGTAAGTTTCCTTCTTCCCTCTACTGCAATGCTGGAAACATTAATATGTAAATATTATGCAGATAATTTCTGACTGTCACAAGTGCACTTTATTTTTCCTGAAATCTATTTGGCAAAGCATGAAGTGGAGGATATGATGGAAAACTGTAATATAAAACATAACTGTATATTTTGCATTTAGTTCAAAGATCACCTCACGAGAGAAATATCTTTATATCCTGTGATATGTTTTCATTCTCCTCCTGCACATGATGATTGTTTTGAGCCTCATGCTTAATGATGGTGTAAGGGACCGGTGTGCCTTTAGCATGTTCTAAAATAAAAGATATCATCCTTTAAGGGGTCTGTGAATTTTATAAGCACAGTTAACAGGTTGCAACCGACAGCTCTCTTCCTGGCTGTAAAACCTATAGCTGTTTTGTTTCAGTGCCATTGAACAAGAGGGTGGATACAGTAAAGAAAAAGTCTGAGTGCCTTGTGTTTATTGCAAGATCAACCAAGCCTCACAAAACAAACAAGCAAGGAAGGCATTACCAGAAAGAATAACCAAAGAGAGAAAAAAATGGCATGTTGAGTAGAGAATAAAAAAACAAAGAGGTATATCCTTTCAAGAAGAGATAAGATACCATAGTTAATGCAGTGCTTTCCTATATTGCCCGGAATTGAATCACATGAAATGTTTTGCATTTAGGTGGGTATGACCATGGCATAACTACTTAAAGGGAAACTATAATGGGAAAATGTTTTTTTCAAAACGCATCAGTTAACATCCATTCTCAAAAGAGCAAATATTTAGTTTAGAAATATGACATGGGGCTAGACATTTTGTCAATTTCCCAGCTGCCCCTGGTCATGTGACTTGTGCCAGCACTTTAGGAGGGAACTGCTTTCTGGCAGGCTGTTGTATTTCCTTCTCAATGTAACTGAATGGAACGCAGTGAGACATGGGTTTTTACTATTGAGTGCTGTTCTTAGATCTATTAGCTGTTATCTTGTGTTAGGGTAATGTTATCTGTTACCTTCCCATTATTCTGTTATTAGGCGGCGGGGGGGGGGGGGGGGGGGGGGGGGGGGAGGTTGTGACATCACTCCAATTTGCAGTACAGAAGTAAAGACTGATTGAAGTTTATCAGAGCACAATGATTTGGGGCAGCTGGGAAACTGACAATATGTCTAGCCCCATGTCAGATTTTAAAATGAAATATAAACTTGGTCTGATGATTGATTGGCCAGGTTAGAAAATCTTTATCGGTCCCCTCTACCTATGTCCCCTCTACCTATGTTTCCAGGACCAAGCAGGCTGCGATCCTTCAGTTTTGCTGGCAATATTGCCTGAAATGGTCTTTTTAGTTGATGGACACATCAGGCATTTAAACGATCGTTTTGAGACAATCATAGTCTCACGATAACTATTGGATCTTTCAAAAATCTTTACGTCTATGGCCAGCTTAAAACTGAACATCAGATTGAACAGGATAGCCATCCCTATAGTTTCCCCTGGTCTCTGTGCCTGGCTTCAATCCTTCAGTTTTATCTTGTTTATCTTCTGAAGCAGACAGCACATTGTCTTGTCACTTAATTGTATATATTAGCAAATATACCAGAGACATATCTATTTAAATGTAAAGCCTTGTGATGAATAGCTTTTGTGTTTATCTTTTTTTATCTTTACTAAAATTCCCAGGGGTGATTAAGATTAGTTACTCCTAGATATAACCATACAGAACACTTGCTTACTTCGAATGCAAATAAATGGCTGTTTCATCTTGGGACACAGGTAAATAGGGCGTGTCTCTAAAAATCTAGCAGATTTATATTGGTTGCTTAAAGGGACAGTATATGCCCATTTCCAACTTGAGCTCAATGTATAGGGCATGTACTGGACATACTTTGCCTATCATTTTAATTAAGAGATATGTATGGTTTCAGTTATTTCTGGCACTAAACAAAATATGAAACCTGTTTCACTTTAGCACCTCTGATAATGAGCTGCTTAAAGACTGCTGCTTAGAGAAGGCTAATGCCACATGGGGCTGAAGTCGGCTTGCTGAAACAGGCAAGCTGAAAATGAGCTCCTACATGGGCATTGGCCTCCTCTCCTGCCTGCACATGGAACCATTGTGTAAGCTCAGGTGCAAGCACACATGGCTGATTCTGGCACAATAATGCAAACTCTTGTGTGGCTACACCCCAACAATGGCTCCAGGTGCAGGCAGGAGAGGAGGCTAATGCATGTGTAGGGGCTCATTTTCAGCCTGCGTATTTCAGCTGAACGATTTCAGCCCCATGTGGAATTAGCCTTCTCTAAGCAGTAGCCTCACAATCAGATGCTTCTAAAAGTGGCCATACATGGGCCGATAAAAACTGCAGACAGACCGAGTCAACAGCTTATTGGCCCATGTATGTGGCCTTCTGACAGGCTTTCCCGATCGATATCTGGCAACATTGCCAAACGAGCAGATCTTTCAGTGTATGGCTTCCTTAAGTTGACTAGTAATTAGATTCATCAGTTCTTTTGAAGTTCTTCAGGTTCAGGAAAGTGCTAAAGTGAAACCGGCTTCATATTTTGTTTAGTGCCAGAAATAACAGAAACTGGAGGCAAAAAGTATATTTATCACATTCCCTATTCATTGAGCTCATGTTGAAATGGGGTGTATACGGTCCCTTTAAGCAACCAATATGAGTGTACCAGAATGTTAGAACCACACCCTATTTGCCTGTGTAGGGGCTCATTTCAGTCTGCATATTTCAGTAGACTGATTTCAGCCCTCATATGGCACTATCTGAAGGGAAGGGTTTGATTGTTCAAAGGTAGAGAGGGAGCACTGAACAAATTACCCTGTTTATAAAGGAAGTGGGGACACTTTTTGGGAAAACCAATGGAGAATAAATCCAACTTATTTGTAGGGTATGATTCCATTTTAAAGGAACTCTGCCATCTCCATAATAATAATGATTTGCCACTCTAGAATTCAGAATATGAGTCACAAGACTGAAAACAGATAGATGTAAATAACCATAAGCATACCCCCAAGAACTGTCTTTGGCTCTACCTGGTATATTGTTATGCTCCACAGACTGAGCAGAGTCTCATCAAATGCCTGGGGACACTCAGAATTGTAACCTAACAGCTGGATAGCGGCAGGTTGAAGATCCTTGCCTTAAATAAACAGTAATAAAGTTCATGCATTTTAATGTCGGGGAATAAAATCTGTATCACATCTGCACTGAAAAAGTATATTCAAGGAACTGGGCTTTGCAAATGTCAGGTTTACAATCCCACACATTTTATTATGAAATGTTTTCTTGCTTTATTACATTGCATCTGCTAGAAAGCCCAGACTCCCAGATTCCCACTGCTGCTAAGGGAAGAGATAAACCACTGAATCCCATCTAAATTCATTTTTTCAGGGGCCACAAGAAGGCAGCTTTCAGACAAGAGGGGTGTGAAAAAACTCAGAGGCGCATCCATATTTCCAGTTCCCACTGCTACATTGTTATATGGCTATATGTTATTATACCATCTTGATTAGTGGAATGGTGCTGTGTTGTTTTTGTTGACATACCATATTTAGTTGTAGGGAATCACCCTGTCTCAGTATCCTGTATTTAAATCCTTCTCTAAATCAGGTTCAGATTTATTACAAATGTGAAACTGAAAAAAGATAATTGTCACTTGGAGGATTAATGTTGCATAGTGTGTTGGAGCCAACATGATTGAGTTCGAATGAGATCTTCCTTGTGCTTAGAGTGGAGAAGCTTGGGAGCAGATTGGTTAAAAATAGAAAGAGAATAATATAAAGCCTCAGTGAGATGTATAAAACAAAAAAAGAACATTTGAATGCAGCTCTGAGGTTCCACGCTGAAGTGGCTCTCTCCATGACAAAGGTTGATTACAGCTATTGTAGTTAAGTGTTTTAGGATACAACTGAACAAATACAGCCATATAAAATGTCATTGTGTGCAAGATTCAGATCCATCAAATTGCAGCCTGAATGCCACTGATTAGGATTTAAATATACTGCATTTTCTATTCTATCTATCTATCTATCTATCTATCTATCTATCTATCTATCTATCTATCTATCTATCTATCTATCTATCTATCTCTATAATGATATAATTCACAAGCTAGTTTAACCTATATCTTTATAAGACATTTGTAATTATGTCAATAAGATGTAATTGTGTAGTATATATGGAATACTATACCCCTATTATAAAATATAAGGATATTATGTCATTAAGTAGTTCCAGGACCAAATAAAGTTACAACTCCAAAGGCTGAGTATTTTTCATACAGGTCACAGAATCTGAGGGGTAGTGATGTGTCAAAATGGGCAGGCGCGCAGCTATAAAGCTGGAAGTTGGAAGCCGGCAGTGTAAGGTGGCCCAGACCCACCCACCACCTGCGATGGGGGTTGCAAAGTCAGCCTGAACCCAACCAACCATCGTGTAAACCCATGAGTTTTGCGGGTACTGGGCTGGCCTGGGAGGTTTACTGGTGTTGATAGTTGTTTTTAAGAGCATCAAGTGGGCTGGTTAGGTGTTTGGGGGCAGCAGTGGAAAAAAGTGAACTTGCTTAAGAACATAAGTATGGGAGTATGACAGGAAAGATGTTGCCAGAATATCTTGTTTAATTCTGTGGTGGAAGGCATTGGATTGGTAGAAGGATGTGCTGGGAGTTGGCATAAGAGTGAAAGTGCTGGAAACTGTATGTCTGACAACAGTTTGAGGTGGGAAAGTGTCAGTATGGAGAGAGCAGAGGAGACTTCTCCTGGGATTTGTACAAGACTGAAAATGCTGGAAGTTGCTCATATCATTTGCACATCATATAGGATAATGAAAACCTATTGAAATGTAAAAGTCACCTTGCGGTTCCATGGCATTTATAAAAACACATGACTTGTGTGGTGCTGTGCTTTTATAAAGCCACATAAGTCATTTTAAGCCTTATACAGCAAGGGGTATACAGGTATGGGATCCCTTATTCGCAAACAGATTATCTAGCAAACTCAGAATTTTTAGTGTAACCCTAACTTATCCTAAGTAAGCCACATGCATCCATATCATGACACAACAATCCTATTGCGTTTATTTAAAGTTTCAATTTTTTTGTAGCAAAGTATTGAGATCCAAGTTACAACAATTCTGGATAATATATCATATACCTGTATATAAATATAGTACACATTTAATGATGGTTAGGCATTGAGGTTAGGCCCTTAGTTAGTTCCAGCACTAAAGGTTGCCCCCAATAAGCAGATAGTGAGACTAAGACCTATGGTCCTTTGATTGTAATGACCATTGCTGCTTTGTGGTGCCCAATATGCAACATGTGCCATAGCTATAATAGTGATAAGAGCTGGCTGGAAATGTGTTCTTAATATAGATAAGTAACTGGGCAGAACAAAAGTGCTTGTTAGTTTTATCTACTGTTGCAATTCTTTCCTTGGCTTAACTATGTACAGCTTAAATACCAGAGCTAGGCACATTTTTGCTAGAAGCCTTTTAATGTATAGTTTTTCTGTCTCCAAATGTCCCTTATTAGGAACACCAGTCCAGCACATGGACACTGAGATAATGATGAAAAAGATAACAATGAATAAACTGCTCACTGAAGATCACTAAGTAGATTTATTTGAAATAAGTTCTGGGTTCTTTCCATTAGTAATATCCTCCCGTGTCCTGCTCATCCCCTTTGTGCTTTGGAATATTCATCTCTTGGCAGCACAATGATGCACAATTGTCATATTCATCTGCATTTGTCTAATTGGTTTTTCATTTGGCTAATTACAGCATACATTTGTCACTGTTTTAATAGTGTAGATGCTAAACCCTCTGCCAGATGCACAATTTTTTGCAACAATATCCCAGTTTGTGCATTCAATGGGGAAATTTTAAATGGACATTACATTTTTCCATTTATATTTTTGTAATGTAAAAGAATATTCCTGTTTCAGGGCTTTCCATAGAAAATTGATTTTAATGGTACACTGGAAGACACTGATGACAGCCCAAAACATTTGTCCCCAAATTATTATCTGATTGCTGATTGATCCTTTAGATACTAACAAATGTAATATATTCAGGCTGTAAAAAGCCCCTAATTGCTTTATTTGATCTGATTATTGGTCAGCTGCTTTGGCCAAATCAGGCAAAGAGCTTTTCATTGTAGATTCTGGATAAATAAACAGAGCTCCTTGTGGAGAGACCTGTGCTGAATATTCTATCTTGAGTGAGTCTTTATCTTACTTTCATATTTACCTTACCTATTTCTGTTAACCACCTGCCAACCTGCAATGTGGGAACATCTTGTATAAATAGAATGCCATAAGGGCTAGCAGAAAAACTCTTGTACCTTGTCTCAAATGAAAAATCCAGTGTAAAGTGCACAGCGCAGTGGTGGTGGATGTTTTGTATGATACATAAGTTAAGGAATGGGCAAAACGGGAGGGACACCTAGGTGCCTCCCTTGGCCCACCCTCATGAATACAGCATTGACAAATGCAGACAGTTGTGCCTGTGGCAAGTGATACTGCTTAGAGGATAAGGTGCAGATGGCAGATTGTGCCCTTTTTGCACTTAGTGCCCTTCATTCCGCATTGTAAATGACCACTCACATGGCATGAGCCTTAAGGCAGTTGTATTCGGTGGTTTGAAACCTGAGTAATTTCCAGCTAAATTGACTTTAATGGTAACCATGTAGACCATGGTAGTGCATTTGTGGGTCAGGTGATTGTCATTCTATAACACAGCAGGATTCCTGGTGGTTAGCATTAAGGCTCTTACTGTATACACAGAGACACCTACATGCAACAGCTAATTGATTGCCTTATATTCTGCCTGGTTGTACTCATGAGCATTCAGAATTTTTTTTGTTTTATTGTTTTTTTTTTAAAGCTGCCACTTGCTGCATTGTCTTTTGTTTGACTGACACATGTTCAAAAGATACACTGCAGATACTATGTATTTTATCCTGTCCAGGAGCCTTGTGTTGGCTCAGGTGCAGAGAAGAGAATTCTGCTTGTGGCGAGGGGCTGAAATCAGCTTGTGAATTTCAGCAGGGTGATTTGGGCCTGTCTGGACCTGAGGACCTAGCCCTTATGTAAATGGGAGCCAATTTACTGAGCTGGAAATGATATTGGCATAAAAAAGCTGGGCACATCCAATGGCAGAACTGCATTGCAGGGGGTGCGAACGCACTATGGCCTGCACCCCCTCAGACGAGAAAAGATCTCTTCCGAAGGGGGTGGGGGGGGTTGCATCTGGGTCCCACACCCTGTAGTTAAGTTAGTGGGAACATCCCCATTCCCTCAGAGTTTGATTGCTATTTAGTTTAGACCACTGGCACAAAGGACATTTACACTGTAGTTATTGAGTGGAAAAATAGCAGCAGCCCCTCTCCACCTGTCCCTGCTTCTAATACTATTAAATGAAAAAATGTCCTGTTGGTGTTTTAATGCCAATCTGACTGTCACCCCCCACCCTACCATCTGTCACTGTCTGACTGTCACTATCACTGAGTGATGACAGATGGAGAGGGGCATATTGCCAGGGGGCTAAGAAAACCAAAATGTCTTCTTGCAAGGGTTCCAAAACAGTATTTCTCTGTAATTAATGGTGGCATGTTTCCAAAGGGTGTGATCAAAGGACACATTCAGACGCAACATGAACATCTCTTATCCTACTTCTCAAAGTGTATAAATAAAGCATAGATAGGCAACAATCCTGTGTGCCACTGGCTGTATGGCCTCCATTAATTGTACTTCTAGCAGCAAAGTCCTTTGTGTATGTCACTATAACACTCAGAGCATATAGCTTTGCTTTCATTATATGGTTCAGCAACCCATTTCTTGCAAAGTGAGAAAAACATAAAGGAATCACAACAGAAAAGCTTTTATTATCCCTGTTGCTTTTATTTTAATGCAAAGCAGACATAGGTATAATTTCCATAGTAATATACAGTAACGAAAGCAAAAAACGCTTGTACAAAAACATCTTTGATCTGCTGGTACAACATGATTTTAAAGATCTTTTTTTACAGTATTTATATAAACAATAAAAAGTGTGCTCAACAGAGGAAGTAAAAAGTTAGGTATCTAACTTTGAGGTTCACAAACAACATGTTCAGTTGTTATATTATGCTGGTAAATAGCCCTTTAATCGGTGCAATTTGGGATAAAATGCTGCCTCTCTCTCTGTGTAATCAGTCCAGAGAAGTAATCAGAAGTAATTCAGTGAAATCTTGGAAGACTAAGCACTTCTGAGCAGGAGGTAGTTCATGAATACAATTAGGCAGCATGCAACAGGGTCACTTTACCTGAAACCAACTGTACCATGGGCAGTTAGGGAAATAAGCCCTCTAATCCTTGCAATATGTGCTCTGTGCTCTTAAATACATTATCACTACAGGCAGAGACTGGTTTCCAGTCAGTCAAAATACGTGTGTGCTTAGGGTCTTGGCCACTGCTGAAGCACAACCTTTAATAGCGGTTTGTCTTTTATTCAGTTGCCCCAGTGCTGCAAATCTGTGTAATTGACAGCTCTGAAATCTGTGGGCTCTATGGAACTGCTGGGTTACAAGTGTTGTTGTAATGTGGCAACAATTTCCATCTATAAAAGCTTTGTGCCAAGAGACACAAACCAGGTAAATCCAGCCTTGACTGCAGCGACTCCACTAAAGACATAAAACCTAAATCAGCAAGTATGTTAAATTCATCACAGTCGTTCTGCAAATCCAACAGCATTGCCCTGGCAGATAGTTTTATTTTCCAGGTTGCTGAAGACAAAGGATTATGGGAGTGGAAAAAGGTACCTAAACTGCGCTCACACAGATTTCTTTTATTTCTTTTGCAAAGACATACTAAAAGCAATAATTAGCCTGCTGTATTCTGTAGATTATATAGCTTAGGCTAAGATGCAAGTGCAAATCTTGAGGAATCAGTTTGAGTGTGGGTGGGCATTCAGTTATTTTTTATAGAAACATGACCATTGTTAATAGAAAAACGAACAAAATAGAAAAACTAACAAACTATTTAATTTAGAATACATTTGCCCCCCTAAGGACACTGCCATGTTTAGGGGATCACCTGACGAGTTTTGACAAATTCTTTTATCACTTATCATACAGGGCAATGGTGGATGAACAAGTTTTTGCCTCACAAGTCTGGGCTATTGATAAACTTTTTGGGCAAAACACCCCAAATCATCACTTGTGCCTTGGCCCACACACGGATGACTTGATATTTGTTACTAGAGCTTGAAAACCTGGCATGGTATGTTTTTAAGTGACAGTTGTGGGTTTCCATACAAGCTATGTTGCATCCAGTGTAAAGCATGTGATTATTGGTAGTTGAATTGCGGCCCACTGATCCTAAAAGATATTCTTCTGCTATGGAAATTTAATCTGCTAATGCACCATGTCCAGTGTCAGACTGGGACACCAGGGGCCCACCCAAAAACCTTAGACCAGGGACCCACCATAAAACCTTAGACCAGGGGGCCACTCTCAGTACTAATATTCTTCATCTCCTCAATCAACCTCTATTCTCCTAGTTTGTTTTCTTTACATACTATAATCTATTATTCCATCTATTTAGCCTCTTTGTTCTCATAGAAATAGGGAATGGCCATGAAATAGGCCACAAGTTTAGCAGCATGAGGGCCACTGACACCTTGGCCCACCGGGAGTTTTCCTGGTATTCTGGTGGGCCAGTCCGACACTGACCATGTCAGACAACTATATGCTGTATTGGCAGATGAGGAGCAGAAGAGAAACCGCACAATCAGAACAATAGGTAGGCTTTCATAGCATGTGTGCCCCCCCCATACTCTCTGTATGTTCAGCTTATTGGCTTGAATTGCATCTTAGACTTCATTGCTGGCTGTGCACTGCCAATTCAGAGGCAATGCTGAATTGCAATACCTAGCTTACATATTAATTGACATAATTGACATGTGACTGTCTTCAGAGTCAGAACTTTAGAGCTAAACCTCTCCTTGTCTTTCCATTGGCTGCTCCACCATTCTCGAGAGGTCGCTATCTGCTACATTGGTCTGCAATATAAGTAACATTCCAATAAACATTAATCATTTTCAGCATTGTTGAAAATAGTATTCTGTTTACCCCTGTCTCTGTGCAGACTCCTGCTTCTGACTCATGAAACAATATTTCCAGCTGGTTTCTCCTGCAGGAGTGAGAATCAACAGAGTGGAGAACATAAACACTCTTCTGCTTTCAACAGCAATCACATATCACAAATAACTTTGCAATAAATGCAATGTTTATTTTGATTTAGATTTTCTCCCAAAACACAGGCTAATTGGTTGTAACCATAGCAGCATCATAACAGCCCAAGTAGGAGGAAACTAGAGAAAATATTGTCAGTAAAAGGGCCCTGACCAGATTCTGGCTGAGAATCGGTCATAGGATCCACAATCAGATTAGCTCATTATCGCCCATTTAAGGTGGGCAAGATCCTCTTGTTTGACAACCCCTCTAAAGAAACAAATCTGCACATGTATGGCCACCTTTAGTGCCACTGTATAGAAGTTTAGAAGGTCTTGTGTAACAGGAAACATTTGAACAATCCAATAACAGAGGCAGCTCTATAGGCTACATATCCAATATGGAAATGTGTCCATATTTTTTCAGGGAGACTTGTGAAATCATGAAATGGCCATGTAAAGATTGCCATAATAACCTCTGTTCTGTAAGACTTCCAAGCAGAACTACTGCATGTTCTGCATTTTGATTTTAGCATTGCAACAACATGATATGCTTTCCAATTTTCCAATTTTAGTTTTATATGGGAAAAGATTTTCACATTAAGGGGGTTATTTACTAAAATCAAAATGAATCTAATTGTTTAATTAAACAAAACTTGATCAAACTCCCATCAATGATTTTACCCTTTTTTGTCAATAAAACAACTCAAAAAAATTGAATCGAGCAAAAACTCAAATCGTTCGATTTTTCAAACTTTACTCCTGAAGTTTTTACCCTGAGTTTTTTTGGTTTATGTGGCTAAACCCAGGGTAGACCATATCTTCAAATTTAGATGGGGCATCTGCCATTGACTTATACATGACCTTGACAGGTTTGAGATGCTGGGTTTTTGGATTCAGGTTTTTGCAGCTATGGGGTATTGTCAATCTGGAAATATTCAAGTTTCTGCCCCAAAAAGCCTGACCAGAAAAAAATTGAGGTTTAGTAAATAAACTCCTACGGGTAGGGGCAGAGGACCAGATTCTGGGAGATTTAGTCAGCAGGTGACTAATTGCCTCTTCCGCCCAGCGACAATCTCCCCAAACTGCCTTCATCCTGCCTTCCATGCGCTTCAATGGGGAATCACCTGCGCTAATTCACTTGCGCACTTCGATTTCCGAAGTCGCCCAAAATTGGTTCATGAGGAAACTTCGGGCAACTTTGGAAATCGAAGTGCCACAGCAGATTCAGGGAGAATTAGTCGCCAGGCGACTAATCGCCTCTACCACCCGGCGACAATCTTCCAGAATCTGCTCGTCTGCCCCTACCCTAAGGGTATGTCTTTTGTTTCTCTTTGCTGCTGGTACTTTAAAAGAAGGTGTGCAGCTTGGTCCCTTATAACACAGTGGTGGGATGTGGGACTCACTGCTATATCTACTTTTATGAAGCAGAGTTTATACAGGTATGGGATCCATTATCCAGAATCCAGTTATCCAGAACGCTCGGAATTATGGAAAGGCCATTTCCTATAGACTCCATTTTATCCAAATGTTTTAAAAATTTCCTTTTTTCTGTAATAATTAAACAGTACCTTGTACTTGATCCAAACTAATATATAATTAATCCTTATTGAAAGCAAAAACAGCCTATTGGGTTTAATATATACATGATTTTCTAGTAGACTTAGGTATAAAAATTCCAAATTACTGAAAGATCAGTTATCCAGAACAGCCCTCAAGTTTTCTGCATAACAGGTCCCATACATGTACAAACAACAGCCCATATCATGGATAATGTAATAGTTTCCCTCTACCCTACATATTTGCAATCATTGTTGCAGACCTAGGTGACTTTGCTAGCCGCTCAAAAGCTCAAAAGGTGTGTTGCTTGTGTTAAGTATCTGTCATATGCTACTGAAATCTAGGTAAAATAATAATTTCATCAGTTTTATATTATGTATTTAAATAGCTATACATAATTTCTGTTTCTAGTCAATCCTTTAAGAGCTTGGGTGATTTGGAAGTGGGTTTCTGGAACTGAAAGCGTTAATTGGGTCTAGATTTGTGAGATTACAACAGTATACTGGTGCAGTTGAACCAAGGATAGTTTTCTTAGAATTCAAAACAAACAAAATTCCTTGTGCGGTTTGTTTGCTCTTTGACCTCCCACATCCACCTATCAGAATCCAGTTAAAAAGGGTTCTGGGGATGTGTTGCTTAGCTACTCTGGACCCCACTGTCAGTCTTCGGGCAGCATTAAGCACAGAAAAATAATTGAAGTTTACAGGAAAGCTTACAACCAAGCAGAGCACTAATGCCCCAGACAAAGAAAACATCAAACTGATGAGCTGTATGGGGATAAACTGTACTGATATGACGTTAAAATAAATCCTGCAGAATAAAATTAAATATTACAGATTGCCTGTCTTATCACCATGTACTGTCTGAAAAAATAAAAGATCTGTTTCCAAAACATGTGCTTCTACTTTTTCCACAGCTCCTCCGTTTGCACCACAAATAGGTTAAAGCAAGGCCAGGTTCTTTTAATTTTCCAAGAGAAAAACCTTTCTAGATTAATAGATAGCTTTTTGTGCTGCCCAGCACTCTCAAGAATGAAAATGCCTTATAAATAAAGGTTAGTATTAAACTTACAAACTAATATTGATTTGCTCTATATAAAATAACATAAAACTCCTCTTAACACATTCTCCTACCTGGCACAACTCCAAAAGCCAAGCTGGTGAGCATTGCTATGGCAACACCCGCGGTGCTAACTAAGCTCTGACCTGCCATGAATGGCAATGCTGGCAACAACGCTGGGTGTGCTTAAATATTCATGAAATTATCAGGAGGAACAAAAAAAAAAAAAACTAGATCTCAGAATATGAACATACCTCTACTGTAAATAACTTGTACTTTGTGCAGACTTTAAGCACAGGATAGCAAAGAAAGAAACCACTGTCTAAGGGGCCTATTTACTAACATTCAAAATTGTTGTTAGTTCTCAAGAATTCTAAACAGATCGAGATTTATGAAATGTAAAAAATGACAAAACACTCTAATACAAAACTTTGGCAAATAAAAGCAGTCAAGGGCCTATAGAATTCAATGGAAGCGGCCCTGATCCTATGGGACCTATTTTTAAGTAATTTGGATTGATTGATAGTTTTCTGATTTTTTTTTCACTAGTACTTCGAAGTTTTAGAGATTTTCATATTTTTAAATGCATTGTTCAGTGTTTTTTTTGTTTGCACTTTTTATTTTAGATCTTTTAAAGGGTGGTTCATGTTTTAATTAGCTTTGCAGATATCTAACACAAGTAACTCAGTAGCTTTTCATATGTTATAGAATGGCTAACTCTAAGCAACTTTTCAACTGGCCTTCGTTATTTATTTTTTTGTCTTCTTCTTTTGACTCTTTAAGGCTTTCATACAAATGGGGGTAACGTATCCCATCTAAAAATCAATTGCTCTTTAAGGCTACATTTTTACTGTTATTTCTACTTTGAATTACTCATCTTTCTGTTCAGGCCCTCTCCTATTCATATTCCAACCAATGGATGGTTGCTAGGGTCTTTTGACTCTAGCAAGCAGATTGCTGAAATAGCAAACTGGAGATCTGGTGAATAACTAAAAAAAGAATAAAAAAATAAAAATAACAAAAAAAACACAAATGACAAAACATGAAAGCCAATTGCAAATTGTCTAAAAATATCATTTTCAACTTCACATTAAGGGGCATATTTACTAAGGGTCGAACTGAATTTTCGAGTAAAATTTGAATTTTTAAGTAATTTTGGGCTACTTCGACTATCGAATAGGCCAAACTTTAAATTTCGAAGCACTGGCACTTTAAAAAAATTCAAATTCGGCCATTCGCCACCTTAAACCTGCCAAATTGCCATTATAGCCTATGGGGGACCTGCCTTAGCCTTTACAGGCAATTTGGCAAAGTTTTGCAAACTCAATTTTTTTAAAGGAATATTATTTGAATTGAATGATGCAATCGTTTGATTTGACAATTCTAATTCGATCGAAAATGGCCGTTTTCGATCAACAATGGTAATTTTTGATTGAAAATTACCCCACCCCCAAAAATTCAATGGTTGAATTTTTAAGTTTTTTCACTTTGAAGCCCTGAAAAGTTAACTCAGAAGTGTGACCAACCCGTTTAATAAATTACAAGGCCTTTATTTTAGAGAAAAAAAACTCAAACAACTGGGGATGCACTGAAGATTCGGTTTGGGATTTGGCCAGGATTCGGATTCGTCCAAATCCTTCTGCCCAGCCGAACCGAATCCGAACCCTAATTTGCATATGCAAATTAGTGGTTGGGAGGGAAATTGCATGACTTTTTGTCTCAAAACAAGGAAGTAAAAAACGTTCTACCCTTCCCACCCCTAATTTGCATATGCAAATTAGGGTTAGGATTCAGTTCGGTATTCGGCCAAATCTTTCCCGAATGATTTGGGGGTTCAGCCGAATCCAAAATAGTGGATTTGTTGCATGAGAATGTTGATAAACAAGCCTCCCAGTGTGACAGAGCTTACTTTGATTCTTAGTCTCAACCTAATTCTTCCATACATTGGGGTAGAAAATATACTTTTTATTTATATATTGAAGAATCTGTGTGATGCGCTGTGGTATGTTGGCAGTATAAAAATAAAGTACAATAATAAAGAGTTAGGCTAGCGGAACATGAGCTGTACAGTAATAACAGGTTGTCCACTCAGGTAACTTGGTCACAATAACATATTTCAGAATTTTACTCCATTCTTTACATAGGAAATTACATCTGCAACATTAGCAGATTAGCCATCTACATCTACATATTGCTGTAAACCTACTAGTTTAGCATAGTTTACATAAATTACAAATAATTTAAAATAAATTGAAGTGTAATGGATCCATGTTCACTGATTTGGAATCCCACGATACACAGCCTACTACCACATGTACTTTATATATTTGTAATGTCTCCTAAATAATGTATGGGATCTTTGTAAAACTTAGCTAAACAAGTGATTTTGTATAAACTGTGGCCAAAAGACCTACATTCTGGAATATATGAGCTCCACTCATTGACAAGCATGTGTGCAATACTCCACAGCAGAAGGTTATAACAGCCAAGATACTTTCTTCGATTTTTCTATATGCAATAGGCCAATGAAAACAAACTGCTGATTGGCCGATAAGATTTATTGAACTAAAGCAGTTTCCCACCTGTGTTAAACAAGCCCCATTAATGTCCTGAAATTCTTTCTAATAAGAAACATTATCCGTAACATGTCAACACATTTCTGAACTGACTGGCAGGGATTGGGATGCAAAAGAAAAAGGGAAAAAGAGTAAGATTGTGTGTTTTTGACTTCTCCAACTAAGGGCAGGCTTCCAAATCCAAGTGAGTCATGCCAGAACAATGGGCTTCAAGAAGAAACAAAAACATTGATAGATAAAGTTTATTTTGCAAAGCCAGTAATGTATAAATAATTTTCTTTCAGTCTCTTTTTTTTTTTCCTGTTGAAACCTTGACTATAGACCTAAGCTCTAATTGTTAGAAAATTAACCATTCTGTATGCTGTTTAATATTCAATCAAATTTGGTTTTAATTTGTTAGGTCTTCCTGTATACAATACTACCACCACTGTAAAAGGATTAAGATGTTTAAATAGATACAATGAGCAAAATAACTCATTTTTGATTTGAGATTAACTGTAAATTGTATAAAATGGAAGTGGTTGTTCCTTCAGGCCGGCTCTGATTAATTAAAAAAGCATTTTCTAAATTGATAACTATAGAGGGGCTTTTATTACACGTGGATTAAAGATAATCTGGGCAATCTAATGAAGGTGTAGAAGAAGAGAATCAGGTGTGTCTTTGGAAACAATATTTCCAGATGGTTTCTATTGACACTCAGCAATTTTCTCTCTGATTTTTTTAATGACTCCCAGAGACAATTTTCCAAGGAAGAAGGGAGAATCAATTTGAATAGTAGCAGAGATGATACCTTTGACTTTTCCCACAAAACAAAAACATTTGAGTCTGGTAAAATTTCCACTTTATTACTGAGAGTTGCTGACTGGGAAAGCAGTGTTTTCAAGGGGGTCATTTTTTAAATAAATATACAAAAATAACATTTAAAGGCGACTATATGTACAGGTGTTAAATGCAAATCATTGTTCTTGACCCTATATGTCCTCCATAATATCGCCATCTCTGTAATATATGGAGGTTTGCAAATCAGCATGGTAGACACAATGTAGCGCAAGAATGAAAGCTGTTATTCTTTTTTTGTTGGCTGCCAGTGGGCTACTAATCATGTGAAGTAATATGATTTTTTAATTTACTTGCACGACTGACTGTACACAGTTATAATTGCAAGTCAGTCAAGGAGAGACTGGTTAGGAAGTTGTGGCTTGTTATGGTTTTCTCAGAACAGGCTCAAATTGCATTGAAATACACAGCAAATCAATGGACAAAAAAATCTCTGCTTATTGGTGGAATAGATCTTTGGAGGGGTCGATCTTCAGCTTACCATAAAGAGGTAGTTCACATTTAGTATGTTAGTCATTTTACTAACAACTTTGCAATTGGTCTTCTTTATGTTTTAGTTTTTTTTTTAATTATTCGCCTTCCTGTCTCTTTCTAACTGTCAGATGGGGACACTCACACCAGCAGACAAATAACTTTTGCTCTCTGAGACAATTTTACTGCTGTTTTTACATTTTGTACCTTGTCTTCCAATTCATATTCTAGTCCAGCGATCCCCAACTGGTGGCTTGTGAGCAACATGTTGGATGTTGCTCCCAGTGGCCTCAAAGCAGGTTCCCATTTTTGAATTCCTGGTTTGGAGGCAAGTTTTGGTTGGATAAAAACCATGTGTACTGTCTCCTGTAGGCTGCCAGTACATAGGGTCTACTAAATAGCCAATCACAGCTCATATTTTGCACCACCCAGGAACATGTTTTATGATTGTGTTGCCCAACTACCTTAACACCTGAATGTGGCTCGGAGGTTAAAAAAAAAAAAGTTGCGGAAAGTTATAGTCTCTCATTCAAATCACAGTACCTGGTTGCTAGGGTAAATAGCATTATCAATTACATAGCTGCAGAAGTACAAAATGGGAGTGCTGCCATACAAAAAGCCAGATACCTGGAAAACAACTAAAAATAAAAATGAAGACAATGGCAATGCCCTATCATTCAGTTCTATAAAAATGTCATCTCAACCACCCAGTGACAAAGTGAACCCAAGTACAACACTCAGTAAGCTAATTCCCCCATTCATTTTAGACATGGAATATGTATATAGGAGTAGTAGTAGGTGGGGGACCACCACATTCTTCAGATTTATTATACACATGGTATGCACAGCATTTAAGGTGGACCATTGGATACTATCCACTAGTTTGTCATTTAATTTTACAAGTTATTTAAGTCACACAAATAAAATTGGCATCAAAGTCTGCAGTGAGAAATGTAGTCTTATTATGGTAACACAAATAGACATAACTCCTGCTGTTTTTCTTGGCTGCCCTGTGAAGCTTTTGACTAACAGTCAAATTCCTCTAGTTAAGCTTCCTGTGTTTTGGTCTCCCCCTCACCACCAGACCATAAAGCTGACCATCCAGGGAGAGCAGAAAAATCCACCTTGGGGCATCCGTTTCATTAATGGACATACTATTCAACATACCACATGAACCACTAAGGAACAGCAGGGGAGAATTTCATCTGCAGAATATGAAGAAATAGAAAGCTTGGGCAGAGGTTTGCAGTTTGCAGTTTTCCGTAACTATGATATATTTTTCACAGTAAAAAGCATGCAGTGACAGAAAGTATTGATTGTACACTTAGTGCTGGATCAATATATTCTGTGGGCTGGATTCATGCTGAACACTAACTTACTTGTACCTTTCATCTTTTTTCTTGTCTGGGTCATTGTGTGCTTTATTTTTCTTTGCAGCATATTTGAAACATTAATACATTTCAGATCTTGGTTTTATCTCTGCTCTACCTGCTTAGTTGGTTTTCCTGAAAGCCATCATTTGCTGTTGTTTTATAAGTAACAGCAGTGTCGGACTGGGATGCCAAGGGCCAACCAGAAAACCTTACACCGTGGGCCCACTTTTGAAATTCTTATTCCTCCTCTACTCACTCAGCCTATTTATTCTCATACTCCTTTATATCTACAGTACTTACTACATTATACCATTACTAAGCATTTTTCCCCATAAAGAAATAGGGAATGACCATGAAATAGGTTAGAAGCAAGAGGGCCCACTGACACCTTCGCCCGCCAGGAGTTTTCCTGGTATCCTGGTGGGCCAGTCCGACACTGAGTAACAGGGAGCCTGAATCCTTTTGTTATACTAGGCCCCAGACACCCAACCTTCTTTATAGTTACGCTAAAACTTGCCCTGAACCACAGAGAATTGTGGTGAATGCTCCTAGAGATGCAGTCAAAGTCTTTCAGACAAAGTTTGTCAGACATATCTGAGTGGTATGCTATCTAGTTCTTTGATAGTATGTAGGCCTACTGGTCAGATGGACATGCAGATGGGTAGCCTGCATTGGTGGAGATACCAGCGTTTGATAGCGGATTTCCCATTCAAATAGCAAATCACCAAAATGTATTAAAAGCTGTTTTAGGCTAGTAAGATGTTCGGCAGTTAAATGGAGGGTAAAGAAATGATGAGGAATAAAATGACAAATAAACATAAGCCATTCATTTCAGGTAACATAAAAATTAAATTATTTTTCTAGAACTCATGATTCTTAAAGCATTGGGAGAGTTTGGAATACCTAGGAATATAGTTTTGGGACTAATACATGATTGACTCCATTAGCATGAATCTAGTATTTAATGCAATTTAAACTTCAATGGCTGCCATGAGAAGCCAATAAACCAGTTATAAAACATGTTGAACACCTTTATCTCATATTTAAAAGTTAAAATATACACATTAAAATATATATCTAACATAGTAACTTTCAGTCAATATTATAATGCACTTTTTGATTAATAGCTGGTATACAAAACCTTTTGTTAAGGTATCGTCAGACTGCTTTGGCAATAACTGAATTTATGTTATGTCTATATACATTTGATCTGCCATTACCATAAGTAACTATGATGAGCTAAATCTCCAACTGCACTGGAAGTTATACAGCAGCAGTCATATTGTTTTTCTGCCTTGGATCTTGTGATCTGTATTGACATTCCTCTTGTCTTGGCCTTACTACAGCACTATAGCCTGGGAGTTGATGGCTTTGAGGTGGAGAAGGTGGGACATCTTGGCGGATAGGACCTTTGGCCTGTAGAGGCTGGTAATTAGGTATGCGATAACTAGTTTTGTCATGAGCCTGGTTCCGGGAATAGGTTCCTTTAGGGGTTTGAGTAATGTGTGCTACGTCATAGTAATATGGTGGATCTCTCTCATTATATCCTGTAGAGGGCCCAGACACAAATGCTGCTTGCTGGAAGGGACGATGTCTAGAAATAAGAGAATCACAAGGTTATGATGAGTATCTAAATAAAAACATATATTTTAGTCACAAGTTGCATAGTAACACAAGTAATACAGATACACAACTGGTTACTCATGGTAAAGATTCACCTCAATTCCACACTAAATCATATACAGCATTATAATTGTATAACCATAGTTACAGCAAAGAGACAACAATGAACCTATAGCCATGATTTTAGGCAATGGCTGATCAAATAATTTTAGATCCAAGTGTTTTGTCAGTTGCTCTTGGGATGTGCATGGCAGACGCCCTACCAGGTGAGAGTTGTGTAAGTTCAACTTGAGCATGTCTAGCTTGTCCACTGATCTATTAATTTGCCTAGACAAAAAACACTCCAAAACAAAACATGCGCCATTGCTCTTACACTTGTGCGTATAGAAAACATCTAGGTAGTTATATACATTTTTGCAGGTATGACTAACCTAGATTTGGGTAACACCCATGTGTACCAGGCAACATTAAAGCAGAAAAGTGTCTGCTTAAAATGATGTTGACTTTGATCATACAAATGTTAACTAGATTACAGTTTTTGTTTTCAAGCAAAAACAGGACACAATCATAGTGCTCATTGCCACTATTCATTAAAGGTATAGGCAGGGCCGCCCGAAGGGGGGCCCAGCAGTGCTGCAATCTTACGAGGGCAGAAGCGCGCGCTCCTTACGAAGTCCTGAGGCAGAATGCGGAAGTGCCGAACGTAAGTCCTTAAGCCACAGGTTCAATTCTACTGACACCAAATCTTTTATTGTAATACTCTATAGGCCCCTGCCACCAATTTTTTTAAAAAAAATATTTTATGGCGCCCCAATTTTTTTTTAACTTGTAACAGGGGCCTTGGCGACAAAGTTTTTTAAAAAAAACATTTTCTACAGCCCCATTTTTTTTAACTTGTAAGGGGACCCTGGTTTTCAACTTTTAAGGGGGCCCAGGCACCAAGGTTTATTTAACTTATAGGGGGGCCCTGGTCAACAATTTTTTTTTTAACTCGTTGGGGGGGCCTGACCACCAATTTTTTAAAAAGCCTTTTATGGGGTCCCTGGCACCAATTTTGTTTTTACTTATAAGGGAGCTCTGGGGGGGTTACTTTTTTTAGCACTGATGTCTGTGTGGTCTTTTAACGTTGATGTGGAGTGGGCGGGGATCAGGGGCAGGGCTTGGTGCCTGGGTGGGTGGGGCCCAGGGGGCCCTGTGATTTCTATTGGCGGCCCTGGGTACAGGTCTGGGACTGTTATCCAGAATGCTTAAGACCTCAGGTTTTCTGTATAAAAGACATTTCCATAATTTGGATCTCCATACCTTAAAGCAGTAATCCCCAACCAGCAGCTCATGAGCAACATGTTGCTCCCCAAACCCTTGGCTGTTGCTCCCAGTGGCCTCAAAGCAGGTGCTTAATTTTGAATTCCAGACTTGAAAGCAAGTTTTGGTTGTATAAAAACCAGTTGTACGGCCAGTATAAATAAAGGCTGGAGTGACTGGATGTCTAGCATAACAGAATAGAACACTACTTCCTGCTTTTCAGCTATCTTGGTTTCCACTGACTGGTTAACAGGCAGTAACCAATGAGTGACTTGAGGGAGGGGGCAATATGGGTCATAATGGTTTGCAGGGCCAGATTTGTGTAGGGTGGGGGTGGCATACCGCCCAACCACAACAGCATTGGTTCAGAAGCACTGAGGATTTACAGGAGATACAATCATTTTTAAAATTTCCCTTACACCAATCCCCAGAACTCCAGACCCAATGCTGAAATTTTATGCATGTACATAAAGGAAGGGAAGGAGATGGGGACCATGAACGGCAGGGGGTCTAGGGGCACCTGCTATGTAAATCTGGGCCTGACAGTTTATTTCTGTATCTGATCTGGATGCTAAAGATCAATGCCAAACTGAACAGTTATGTCCCATGTCGCTGACTAACTCAGAAATAGAGAGCTGAAAAGCAGGAATTTGTGTTGTGTTCTGTTAGACATCAATTAACTCCAGTCTTTATACATTTCTGGCTAACTAACTTAGAACCATTTTTAATTTTGCACAGCCTATTTACCCATTTTTTTTTATTTTTACACTGAACTGTTCCTTTAAGTCTACTAAAATAAGATTTAAACATTAAACCCAGCAGGATTTTTGATTTCAATAAGGATTAATATCTAGTTTGGATCAAGTACAGGACACTGTTTTCAATATACAAAGAAAGTAATCTTTAAAAATTTTGATTATTTGGATGAAATGGAGTCTATGGGAGACGTCTCTCCACAATTTGGAGCTTTCTGGATAATGGGTTTCTGGCTAACAGACTTGTGCCCAAAACATATTCCAAACACCTCTGTATAACTGTGTAATATTCTGACACAGAGAAACCTTGGAGTTACCACCACCCTGAATGTGGTGTTACTTCCAGGGTTCCCATTGCAAACTGCATGAATTGGTGCATCACTCTTGTGCCTAAGTGCATGTGCATAAATAGCGAGCACCAGCCATGACTAGTGATGGGCGAATTTATTCGCCAGGGGAGAATTTGCGGCGAATTCCTGTGATTCGCCGCTGGCGAATAAATTCGCGAAACGCCAGCAAAAATTCGCCAGCAAAAATTTGCAAAAAAACGAGTTGCGCGTCAAAAATGATGCGACGCACGTCAAAAACGACGCGCGACTCGTTTCGCAAATTTTTTTGCCAATTTGCAAATTTCGCTGGAAATTCTCGAATTTTTCGGCGAAGCGAAACGGGTGAGATTCGCCCATCACTAGCCATGACTCAATACTGACAATTTTGACCACAGCTTTGTCAAAATGCACATGTGCAAGGGTGCAAGTTTTAACACACACGGGTGTCTGAATAGTGGCACACACTGGATTGTGGGTAAAAAACATTGCAAATTGTTTCTGAAATTTGCATGTCACACGCTGCACTTGCAGTTGTAATTGTTCCCTTATTCTGTTCAGTTTCTCAGTGGGAGATAAGAGTAAATAAGTGTTCATTTCAGGGCCATAAATATAGCAGTATCTAAAAGACACGTGCATCTTTTTTTAATTCAAAATCAAAGCTCAAGAACAACAACAATATATTTATCCTGATTTCAAAATGTCATGTAATAAAATAAGAATTATAGCTGATGGCAGTATGAATGTAGGCAACAAAAACAATAGGTACATTTGTGATGAACTGGACATTCAGGACATTTTAGATGTGAGGACAGAATGGTATCATTATGGTAAGAATTATAAGGCAACACTGAGAGGCAGATTAACTATTGGTAGAATTTTGAATAAAAAAAAAAATCGAAATTCGACCATGTGAAGTAAAATCCTTCAAATTTGAATATCGAATTTGAAGTATTTTACGGCAATTCGATTGATCGAACAGAAAAAATTTGATCGATTAATCTTTCGAATCAATTGATTCAAACGACTATCAATTGAATTTTTTTTATTCGATCAAAAATAATGGTCGGCAGCTTGGATCTGGCGAACTAGGTGGTCGAATAGGGGAAGTACTTCGACCATCGAATATTCAAATAAAATTTATATTTGAATATTCAAATTATTCAAATTCGAATATTCGATGGTCGAATTTGCCTAATTTGCATATTCAAAGAAATATTAGGCAAATTTTGAATTCTTCACACGAATTTTGTAAATCTGTTCCTTACTGTATGAGACACAAATACTATTTACATTAAAAAAACTATTGCCAGACACCTGGAGGGCCATACTGGCCAATAAATGCACCTGTGAGGTAGTATGGGAGCTGGCAAAATGGCCATGAGACTGTCTGCCATGTTCAAAAACAATTCCTTCCTGAGAAGATTTTAGACATAGACCAGTAATGGGTCATGTTGATGGAACCATCTTTATTAGTCTTAAGGAATTTAAGGGAGTAAGCATAGTAGCTAATGTTGAAAAAAACACGGGTCTCATTCATAATTATTCAGGAGGCACTTGCCAATATGGCCGCAAGCGATAGAAATATAGCATTCTTGCATTACATTTCTGCTGATTCACTGATTCACATGCTCTGTGCTGCTGTCACTTACTGAGCTTAGGGACCTACTCACATAGAACATAAATGTCATAATATAAGGCTGATTAGACATAATACAGATAATTACAACATGGCAGCATATAAACCAGTGCAACTACCATAAGAATTTAATAATCAGCCCTGTAGCATCCGCTTATATTACACCAACCAACCTCATTCTCTGCTTGATAATTTGCGACAACCCCTAAGCTTAGCTTCTCAACAGCTGCTCAGAGCCCACTGAGTATGTGAGTGTCACAGACACTTTCCAAGATGACGACAACCTGAGACAAGTTTGAAGCCCTGGATCATTGCTGATATTGAGAAGCTGAAACTTTAGGCTGATGCAATAAGTTCAGTATATAAAATATGATATTTTTGGCCACATTCATTTTAGGGGTCAGTTCTCCTTTGATAGTAAAGATTCCAAAATGTGCCCCATTGCATTTATCTGTACATTGATATGAGTTGTACATGAAGTGCTGGCAGAGATTTTCATAAAGGGCAAGATAAGGAAGATCAAAGATGCCCAAGACTGGGTATTCATTAGCTCTCTGAGACCTGATATATATATATATATATATATATATACACATACCTGCTACATGGTACCCAAAATAATGTTCCACATTGTTTCTCTGCTTGGTATTGTATGTAGCACTGGTAATCCCGTTCTACTGATGGGGCCTTAGGCAGAAGTCTTTGTTGCCTTGTGCATAATCTGACTCAGTACAAAAAAAATCCAACAGGCAGTGGCCCTTTGAACCTACATTACATTTTTTCATCAGATAAAAATATTATTCATCAGGTGAAGGACCTCACTCTCCAGCTCTATAGTTGCTTAGTAAACCAGTGAACACGTATAGGGAATGCTATTAAAATGGACATTTTAAAGTTATTTAGAAAAACAAACACAAATGTAATGATATTTTTTGTCCAGTTACAGTTTTCAAGAAGAGGAAACATCTGTAATATAAAATGGACTTGAAGAATTCAATTCTTTTTTGTCTGAGTAAAAAAAAAACGTAATACCTCAGCTACATTTCTTGTATTAAGTGCTCTTATCTGTCAATAAATGTACTGTCACCTTACCTAGGAAGTTAATAAGTAGTCTGGAGTATGTCTCATCCAGTTCCACTCTGAAGAGAAGAGCTATTTTGAGGAGGTAGACAAGTCCGTATGTAATGCACTAACTAATACAGAGCACAAGGTATTTGTGTGAGTAGTACAGTCATATTTTCTTATTGTCATTGTGACTGCAAAATTGAACTATAAACTGGGGTGCATAAAGCTTGCAGACACTCTTAATACAGGTATGGCATTTCTTATCCAGAAAGCCCTGAATTACAGGAAGGCTATCTCCCATAGACTATATTTTAAGGAAATAATTACATTTAAAAAAAAAAATAGCTTTTTTCTCTCCTTGTACTTGATCCTAACTAAGCAGCATGAATCTGTATAGGTGGCAAGACAATCTTATAGTGTTTAGCTAACATTTCAATGATTTTTAACAGACATAAGGTATGAAGATCTAAATTACAGGAAGAGCACGTATATCCAAAACCCCAGGTCCCAAGCATTCCATTCCATAGTAGATCCCGTACCTGTACATGTATTGGCTACAGATTCAGTAAGGGAATAGGCAGAGAACATAATTATTGAACATGCTTTTTACTGACTTTGTCAAAAGAAAAGGGCCCAAAATACCAAAGTATCTTAAAAAATATAGACTTGCTCGGATTACGATGATGACGGGTCGGTCGAAAGAAAATCCAACCTTCCCGATTGATATCGTGTCCAGATCGGGAAGACCCGTCGGAAGCCCCCATACACGGGCAGCTTTATCTGCCCGTGTATGGCCAGCTTAAGTGTGGTAAAGATATCAAGGATACAAATGTTGCATTTATTAAATATACTTGTGACCAAACAAGCCCCTTGTATTTTCATACAATTGTAGCAAGCACAATTGCATTTGTCCTGCCGCCTATGCTGAATCCTGTGCAAGTGTGTCTACTGACTGCATACCTGCACCCGCCACCGCCCTGATTATGCCATAGATTCCAGGGTTCTCACAGCACAACTACCCTTAATTGCACAACTCACTTACATTAAATGCCTTTATGAGTCAAAAAATGCACGTTGAGCAGGTTAAGATGCATGTATTACTAGTGATGGGCGAATTTATTCGCCAGGGCCGAATTCGAGGCGAATTCCCGCGATTCGCTGGCGAATAAATTCACGAATCACGCCAAAAAAACGAGTCGCGCGTCGTTTTTGACGCGGCGCGTCGTAAACAACGCGACGCACTTCAAAGTTTCGCGAATTTTTCGCCGATTCGCGAATTTCTCAAGAAATTCGTGAATCTTTAGGCGAAGCGAATCGCGGGAGATTCGCCCATCACTATGTATTACATTTCTATGCTTTTTTATGTGCCAAATATAACGAATGCATCAATCCTTTACACTGGGTATACCACCATCCCGATTGTTAGCCAATAAATATATTGGCTAACAGGTAATGATTATAGAACAGCTCCTATGCACTAATATTGACAACTCCTTTCAGCTTCTATCAGTTTTAATGAATAAACATTTCCATCATTTTGCTAGATAATGTCAGCCCTCTTACCCTTAGCATTTCCCGTGAAACTCACCTTCCTGAAGGCCTGGCACATGCTCACTGTACTTTTATGCTTTTATATCAGACAATGACAAGTTTTGCATTATTGAGCCAGAGGCAGTGGAAGTGGTAGCATACTTGTTGTTGGGGGTTGATACTGGAACAGATTTAGAAAGTGATCTGATAGGTCGTAATGAAGGGCCATTTTAATAACTGGCTAAAAGTGGTAATAGCCAGGGCCCTTCATGAGGGATTTCACCACCAGACCTTGCTATAACTTTTGAATAAGGGACATGGCAGACCTCTTATTTTAATCAACTTAGCACATAACCATTTCAATGTCCTTCCTGCTTTAAATATATGTTCCTAAAATACATTTATTGGAGCCAATTGAGATTATGGTTTATCTACTCCCACAGCTGTTGATCAAGGGAGTGCACATATTCCGTCTGTCTACTTCAATAAAACACAGAACATTTCTTTATTGGCTGTCTTATTATATTCAGGTTCACCTGCTTGAAGTTAGTTCTATTACAAATTTCATGTGACCAATGAGATGCTAGCTCTTGCACTGGAACATTAAGGTGGCCATTTCTGAATATAGCATTTAAGCTGGCCATAGACAACGATTTTTAAAAGATCCAATGGTTATCGTGAGACCGCGATTGTCTCAAAACGATTGTTTAAATGTCCGATGTGTCCATCAACTATAAAGACCATTTCAGGCGATATTGCCAGCAAAACTGAAAGGTCACTGTCTGCTTGCCCTGCAAACATAGGTAGATTGCACGGGGACCGATAAAGATTTTTTAACCCTGGCCAATCAATTTTCAGACCGATGTCGGATGAAAAATCGTAAGATCGTTGAAATCCCACTAACCACATGATAATTTGACAGATTGGTCGGACTTCGCTAAAATCGGTCGTTCGGCAGAGAAAGATCTTTGCGTCTATAGGGAGCTTTAAGGAGGGAAGGGTTTATATAAAATATATAAAATTGTTGAAATAGCCATGAATGATTAACAGAAACCATTTTAAAAATAATACATAACTAAAACCAGTATCACAGAGAATAATTTATAATGCATTAAAAAAAGACTCCTAAATGGAAACAAAGGAAAGGTTCCCAAGGCTTGTGGCTCTCTTACTGTACCCTTGTCAGGGGGACTAGCACTTTGCCGCAAATGGGTAGTCTCCTCCCTTTGGTATTTATCAGTGACATATAGAAATAGAGCCATATGGTTTTTCTGACCAAAAAAAAAAAAAAAAACCACTGATGAACACTCACCCCCCAGTAAAAGATCCATCTGCTGCAAAAAAAAAAAAATCAAAGGACATGGGGACAAAAAAGATCAGCCGAAAAAAACATTCAATAATTGTCCCACTGGAATCACTTAGTGCAAGTGTTTCCTGTCTAAAATCAAATAGAATTGCTATAGGAGGGAGAAAAGACTGCACATGCACGGAGCTAACGTACACCCTCTGGGATCTACGCACTGAAAAACTCACTGAGACAGACCAGACTATGTGTTGAAGGAAGAGACAAACCCAGAATACTTACAAAATGACTTCTAAATGGGATTTACTTCCAGACAACTGGTATCTTTTCTCTCACACCTACTCTTTATACCCCAGTTCCAATCATCACTCCCAGGCATATTACTTTTCTTTTTTTTTTCAGATGAAGCCAAATGAAAAATGCTGAAAATAACTCAGACACTGTGTATCTTGCATGAGTTGTTTGCCTCTATATCCATCCTTACAAAGTACCCATAACAGTGAAGTTTAACTTTAAATTATATTGTATATAATGTGTAGATGGCTGTATTCCAAACAAAGGCAGTTGCCCCTATTTTTAGTTTTAAAAAAGTCTTAGGGACCATCAGAGGGGCACAGGTGGTAATGCTATCACATCCAAGTATATGCTAAGGCTTGTGGCACACGTGCAGATTTGGGGAGATTTAGTCTCCTGGCGACTAATTGCCTCTTCTTCTGAGCGACAATCTCCCCAAACTGCCTTCCCATGTCTTCCCGTCTGCTACAATGAAAAGTCGCCAACGCTAAAGCACACGCAGCATTTATTTTTTCAATGTTGCCCGAAGTTGCCTCACAAGGAAACTACAGGCAGCTTCGGAAAACGAAGTGCTGCGTGTACTTTAGAGCTGGCGACTTTTCATTGTAGCAGATGGGAAGACATGGGAAGGCAATTTGAGGAGATTGTTGCCCAGAAGAAGAGTCGATTAGTCACCAGGCATCTAAATCTCCCCGAATCTGCCGTGTGTCACAAGCCTAAATGAATTCCAGCCAGGTCACCATCTGCAAAGAGTTTGTATGTTCTCCCCTTGTCATTGTTTTCTATGGGGAATCCCATACTCCCAAAAAACAAACAAAACATGCAGGCAGATTAATTGGTTTGTGATAAAATTGACCACCATTTGTGTGAACATGATAGGGACCTCAGATTGTAAGCTCCTTTGGGTAGAGACTGATAAGAATGATGTATAATCTTTCCAGAGTGCTGCAGAAAACATTGGCACTGTTTAAATAAAGAATAATATCAGGCCTGCCAATTCAAAGTTTATTCTGTAAACCTTATTGTACAGCCCTGTTTGTTATTTGTTGGATCTTTACCAGTAACTGCTGCTGACAGCCATTCAGATAAAGGGTAACTGATCCGGCTTCATCATGTGGGGCATTAGCTCTGGCCATATGAGTATATGTAGAATCCCAGCAAAAAAGCAGTATAGAACTATTCATATTTGACAGAAAGCAATAAGAAACAATTACACAAATACCGATTTTGCTAAGAAAGAATACAACTATTTTCTTTTCAACCATAAAGGTTTCCAAAGCAACTAAACTTTATGCAATATTGTACACTATTCAGGCAGAAAGTAGCCACTTTTATATTCAAGTAAGCAGTAATCATTTTGTTTTTATTCAGACTCTCTGAATTAACTAACAAATTTGACAGATCTCAGGTTTGGTGTGTAAGGTTTATGAGCATTTTGTAGCATTGTCATTGGCCACAAAAAAGTTTAAAAATCACCATTCCTATCAATTTGAATAGCTTTACCTTCAAGCATTGGTATAAGGTAAGAGTCTGTCACTTGACTGCACCAGCTTGCAGGCCATTCCCATTCAAAGAGAAAAGAGGGGGATTTTAAGCTTTTTGTCTCTAGGAGCTAAAAAAAAGTCCCTACCCTAACTGCTATCTGGATGTCACTATTGAAGTAGGTTAGAAAATGAATAGAGGGAGGGCTAGGCATGAAAGATAAATATAATTATAATTCTAACATGAGTGAGTCAGTGCTCAACTGAAACTAAAGTGTGATGTGTGGTTTAGACACACACAGCTTTTTAGCACTTTTAAACATTTTCTATGAATCACTTTCTTTCCAGTAATATCAATGGGATTCGCAGTATTTATGCCACGTGAGTTTGATAATTAAAGCAACCTACTCCAAACAAATATTGCAGATAAATATCTTGTGCCATTGCCCTTTATTCTGACCATGTGTACACACACACAAGTGTGAAACTCTAATCTTAAACATTCAATACAAATATTCAGTACATTTCTCCATAAGCGAGGGTTTACCAAACTGGTTATTGTCTTAATCTATATAAAACAGTGTTTATAGTATAAGTGAATCTCTGAAAGGTGAGATATTGCAATCAGCATTTGCCCATGTTTCAAGTGGGTAAAGACTAGGGGAACGTTGTCCTTTATATGGTAGCTACATTGCACTTAAGGTTGTAAAGGGCTGCACCTGCTCTCTTTTGCACAGCACCACTGACAGTTTTTTGGATATAGCACGAAGAATGACTTGAGGCCAATGGAACATGTTTTTAAATCTCTGTTACCTCTCAGGGTTATTGACGTACTTCAGTCTAGAACAGGGGCCCAACCTTATTTTCCCCATGTACTACATTTAAATATAAGAAAAGTTGGGAGCAACACAAATATGAAAAAGATCATAGGGGGTGTCCAATAAGGGTTACAAGTGGTTATTTGTCAGCCCTTATGTGGACTGTCAGGCTACAAGTTGGTCTATTTGGCAGTAATCATGGCCTTTATGCCTCCAGAACTTGCCACCAAGTCAGAAATAAAAAAATGGGCAACTACTTTGAGGCCACTAGGAGCAATATCAAAGGGCTTAGTGCACAACATGTTGCTCGCAAGCCAGTGGTTGGAGAAAACGGGTCTAGACAATGAGAAACATGCTGGGGAAAATGCCTCTGCTCCTGTCCAGGTTGTGCTAGTGATTTCTGACTTTTGAGACTGAAACCTCCATCATGATAAGAAAAGATTCTTATATCCTTAAACTTAGTTGGAAAAACACAGAGATCTAGCTGCTTGCCATGCTGTTTTTATAAATCTTATGTTCCATGCTAAAATACTAAAGTGAGTGAAATTACAAACACGAAAAGTGTGTTCTACAAGATACAGATAAACATGCTTTGTCTTGAGATAAACCTCTCCAGTTTATCACCATGGCATATCCTGTCTCATTCTCAGATAAAGCTTACACTGTGCAGATGTGCTGACAACCATTAAAAGAGCAGCACAGGTTGGAGAGATATTTACATTTCATAAAACATATCCCAACGTTGTTGGGTTTCCTGTAATCAGCTGTAAGGAGCACTAACATGTGGGGTAAAATGTAATTCATGGCAAAACACACGTTATACAATTCCTGAAGTAATTCCTGAGAAGAGTAAACTACACATGCAAAGTTGTATTAATGCTCAACTCAGCTACACAAAAAGTGGTACGTTTCTTGGCTTAGTTGACTTTTTGGGCTTATCCATGGCCTTTATCAATCCAGCACTATAGATGGGCATGACTTTGTCTAAAACATTGGCTTGTAATGACTTGAGATTCTGAACAGCGTGTTCTTCAAATAAAGACATGTTTTAGAATCCCTGCTTAGGTATACAGTGTTTTGGAATACAAAAAAATGATGTAATCTCAACAGAAAATAATTACCCACATGGCTAACAAAAAAATCAGAGGACATAATGAGCAATAAGTTTCCCGATCAATAGCACATCAGTATGTATGTAAAAGTCTAAAAAGTTCACTCTTTTAAAAACTGTTAAAAGTTAACAGTCCTGACTTCTTGTGAATCAAATAGTTGTCATAAATTAGTTTTTACTTACATGTAGAAAAATGAAATCACTAGAGAGTGGTGAATTTGTTAATGTAATAAATCTAGCGCAATAAGCAGTAATCACATTATGCCATACTCATCTACAAAGCACAACCTGCTTCCCGGCTAGCCTAATAGTTATGCCTGCCCATTTCAGAATGAAGGATAATGTAACAATCAGAAGGTTGCTTGCAGAATTCAAACCTTTGGACTGTTTATGAGGACTAAGAATATTTCATTTTCTTTCCTGGAGAAAAAGGAACTGCAAATAGCCATAAACACTAAAACAACTGCCACATCATTTACCACCCACCTTGTCTCACATATTCACAGACCACCCACCATTATCTTAACAAATGTAGTCATCATACCTACAAGGAGAAGGTAGGGACAGCCATGATATGTACCACCTGCTTGTAACTGAAGCACAATGTCTGTCCAACGTCACAGCCAACAGAGTACACAGATTACTTACCTTCCTTTGGGAACAAGGAAAATACCAGCCAGTAGGACATCTACATTTGGTTTGAGAATATGCTTACAAAATGAATAGCTAGCAAGGGAATTAATCAATGAGGTTGCATCACTGTAGGCCCTGTAAATATTTCCTTGTGTTGGATTTGCAGCTAGTAACTAGTATGTGTCAATGCAATAAGGGCCTTTCTAAGCTTGGTTGGGCATCGATTGATGGGAATAATGTAAAATCTCAAGTCCTGCACAATATGTTGGTGCTATTACAATAATGATACCAGAAGCCCATAGATGATGTGATTCAATGCACAGAACAACTGCACAGAATATTGTAATGAAATAGCTGGACAGTTACATACTGTAGATGCGAGTTTAACAGTAAGAAGGTATAGGACCTGTTATCCAGAATGCTTGGGACCTGGCATTTCTGGATAATGATTCTTTCTATAATTTGAATCTTCATACCTTATCTACTAGAAAACTACTGCTTTATTATTATAAAGAAAAATTTAATAATTTTGAACAATTTGGATTATTTGGATGGAGTCTATGGGCGAAGACCTTCCCATAATTTGGAGCTTTCTGAATACTGCATTTCTGGATATTATCTCCTACATGTATTTTATATATTTATATATATATATATATATACATATATATATATATATACATATACATATATATATATATATATATATTTAATTCATCAAAGTTGGACTGAGTGCACACTGGGAACCATCTCACAGGCTGTTTGTTTAAAAGTTCATCATTTTATTTTAAATTAATTAAAAAACAGGCCGACGTTTCGGTCCACATCTAGGACCTTTATAAATTAAAAAAGCACACTGCCAGGACTTGTACAAAAAGCAAAAACGTCTAAACATCTTCAGGAACTATGTGGAGCAAAGGCAAATTACAGCTCTTATGCTTAAAGGGGCACCTCTATCAAAAGCAGTTTTTAAGTTTTACGAAATAGTCAGAACCAGAGAATAGAAAGGGAAACAAATTGCTAATTGCAATTAGATCTAAAACTGTAAACCACTGACAACATTTTCATTTAAGTTTCTTCTAACTAGATTTTTTTTTTGGGGGGGGGGCGGAGGACCCGTTTAAGATATCAGGGAACTGTCAGGGACAATTAGGTCACTTCACTTCTTATTCACTTGACTGTGTAGCACTTCAAAATAACACGTAAGGAACAATAGGTCTTTCAGTGAAATCAAATATTCCTAGAGCCCAGCACCCAGTGTGATGTGCACTTGTAGCTCTTGGAAGCAGACACATGTCTGCCAGGGTCTTAGCATCTCAAGCACACACCCTGCACCGATTACCCCACAAACTTGTTTAGATTTCTAACCTGTCCTTTTATAAACACAATGACTCCAGCCATCAGATAAAATAAATCCCTACAAGTGTGTACCGAGAGGGCTGTTTTTAGCTGAAGGCCTCTGTTTGGAATTCCAGCAGTGTCATATTCCTTCTAATGCGTCCTTGGGCCAAAAACTGCTGTGGATTCTTGGGTATAACAAAACACAAAAAGGGAAGGAAAGCATTTTTGACATATCTGATTCTGGTTCAAGCTACATTTTATGCTTAAGGGTATGTTATGAAGCTCCCAATGAATACTAATACATATAATGCTAAAGTCTAAAATAAATGGCACATTTATAAAGATCTGTAGCAGTCCTTAGGCGTGAATTAAAATCCATTAGGAAGCACTAATTTGTATATTTCTAAAGATGACTATTTTATTCATGCCAGGCAATCCAAAACTTACACCAAACTTTCATACACTTACACACATTACTTTACAGCAACCAGGCTTAGCAATGGGACAAATTCATGAAGTTTAGAATCAAATGTTGTATGTTGGGGTTTTTCAAGCTCATATTTTTTATGACAGCATTTACAAGTGTACATAAAATAAATACATGGCTTTATAAATATGTGGATATATACAGTAGAACCCCCATTTTACATTTTTCAGCGGACCAGGAAAAAATTATGTAAAATCTGGGAAAATGTAAAATGAGGGAAATGTGTTAAAGTAACTCTTTCTTCAAGTACTGAAAGTATATAAGCAAAGGAGTCCGTTTTACTATGATATACAATATGTGCTATGTTAATAAAAAGGGTTATTATTAAGCATTGCAGCATTAATGTTACTCTATGGGGGGCATGTGCAAGGCCTCTCAGTCAATCATATACACAACCTAAAGAGATAAGTGATTGGTGCAGGACTATATTAAGGGAATGGGAATTGACCATTTACATGCAGACCCATGGCAAAATATACATCTGGTTAGTATTTTAAACTTCTTTATTTCACAAATGATAACATTAATAGAGAAGAAAAAGCAGTTCGGGGCACAATCAGGACATTTTTATGTAAAATCAGAAAAAACATTACTTAAAATCTGGCAAATGCACCCACTGAAATGCATTATATATTGGACCACAAATAAGAAAATGTAAAATACAGGAAAACTTAAAATCAGGGTACTTAAAATCAAGGTTTCACTGTATATGACAATGAGATATATGGTGCATTTCAATTTAAATACACACACACACACATATATATATATATATATATATATATAATAAAATAAATACAAGAAGTCCTCTGCACTCAATCCATTAACAATATATTTAAGACATTAAGACATTTTGTGCATACAGCTACTGAAAAATGCCTTACCCTTCAAACAACGGGATTGTTTGTCCATATATTGCAAATATTAGTTCGCTGCAACTAGGGTCGCCACCTGGCCGTTATTTTACCGGCCTGGTCGGTATTTTGATGGTTGATCCCAATGTTATTAATAGGAAAAAACTTAAATATATAGGAAGGCCGGTATTGTTTTCTAGAAAAAGTGGCAACCCTAGCTGCAACCCATGTTGAGAGTCTGGGGCTCACATTCTACATTCAGGAGTGTATTCTCATCCCTCAGCCTGCAAAAAAAAAAAAACACAAGCTGTGACAGTAAGGGTAAGGACACACTGGGCGATTTGGGGAGATTGAGTCGCCTGGTGACTAATCGCATCGACTTTGCGGCAACTGATCTCCCCGAATGCCTTCCCTCACAAGGCAACTCTGGGGCCATTTCGGAAAACGAATCGCTGTGTGTGATTAGTGCCGGTGATTTTTCATCTTAGCCAGGTGCCGAGTGATCGAAGGTGTTCGGGGTGATTGGTCGCCCCAAAGTCGAGGCAGTCAGTCAGGTGACTCAGGTGTGTCCTTTCCCTAACAGAGCCAACACTACGTGTGCCCTCAGACTAGTGTCATACAAGGGCTGAAATCTGCCCTTTGCAAGTACTGACAGTCCAATGCCAACCCAGGGTGTATGGCACCAGACTGGAGTTGTTACTGTCTGTGTTTTTGCATATGCCATGCATGCCAGTAGCTTAACAAACCATCAGAGCAGAAGGCTGTTTTGCAGACTGGAAGTGTGTAAGGTATCACTAAACCGTATACATGTCCTTTCTTGTTCCTGTGAGAACACAGAAACATTTCCATACAATATATGTATAGATTTGCCTAATGTACAGCCAATCCAGAGTGTCAGTAAAAACACATTCTAATTGTATTCCTTGTGCTGCATCTTGTTAAATGAACACACAACTATACAAATATATTTGCAGAGCACAACACACTTGTTAGAACAAAATATATATATACATATTAGTCCTTTTGTATGCAAATGAGGAAGAAACTCATGCTGTGGATAAGAGAAGGAAAGCCTTTTTCACCTAAGCACTACAAAGGAGTACACTGGGGGAAAGGTGTTGTGATCAAAGCCACACTTTTTCCGATACACAAAGAATTCTGTGAAACCATTATCTCTGATGTCTACAGAAAAAGCAATTGCAAACACTTGTCAGAATTATTAGTATCGGTGTTGTTATCTGGAGGATCACAGCCTGAAATAAAGAAATATCTGAGAACAGGAATGTGCAAGAAGAGAAACCTGTTTATACATTATTTGAAAATGAAGGGAGGAGCAAAAGGGAAAATACGCACTGTTTTCAAATAAAGTTTATTAGTGGATAATTCAATATGTGCATGAATCATTCCTTTTCTGCATGCATGTACTGGTGCAGTATGAATGGAAGCTAACATCTTGTTTGCCTTGGCCAATGCATGTAAGCATTTAATTATTGCATATTAATAATGCTGCAAATGAAAAAGGCAGCTCCCGGTCATAGCATAGTTGTATGTAGCCATGTTAAGATACAAAAGCAGAGCTGGACAAAAAACAAAATGTCACTTGATTTTTAACATCATCTATAATGTGTCTATAGATGTATTTTTTTACCCCATTTAAATCTAGTTACATGTATTAAAATAATGAAGATTACTCGTTGTAGCATCCTGTAGGTACAGTTCCACAGTAATGCTAGCCATGTATGTACCAATACAATTTTATGGAACAAAGTCCCCTAGGGGATTTTCAGTACATGTATACTGGCCAGATAATCCTGTAGCATTGATACTGGTCCATAGACTTTGCAGTATACAGTTTTTATTATGCTGCAATATTTTCAAGCATGAGCATGGCAGAGTAAATAAGAACTTTCAGCATTATTGCTAATCCTTAGAAACTTGAAAAATTACTTTCTCTGTCATTTAAATCCCTGTTAACCTGCATTGTCAGGCCCGGATTTGTGGAAACGCCAGCTAGGGTGACAGAATTTTAGGGTGCGGCATGCTGTCCAGCCACACCCACATGTTATGAAACACTGAGGATACGCAGGAGATATGATAGCTTTTTAAATTTCCCATTGCTCTGGACCAGATGATGAAAATTTGCGAATAAAGGGCAGAGTATGGGGGCGACGAATGGCAGTGGGACTAGGGGCGCCCGCTATGTATATCCGGCCCCGTGCATTGTGTTAATTTAAACTCAAATCTTGTGATATTCAATAGGCTGAGTGTTAGAGCTCACCACTGTTGCTGAGTTCTAACACTCACAAGAATGTTGTTTGACTGCTTTTAGCATTTAGACATATTATGAAGAACTGAATGACCAAAGAAAGAAATGATTTGATAAATGTGCCAAATCGATAAACACTTTCTGACTGTGAGGAAGAACTAACTGTGAGGAAGACATTCCTGATGGTAAGAAAAGAGATCACATTGTGGATTGAATTCCTGATGGTAAGAAAAGAGATCGCTTGATCACTTGCAGCTGTGATTGTGCTAGAGTGTTGCCAGAGTTAGGGCCTTAGGTTAATTTTATTTCAACATCTTAGTAGTGAATAAGCAAAGGTGAATTTGCTACCCAAGTATAGTCCCCCCCCCCACTCTGAACATGCTGTCCCTCTGGGTCTGTTGTTTAATGTTACAGTGGCAGGCTGCATGAGGGGCACAGGACATCAGTTGTGACAGCCCACCAGGGTTATAGCTATTAATCCTTAGCACACTCACACATATCGCTCAATGGAAGCAATGGCTGGCACCTTATTGCCATCGCATGTGTAGCATTTATATTGCTGCTACGGATGCTTTTTGTGCCAAGGTGTTGGTATGCTCACAGCCAGAGAACCAGAATTTTGCTGATACAAAGGTAACATGAGTGCCTAACAAGTGATAAGATCTAAAGCATACAACTGATCAAAGCATCACATGTTCTATTTTAGATCTAATTGCAGCTTTCACCCATCATTACAGATTTCGCTTATGTAATACTACAGCTCTTCAAAAACACAATTAGGCAAACAATGGTTTTGTGTTGGAGAAAAATGGAAGTTTACAGCTCAGCAGGATGAATGTAAGATCAAATTTTACCCTTCTTGTACCTATAGGAAGTAATTTGTCTTTAGCGATGCCAGGCAGGTAGGGGCATGCGGCTCATTCAGTAGAGTGGCTCTGTAGGCAGCAATTAAAGTGTGATTCTCTCTCTCTTAACTAAAATACCTGCTGTTGCTAAACAAAAAAAATATTTTAACATTCATGGACGTGTTTGCAAAGGGATTTATAGATTAACATAATATATCCAAACTGGTAGTTGCTGTTTACAGAAGAAAGCAATATTTCAGAGGAACAATTCCCATTGTTGTTGTTATCAGACATAACTGAGCATATACATCTTTACCTGAACACGCTAAATGTTGGGTTCTGGTCAATATATTGAATATGACCTTTGTAGAATATCAGTTAAAAAATCCACTTGCACTCAAAATTTGGCCTCTGTAGGCTCAACATATCCAGCAATGTAAGAATGTAAGGTGCAAAATGTGAACCTTTCTTGGTCACATGGGAGGCCATGGTCATCTATGTATATACAGTTAAAGAGCACTCAGGGGCACAGTGGGCTAAGGAAGCCTGTTCTTTAGCCTAGTCAGCATCAGTAAAAAGTCATATTGTATCCCCAACAGGTTGGCTAAATAAATATCTTGTAAGAATTTGGATATTGGGATCTGTACAAAACCTGGGATCAACCTGCACAAGGATTAAAAATGAAGAAAATGTATCATACATGTTTTGAAATACATCTCATAAATACTATTGATCTTCTATTATTATGTTCTTGCAGTATAGGAGATTTATTCTTGACATGAAAAAAATGCTCCTCCCCTAAAGCACAGAAAGAAATCCAAACCTCAAAATGTAATTTTTTACAGGTGTCCCAAATTAGGGAGCCTAAAGGTGGCCATACACGAAGAGATCCGCTCGTTTGGCGATGTTGCCAAACGAGCGGATCTCTCCCCGATATGCCCACCTTGAGGAGGGCGATATCGGGCTGATCCGATCGTGGGCCCTAGGGCCCCACGCTCGGATCAGAACGGGCGGTCGGATCGCGGGACCGCATCAACGAACAGATGCGGCCGCGATCCGACGGGATTTTCAATCCTGCCCGATCGACATCTGGCCGACTTTCGGCCAGATATCGATCGGGAAAGCCCGTCGGAGGGTCCCCCACACGGGCAGATAAGCTGCCGACACAGTCTGTCGGCAGCTTTTATCTGCCCGTGTATGGCCACCTTTAGTTGGTTTATCAGTCTGCTGTAAGACTATGAGTAAATAAATCCTATGGAGATCTGATGAGGCATGAACTACGCTTTTTCTTCCTTTCTTTTGGGATTGTCAGACAGCAAGTATTGTGCAGGATTTTGGTTACTGGGGTCCACAGAAACCCTAGGGCCAGCTTGTATCAAGTCCTAAGTGCGTGTAGCATCTTGTACAAGGATATTTGTACAATCCATGTTATAAACTCTATGTTTTTTTTTTAATTATAGGTTCTCCTACCAAGTAAAGTGGCTAATTGCCCATTTATAACCGATCAATTCTTGACCTAAAGAAAAAAAAAATCCTTCCCAGAAGCAATGAATGCAGGCCTTGAATATATCATTTCAATAAGTGTCTTAAATTAGGCAGTCCTATGGGCTTAGTAGGGCTGTGAGTAAATAACTCCTATTGAAATGGAGAGATTCGATGAGGTGTGAACTAAGCAGAGGGTTGTTTTCTTTATTTGTATTGGAATGACTGTGCTCTAGAGTTTCAGGATGCCATGCTGTGTTTATCTAATTACTTTAAGCTAAACAGGCTGTAGAAAAGGGGATGTCTCCAATAACCAAGCTATAGGAAATGTGAGACCAGTGTTTACAATATTTCTACCTTAACTGTAAGCTCTTATGCAATTAGATTCCACTTCTTAACTGTTTACGCAAATCAGTGGTGCTTTTCTGTGCTTTAAATCTAGCAATTGAATTACTGCACAGGAGACTATATACATGATATTGCATGTAAACCTAGACAAACCAGTCAGACCACCCCTAATGCTCATTACTTATAAGGCAGCAATATTTCCTCCACGAGAAGATGCATTGGTATTAAGTTGCATGAGAGGCTTTGGAATGACAGTTTGTAATGGAACCAATGTATGTAAAGAAAATGCTATTTTTCAAAAACTTTGAAAGCTGGGTGGATTTATTTGGTATATAACCATACACCCACATGGACCATATGGAAGCCAAGTGTCAGTATATTATTAGGTTTAGACACACACTCAAAGAAGTAGGACCAGACACTAAATGCCTGGGCTTCAGTATGGACATTTTATGTACCTATTTAAGCCTTTCACGTGTGTTCTGATCGGTTGCTGCAAATAATTTGTGCAACCATTTAGGCTCAAGCCAGACGGGAAGACTAATCGCTTGGCGAAAAATCTCCCCGAATCCCTTCCCCCTGCCTTCCAGCGACTTAAATGAATAATCGCCTGCACCTATTCACACACCGCGCTGCAATTTCCCGAAATTGCTCGAAATTGCCTAAGCAGACAACTTCGAGCGACTTCGGAAAAGCCAGTGCCACGTGTGAATAGGCGCAGGTGATTATTCATTAAAGACGCTGTAAGGCAGGGGGAAGCGGTTCAGGAGATTTGTCGCTCCAAAGAAGAGGCGATTAGTCGACAGGCGACAAATCTCCCCCGAATCTTCCCATCTGGCCTTACCCTTAGGAATACTTATGTGCTGTTAACTCACACACACAAAGACAGGTGCTTTTCTTATCCTTATAACATTGCATTTTCCATATAAATCATAATAGCGTCCTCTGTGGCTTTAGATAGGTAACATAGGTGCAACCAGGATAATGCTACAGCTAATTATCATGGTGTAAATCTTTTTATATGCATTTTACATGGATGAAAAATTGCAACGGTTTTTCTTGGCAGAAGTTACCATTCTGTAGATCAGAGTTTCTGCAAATTAACTTTTTACTCCTGAAAGTAACATTAACCAGATGTTCTAAAACACACTCATTTCTATTACCCAGAAGTATTAACCTGTGATATTAATACAAAAATAAAGCCAGTCAAATATATTTAGACTTAGAGAATGCATGAAGGCTGCAAAGGGATTTACAATAGTGGGTTTGTCTTCCCAATTCCAAATTGCCCAGTGCGATTATAGAAAAATCACTTAATTGCCTGGCGAGTTAATTTGTCTAAATGTAATTGTTGTTCTATCACCTTCTGTGCAAGGCCCTCCCCACTGATTTATGCTGTTGACATGCTCTTGCTGTTAGACATGTCAGCTTCATTGTTTTTGTGGGCGAGTAATGGAATAAAGAAGCAGTTGTGTCTAATTGTGTAGCATTGCCACCCACATACCATACTTTCCAGCTTTGTTATTATATATCCATGATATTTTGAAAGGCTTGAATGTATTCACTTAACTATTCCTGTGTGATTCTACCTTAATATATTATATTACAACACATTTACAGTATATATCTTCTAATATATTCTGTGGGCGTTCTTGCAAGCCATTAAATGAAGATGCGCTCAAGGTAAAAGTTGCGCTAAGTCACAGAGGGACTTGGTCCTTCAAATCAGTCATTTCAAGTTGACTAGTGATGAGAAAACTTGCCGCATTTGGCATTGAGTAAAAATTTGCAAAACTGAGGAATATTTTGCTGACCATACAAGACCTGGTTTGGCAGCTTGTATATAGGCACCTTCACTGCTTGCAGAATCTGCCATGTGCAACTACTTGCCTCCTCTCAATAGGGGTTCCACCTGGCAGGTATTTTACTGGCCTGGACAATAAAAATGATGGTTGATCCCAATGTTATTAATAAAAGATAAAGCTATAGGAAGGCCGGTATTTCTTTCCAGAAAAGGTGGCAACCCTACCTCTCAAAGCCATTAATGATTATATTGGGGGCCTGACCAAGCAAAAGCTGACAAATCTACCTTACAACAATCAGAGCAAAACCCTAAAGGGCTTAATATAAAGGTGTCAAAATGTGTTTATATTACGCTAATAATAATAATAATAATAATAATTATCCCCATGTTAATGCCATATTGTATTTACAGAGCTGTGTAAGTATGTAACAGTAATGTTGAGTATAAAATTCTGACATTAATAGAGGTGTTAGCTTGAAAAAAGCCACATAAGAATCAAGAGTGTTTTACTAAGCATTTTACAGCATTTTTCCTGCAAGCAATTCTTTCCTGCATGAGTTTGTCCCACTGACTTTAATGGTTAAACAAAGTCTAGAGTGGTATAAACAATGCCAGATCTTTAGGCTTTAGTCTGGTGTAAAAATAAATACAGATGTTTATAAAAATGCCGCTGTTGTAACTTCTTGTAATGGATGACTTTTGTGATTACAAAGCATGACATTAAAAGGCATCTACTCCCCAAAACTGTTTTGCATACTTTGCAAAATACATTCATTCGTTAAGAAAGTTTTATTTTAAAAATTATAAGTGCTGTTGAAAACAGTATCTGTCTGGTTGTTTCTGTTCTCTGTGTCATGGCTGGAACTAGGGGTAGGCAGAAGAGGTACTCAATGATGGGGTGGGGGTGCTGGGCAGGTGGCTTTTAAATGGTTTTCTGCCAACCCCTAGTCCAGTTGTTGTGCTCCATCTGCTGCTCTTGCCTCTCTCCCCTCCCTTTCTCCTCCCTCCCCTGCCCTCCCTGCTGTTATGGCACATGAGCGGCCTGAGGTGGGGGTAGTGGGGTGGATGGGTTGCCTAGGGTGTCCAGCCGGCTTGGTCCGGCCATGCTCTGCATTAATGTTTCTAGTCCAAGAACAATGTAGCAAAAGCCAGCAATTTAACAGATCTGCAGCATTGTTTCAAGATGTAATGATGGCAAGGTTTTAATGGTTGTGAGGCACTTCTTCTACTGATGCACTTCAGCTAATACCAACATCTACAGTCAACAGTTCTCTAAATGGTTCAGATCATGCAAGCTATGCTTCTATTATACTATTTGTGTAAGAGCTCATCAAAACACATCTGCAGTGGGCACTAGGATTGGAAAGTACTAGATATTCCAGACAGGGGCAGACAGAACACATCAATTTCACCTTCCTTGCACCCAACCTGGTGTGAAATGTCACCTCACTCACCATAATGTGATTCTGGTTATCTCTGACAGCAATTAAATAGTTTAGAGCTACCCAGTTGTGAAATGAAACAGCTGTGAAACCCTCAGATGAACAAAAATGTTTTTTACCTTTTCTCTTAGGAAAAATCCATAGGGATTCCAGACTTGCTTAAAAATTTCTACATCTCAAGTAACAGGAGAGGAATCCCTGTGAATCTGTCTCCCAGCAGGGAGCTATGTAATAGTGCCAGATAAGTCATTAAGAGGTTAACCCATATTGTGCTGCAGGGATCAGGGTCATATTGCCGGCTCTGTTGGTAGTTAGAATGTTAAATGAACACAAGGTGCAAATATTTCCATGAAGTCATTCAATTTCGAGAATGTCAACAGGGGCAGGTTTGCAAAACAGATGAGTACATGGGAGAGGGTGTGAGGAATAGAGTTGTTAGATAAGCTTTAACGACAACAAAAACAAGAGGATTATTGGTTGGACATTGTACAGCAAAGCATTTGCTATTAATTTATCAGAGAGAAAATCAATAAAAAGGTACTGTATTTACTGGTTTGTATTGTGTCCTATTATCTTTGTACTTATACCTTTAACTGAATTCATTTAAATATATAAAAAATTAATATATACATTTCACAATGGTCGTTCCTTTAAAACAAAACATCTGAATATTTCTATTTGTTTTTATATAAGGAAAATCAATAAAGAAAGGGACCAATTGCAGATCAGTTCTTGCCAAGTGATAAACAAAGGAGTTGTATCACAAACCTGGAATCTATATCCATTGTTATACATACAGAATGCATAACACCACATTACCAGTGACAGATTTGCCTAATGAAAACGAAGGACTGAGTATGTTTTATTGATTTTTATTTAAGTCAACAAGACATTTTTATTCTGCTTGTAACAGCCAAGGAATATAAAAGTGGCAGGAACAATGGAAATATTTGTGATGTATCCCTTTGGAGGAAAAAAAAAAGAAGATGCTCTGGAATGGCAATCGTTATCACAAAAACTGAATCCAGTAAATATATAATTACTACATGCTAACTAAAATATATGCCCCTATATAAAGTAATTGCTTGAGGTCTTCCTTCCACCTTAATCCATCAAATAGACAATTATTAATCCTGCCTTCAAAAAGATTTGACCAGGCAGTGCAGGCATTATTTGTGCCAATATACTATCTCGGTTATTGTTTACAGGAGTCAAAGTCGGCTACAAATTCTGATTTGAATAGAAAGCAACTGCTATAAAGCTATTCATTTAGAGGAGCAGTGATTCTCTCTGATTCCCTTGAGCAAAGCTATGGCTCTTCTTTTGAAGCACTACACAAGGGATCCCCAACCTTTTGAACAGGTGAGCGGCATTCAGAAGGAAAAGGAGTTGGGGAGCAACAAAAGCATGAAAAATATTCTTGGGGTGCCAAATAAGTGTTGTGATTGGGTATTTGGTAACACCAATATGGAACAGCAGCTCTGTTTGGATGTAAACCTGGTTTTTATGCAACCAAAACTTGCCTTAAAAAAAAAAAAAAAGCACCTGTTTGAGGCCACTGAGAGCAACATCCAAGGGGTTGGAGAGCAACATGTTGCTCATGAGCTACTGAGCTCAGTGACAATCCCCAACCAGTGACTCGTAAACATTTTTCTCACCAGCCCCTTGGATGTTGCTCCCAGTGGCCTCAAAGCAGGTGCTTATTTTTGAATTCCTTGCTTGGAGGCAAGTTTTGGTTTTATAAAAAAAATGTGTGCTGCCAAACAGAGCCTCCTGTAGGCTGCCAGTCCACACAGGGGCTAACAAATAGCCAATCACATACCTTATTTAGCTCCACCCAGGGTAATTCATACTTGCGTTGCTCCTCAACTCTTTTTACATCTGAATGTGGCTCATGGGTAAAAAAATATATATATTTTTTTTGAAGCCCCATCCTGTATCAGGCTGAGGAACATGCCTTATAATTTAATACACAAGGTTCCTTTGTGCCTTTCCCATTTAGTTTTATCCATTTGAGGAAAATAATGTTATTGAACTTTCTGACAGAGAGCATGGTGTTTTTGTTTCCCGGTGTGCAAGTATAAAACCTACTGGATATAAAAATGTAATAAAATCCCAACAGGACACAAACAGCACCATTTCCAGTCTCAAACAGAAAAACACTTGGACTATTGAGTTGATTACTATCACTGAGTATAAAGTTCTGATGCTACAATGAGCCATTATTTTTGTTTGGTACAAAATAGAAAACCACTGCAAGCCAACAGACTAGAGATAAAATAGCAGAGAAGCAAGGGATACTAAAGGGCACACATTCTATGTCATAATAACAAACAGTAAAATATTGGATGGGCTTTTCACCATACATGCAGTATTAATGAGCGCATACAGAGAAATGCACACGGCACAGCAAATAATGACTGATAATAAGGGTGAAATGATAGTTGCATAACTGTGGTATCAAATATTAAAAGGGGTTGGACACCTTTAAATGAACTTTAGTAGGATGTATAGAGAAATATTCTGAGACACTTTGTGATTGGTTTAAATATTTTTATAATTTATAGTTTTTGAGTTATTTAGATTTTTATTCCACAGCTCTCCAGTTTGCAATTTTCGATATCTGGTTGCTAGGGTCCAAATTACCCTAGTGACCATGCATTGATATGAATGAGAGACTGGAATATGAACAGATGAGGCCCCCAAATAGAAAGATGAGTTAAAAAAAAAAGTAGCAATAACAATACATTTGTAGCCTTACAGAGCATATGTTTTTTGATGGGGTCAGTGACACCCATTTGAAAGCTTAAAACAGTCAGAAGGCGGCGGCAAATCAGTAAAAAAAAAACTATAAAAGAAAAAATGAAGACAAATTGAAAAGTTGCTTAGAATTAGCCATTCTGTAACACACTAAACGTTAAGGGGTGGTTCACCGTTAAGTTATATTTTAGTATGTTTTAGAATGGTCAAGTCTAAGAAACTTTTCAGTTGGCCTTCATTATTTATTTGCTATCATTTTTTATACTATTTTAAACAGTATTTTTAAGAATGTTTAAAAATTGTACAAAATTAGTTTACAGCTGCTATTGTAACTTAAATTATTGTCATATCCTATTTAGGTATTGGAAAATGATTTTTGGAGCCAAAAATAATGAATTCAAAGATTGGGAACATATTTTCGATATTTCATCAGTGTGAAGCTATGCCCTTAAAGTACAAGAGCTTTGGTGGTGTATTATAATATAACTGTATTGCAACAATAAAAATGCTAAGCCTCCGTTTATACAGAAAAATAAGTTTAACATATATGCTTAATCTGACAGATTTTAATATCAAAAATATCTGCACTACAAAAACACAAAGCACAGCATTAAAGGGTTAATTTATTTAGCCAGGTAAAAAGTCCTATTTGAACTTATGTTTGCAAAATTGATTTTAATGGCATAAGGAGAGCTGCTGTGTGTTACTGGTCCGAGGAAATTTAGGGAAACTGAAGCAATGCTTATGCCATCCTGCCGACGATTCACATTCTTGCTGGCGGGAAGGCATTTCAGGGAGATTAGTCTCCCGCAGCAGGGCCGCCATCAGGGGGGATAGGGGGGCCAAATTTCATTCTACATCTAACTTCCCCATTACGGATGCCATTTTCGCTGTGCAACATGGGAACAGATTATTGATCAGTGGGTAACATCAGTTTCACATGTATCATCACATTAGTGTCAGTGTTTCCCAAAACCAGGTACATGGTATAGACTTGAATAGAAAAATAGGTCCACAGCTACCAGTCTACTACTGTACAAAAAAATCTCCAATTCCAGATTGACCAGTATCCCCTGCACATGCCATTGGGCTCATTGTCTGACCTGTTACACGATTTAAAACATTTTATACCATTACAACATTGCACCTATTGCAGACATTAGACATTTAAGTAAAGAATAAACTAAGATGCAAACTAACAGGGCTTCTTAACCTTCCATGCTTTGCCAGCGTTAGCATTTGTGTCTCTTTAAAATTAGATTTTGCCACTACAGTTATCATGCCCAACTATGGGGTATATTATTATCTTTATAAAGATACGTATAATGTGTTCAAGTCAAATAGGGGGCATCTTTTAAGTTAAAATTGCTTGACGTAACCCACAAGTGTAAAATGCTATGTGAAAAGCAACGGCACTTAATTCTCATTTTCTCACTTCTTTATCTAATATTACGTTGTTTTACCTTTGTAAATATACCACTACATCTGCCACAAAGTTGGGTCTGATTATAGTCTCAATTTGTTTTCACCCATAAGAGATTCTTGTTTTTCACACATTATTTCAAATGCTTACATTTTATGCAAACTGTAAAAATTATAAAAAAAAAAGTTTTTGGCAGCCCCGCCAAAAGTGTAACACAAGCTAGGAACTGTTGTTTAAACTTTTTAAATGCAGCACACAATTTATGGGACATACAGAGTGAGCCATCAATGTCTCAGTGTTGATTTCTCATAGCTGGAAAGTAAAAGCACATGATGGTAATTGAACGTATGGAATATATTAAATTGAGCACTCAAGTATGTTTTTATTTAACGCAGCACTAAATTAGTCGGTGAAGGCTGGCAATGCCAGCACTTGGTGGTTTTGAAATTTAAGGCTAGTGAAACAAAAACATTTGCTCAATTTTCTAAAATGATATACTTTGAATGAGTCAAGGTCAATTTGGTTTAGTGTGAAAAAAAAAGGCAAAGAACAGAAAGCAGTCCTGAACTTGTGCTAATGTCAAACAGACAATGTCTTCCCCAGTGGCTAAAGAATGTTGCCCTAAATGTTACAAGGAGCAAGCCAAGAGCGTGTTCTGAACACCAGCACCAAAATCCTATGGGCCTGTTAAACAGTCACTCTCACTGACAGTCCCAACAGCAGCACATTATCCGGAATCATTATCCAAAAAGTTCGTACTTATCCACCGCCTATTTATTAACGGGCACCGTCAACAATTCGTTAGCGAAGGAGATAGATGCTTGTGTTGATTCACATTCTAACGCCAGGTGACTTTTCGCTCCGGTGTAGGGACGTCACTCTGCAAATTCACTAATATGCGGATTTTACTGAACGTTACCTCTATCGCCAGCTCTGACATGTCGAAGTGCATTGAAGTACATAGAAAATCTTCAATTACTAACAAGATCATTTTCATTCAAAATGTTTTCTAAGTCCAAAAGACACTGGCGACTTTCAATTTTTCAGTATGATAGACTGCAAAAGGCATATTTTTTTCCGGATACCCGGCTCCCCTGTACATTTTATACCATATGGCACATTACTTTACAGGGGGCTCGTGTGTAGGGCATTAAAACAACTCTATATAGACTTTATTAAGGTTCCCTGGACTTGTGTAGTTAGGAGTGGAAATGTAATGTAATACCTGCAACATGTAACATACAGAGCTCTTTCATTTTCAAATTGGCCAACATATGCAAATTAGCCTGAGCGAAGGCCTCTACCAAAGTTGTGATAGGCTGAATTGAACAGTAGCGCAGCTTTGCATGAATTTACTCGCATTGACAAAGTAACGCTAGTGAAAATTTGCCAGTGTTCATCACCAGTTAGTAAATTTGCCCCATAGTCTCTTTAATCACATAATTAAATTTTTTTCATTATTTCCTTTTTCTCTAATAATAAAACTGTAACTTTTACTTGAACCAAAAAGATATAATTACTCATTATAAGGGAAGGAAAGGTTAAAACTAAGTAAGCCTTATCAGAAAAGTCCACCTAAATATACCAGTAAACCCTCAAAGTAATGCTGCTCTGAGTCTGCTTTTCTTTCTTTCTGTTGTGTGCACATGGACTTCTGTATCAGACTTCCTGCCTTCAGCTTAAACCTCCTTGTCCCAGGTGTGAGCATGCTCAGTTTGCTCCTCTTCCTCCCCCCTCCCTTCTCTGCTGTAAGCTGAGCCCAGAGCTATAAGTGAGCAGGGGGAGACTCGGCAGGACACGATGTCACACCAAGCTAATACTGCAGCTGCTATCCTAAATAGTGATGGCCGAGGTAAAACAATCCTATTGAGTTAAATTAATGTTTAAATTATTCTTAGTACACTTAAGGCATGGAGATCCAAATTATTGAAAAAAACCATAAACAGAAAGCCTTACATCCCAAGTATTCTGGATAACAGGTCCAAAGCATTCTGCATAATAGGTCCCATACCTGTATTGCTGTTCTTCAGCAGGATAGTGGCCGTGGCCTTTTCTGTATTAGTGTATCTTCTCATCTGGCTAAGACCACCTGACCATATGTTAATGACCTTTGTATTTGTCTAATTCCATTAGAGGCTTGAGAGTGGCCCTCTGAGCAATTTTATATTTTACATACATTTTCTATTTTAAGTAGTTTCAGAGGTATTCACAGTTTCATGCTTCTATGTTTTTTTGTTAGGTAATTGCAAATGTGCTCAGAGATGTAATGTGACTAAGAATACATCAATTAATTGGGTTAAATGTTGCATCCATGCTCCCACTTTCTGTTTCTGTATGTCGGGGACCCACAGGTGGGGAAGTGGAGGACTGCAGGACCCCAGCAGCAACAGCATCTGATCCCCCTAGTGCTACGCCAAAAAAGATTTAAAGGGGGTTGTTCACCTTTCAATTAACTTTTATGGGCAGATTTACTATTGGTCAAATTCGAGGGTGAATTTACCCTCAAATTCTACCAATCGAATCATTCATGGGAATTTAGTAAATCTGCCCCTTGGTATGATATAGAGTGATTTTCTTAAGACAATTTGCAGTTGGTTTTGATTTTTATTATTTGTGGTTTTTGGGTTATTTAGATTTTTTATCAGCAGCTCTTCAATTTGCAATTTTGTCAAAATTACCCTAGCAACCATGAATGGGAGACTGGGATATGAATAGAAGTGGGCCTGAATAGAAAGACGAGTAATGCAAAGCAACAATAACAACATATCTGTAGCCTTACAGAGCATTTGTTTTTTAGATGGAGTCCGTGACCCCCATTGGAAAGCTGGAAAGAGTCAGAAGAAGAAGGAAAATAATTCAAAAACTGTACAAAAAATTAAGGCCAGTTGAAAAGTTGCTTGGAATTAGTCAGCCTATCCCATGCTAAAAGTTAACTTGAAGGTGAACCACACCTAGCTAGTCTGTCAGTCCAAACAAAGTTTCTTTCAGTCTGGAAAATGATTGTATTGCTATGTGTTGTATTTAGTGATGGGCGAATTTATTCGCCAGGGGCGAATTCGTGGCGAATTCCCGCGATTCGCCGCGGGCGAATAAATTCGCGAAACGGGCCAAAAAATTCGCCATCAAAAATTTGCCGCGCGAAAACGAGTCGCGCGTCGTTTTTGACGCGTCAAAAAAGACACAACGCGCGTCAAAAACGACGCGGCGCGCGTCAAAAACGACGCGCGACTCGTTTCGCGAAACGGCGAAAAATTCGCGAATTTCTCTGGAAATTCGCGAATTTTTCGGCGAAGCGAAACGCGGCCGTTTCGCCCATCACTAGTTGTATTTTATGACTGTGACCATTATAAGTAATGGGTTTCTGGATAAGAAATCCTATATGATTTTAATATTATTAATGCCATTTCTGTATTCTTATACAAGCTTCACATTCAGCCTTGCATTCCCTGCCACTGTCACAGGGATTGGCTAGCTAGCTCTCCCTAACAAAGATAAATCAATAATAGTGATGGGCGAATCTCCCCAGTTTCGCTTTGCTTTTGACGCGCGTCGCATCGTTTTTGGCATGTGTTGCGTTGTTTTCGTCTGCGTTTCGCGAATCGCGGGAATTCACCGCAAATTCAATATATTTTGCCAAACTCTTTATACAGAGATACCATAAAACCACTTGGCATAGGTATTCACCTGTGTGGGAAATCTGACGGCTGCTGGTGTATCATTTTCTGAAAGCATCTTTTAAAAAAAAAAAAAAAAAAAAAAAAAAGATTAACCTCCTGCAGTAAACCCCCTATTTACATTACAGCTGTCAGTCTACATTGCTGTCCATACATTCAGTAGCATAGTGCACCCCTACTGTGTGGGACCTATCCAGGATGTCAGGAGTAATTTTAGATTTCTTTTAATATCACTTGCCTTGTGCAGCCCTGTTCACACTGTAGCAGGCTATTCAAATATATTCTTTGCATACAAATAGTGTATAAATTTAAATTTTTTTCTCATTGCAATTGAATCACATACATAACTGACTTTAAAAAGCCAAGCACACTATGTATAAATTCATACCAGACTAATAACATACATTATACAAGTATGGAACCTGTTATCTAGAATACTAGGGACATGGGGTTTTCTGGATAAGGGATCTTTCTCCATCTGAGTCTACTAAAAAATAATTAAAAGATAAATTAAACTCAATAGGATTGTTTTTCCTTCAATAAGAATTATTATACCTTAGTGCAAGGTAGTGTTTTATTATTATAGAGAAAAAAGGAAATCTTTTTAAAAATTTGAATTGTTTGATTATATTGGAGTCTATTGGAGATGGCCTTTTCATAATTTGGAGCTTTCTGCATAATGGGTTTCGAGATAATTGATCTTATAACTGTACTATTGTTTTGCTCTACTTTAGTTGTGTAACTCACTGACGTCAACTCTGTTGGCTGATACTGCTTCTACAGCTAGAATGCTGGATGTAACTTGATACCTTTTGGACCCTAAAGGTGGCCGTAGATGTAGAGATGTCGCCAAATGAGCGGCTTTCTCTCCGATATGCCCACATTGAAGTGGGCGATATCGGGTTGATCCAATCATGGACCCTAGGGCCCAACGATCGTATCATAATGGATCAGAAATGGGCGGGCGGATTGCAGACCCAACAGGATTTTTTACCCTGCTCTGTCGAGATCTGGCCGACTTTTGATCGGGGAAAGCCGTCGGATGGCTCCACACACGGGCCAATAAGCTGCAGACTCCGTCTGTCGGCAGCTTTTATCGGCCTGTGTATGGGGGCCTTTAGTCTATTGTGTAGCTTCCATAACTCTGTGAACATCCTGTGGGAGTCCGAAATTGGCAGTTAACTAATGTATTTAAATGAAGTCTGTAGCTAGCTGTTCATGGGATCAGACAAAGTGGGAGACCTACCATGGAACTCTGGCCTTTAACAATAACGCACACATTTTACACCATTATTAACATGTATTTCTATAGCGCCAACTTGTTGCCTAGCGCTGATGTTAAAGAATTGTGTGCAGTGTGAGCTAAATGAAAAAATAATCAGTGTTCTTTTTATAAATTTCAAAATTTTTTATTCCAATGCCTGCAAAATGGAGCTTTTTGTATTATTTTTTTGATCTTCCATATAAATGCGTTGCATAAATATATAGATATGTATAAAATCCATCTTCCTTCTACGTGGCATGGGACACAGCAGTTCCATACTGATGATATTCCATACTTAGCACCATTGTGTAACATATATAATTACTGACAATACTTTTTCCATGCTGCAAGGAGAAGCTTAGGCCACCCATGAATGACTGGTGAGGAACAGCTTAACCACCAGAAAATAAGTGTCTGGTTAACATTCTTTTTAATGGATGTTAAAGCCAGCATTGCCACATCATTCAGTTTTTTTTCTCTCAAAGTTGATATAAATACCCCAATGTAAAATAAGTTTTTTTTTTCTTTGTATAGAAAACAAAGGTCAAATTACTGTAAGCACAAGATTCAGATATCACACTGGTTTGGCAAGACACTAGAAATAGTACAGCCCCAGGCTGGATGTTTTATGAAAATTTAATAAAACAATTCATACATAGAAGTGGTGATTGAGTCAATGGCAACTGTTTTCTCCTTTCTGCCAAGTATATATTTCCCTGTTGCAACACAATCTTAAACTCACCTGAAATTTCACTTGTCCAAGCGGACATATTATCCATTTTTCCTAACCTTTTCAGGGCTATGAGCATTCTGATCATTAACTGATTTTCCTTCTTTTGCCACTTTCAGGGGGCATCTGGTCAATACCCAAATCTATGTGCACTTTTGCCCTCCAATTTGTTTCTGTATGTTATCCTCCTACATAGATTGTAAGCTTTATGTAGCTCCTTCCTACTGTCTCTCTTACTGGCACTCAAGCTCTGTATATTTATACTTATACTTTATTGTAATATTGAATAGTGCTGCATATCCTTGTAGTGATTAAAAAATTGAAACAAGATTGAGAGGATAGAGAGCATAATTTCCCTGGATATTGTTATTGTATCATGCAGCCATACTGCATGATACGACAAGATGCATCAACTTCTTACAAGCTCATATATCGCTCTTTAAAGTAATCAAAAATAATGGCTACTGGGTACTTAAAAACATTTTTATCTGCAAAGTTAGTTACCATTATTTTAAGAAGAATTAATAAAAACAGCTGCAGTTTAAGCAAGCAAGAGACCTGACTAACTGGGTTTATTTTTGAGCACAGTGCAAAATGCAAGATTTGTATGCAAATTGCCATGTTTCTACCCACAAAGCAAGGTTTCTGACAGTAATAATCATACACCCATCTTCTGCAATGGAAACAATACTAGTTTTGCAACCTTTTCTTCAACTCTGGTCAAAATGACTGATCTTCAAACAATCTGTCCTAGCAATGTTTACAAAGGTAGATACTTGTTCTCTCGTATAAATGTCTAGCAAACATAGTAAAGATTGCAAAGTTCACAAAAAAAAATCAATGTAAAGCAATAGTAAAAAATTTAACTCAATACATACATGTACATACAATATAAATGCTTTCTTAAATCTCAATACTCAATTGATAGCGATTGTTGAATTCTCAAGAGTAGAACTTAAAGGTTCAACAATACATTTCCACCTAAACATTTGAGACTTTGGGGCAGATTTACTAAATTCAAGTGAAGAATTCGAAGTTCGATCGAATCTACATATAATTTGAATATTCGAATACATTTTTATTTTAATATTCGAATATTCGATGGTCGAATAACTTCCCCTTTCAAATTTTATTCGACCACCTACTTCGCCAGAATCAAGCTACTGAATTGGGAAGCAATACTTTTGATTGAATAAAAAAAAAAGATTTCCTTTTTCTCTATAATAATAAAACACTACCTTGCACTAAGATTTAATGATTCTTATTGAAGGAAAAACAATCATATTGAGTTTAATTCATGTTTTAATTATGTTTAGTAGACTCAGATGGAGAAAGATCCCTTATCCAGAAAACCCCATGTCCCTAGCATTCTAGATAACAGGTCCCATACTTGTATAATGTATGGTATTGATTAAATCGTTCGAATCGATCATTTTGAACAATTGAACGATCGATCGAATTACGGTAAAATCTTTCGAATTTGAAGGATTTAATTTCACATGGTCGAATTTTTAATTTTTTTAAATTTGAAATTCGACCAATAGTAAATCTGCCCCTTTATGTTGTAACATAAAAAGAGTAGAGAGTTGAAACAGATCACTTGGAAAGACTTAATTGTCCATTGCTCATGCCAATAATTACAAGCCATTTACCCCCTGTTGGCTATTCTAATGCACTCTAACCTTTTCCAGCCATTAACAGATGCCCACTGGTCATGGTTGTTAACAATGAAGTGCAGAACAGCATCACCAGTCATCAGCTTCCTTACTAGTTATGTGATCAGCGTATCAAAGGCAAGGATTGCTCTCAATGCAGGAAGTGAATAGATTCATAGTTTGATCAACAGACCATCCATGACAGGACCATTATGTATAATGTTGCATTATAACATATGTACCTGTATATATAAACCTTTCCTTTTGTTCATTTGTTTATATAATTTTATAATTTTTTTTGTTTGCCAATTATTTAAATCCCAAGAGAGAGAGTGTATATGTGTATTTAAAAAAATCTATCCACTGTATTTGTGTATATACAATTATCTGGCTATATTTAAAGTCACTAAACAATTCCATGAACATAATAATTAACATTTATTTATATAGCGCCAACATATTTTGCAGTGCTGCAGAAAGGCATGAGTCCAGTTTTACAACAAGAGCATGTTATTTAGGAACCAATTATATCCGATAACACGACCGCTATATTGATGACAAAGTTCTGCCTTTATTGAGCATTATACAGGATTCAGCTTCTTATTATTTAGTGTCAACAGAATGGATGCTTAGTGGATATGCCTATTTCATCAATGCACAATGGATAATATGTTCGCCCATCATAATGAAGGCAATTTTGCAGAATAAATAGAATAAGCCATGCTGTTTTGCACATCCACTTTTAAATCTAGAAGCTTTGTGCTACTAAAAGAACAAAACCTTCCTCCAAGTCACACCCTGGTTTTACCCAAGCACATAGATCTTTTCAGCTATTCTTTTCCCAGCAATAATGTTCCCTGGCCAAAAGGGTTTCTCTGCCCAGGATATTTAATTCTGTGTTTGTTGGCTCCAAGCAGAGCTCTGATTTTCTGGATGGAGGCCACTGTGCAAAAACATTCAACAAAAGGATGCAGTGATAGAGAAAATATGAATGTTCACTATAAACGTCTCCAAGAGAGCATTACACCTATTTATGTGAATGATGCTAAGATCAGAGCGCTGCCTGCAGTTAACCTCTTTGTGTCAAAGGAAAATGGCAACTCATTGTAATGTAAATGTTCACACAAAGCTATGGCTTTTGCCTATAGGCAATAGAAAGTCACACTTAATTTTGTCTGATTTGGTTAATTGCATCTAAAGGCAGTCCTGCTGCTTTGCGTCAATCAAAATGCTTAAGTGTCTAGTCAGCTTGGCAAAGTACATTTCATAGACTAAAAGGAACCTTGCGTTGAGAATCATCTCTTGCCAGGAACTGTGATAACATTGCTTGTGGGAAACATCTAGTGTGAAAAAAAGTCTATACACAGTGTAGGCAATCAGTAAATCAAGGAAGCTTGCACATACACCCTATAACTCTCAACTGTCAAGGAGACAAGCAGTGGAACAAACGGAGGGCTGGTAAAATCTATAAATAAAAAAACAAAAGCCCACATAAAACCACTGAAAAATACACCCACTATAGACAGGCAGCCAAGGGAACAATACTGCAGGTTAAAGTAGTCAATGCAGCAAAATAATGAGCTAATTATGGGATAAGGATTTGATATCGTTGGTGTATTTAGGAGCATATTGGTTATGCTGTGTAAACGGAAAGTCGCTGAAAAAACTATATAAAGCTGTAAAAAACTTTGTAAAATAAATGGCAAATTTACTTAGCGCCATGCGAAGGACAGATTTTCCCCGTTTAAATTGCTTCCAGTGGAAGAAACGGGTAAAAAATGTATGCGGCGATGTGTGGTGTATTATCCCACTGTTGTGTACATGCAATAGTAAATATGCTCCTTAGTGTACTCATCTGCAACAATACATTTTCTGAAATAGGAGAGCATAAAGATCGTGTCTGCTGTATTTCAGAGCACAACAGCACAATGTTTAAGAAAATCATTATGACACAGCTAGTTTGTCACTTTTTCCCATTATAATTATTCTTTATTAATTTAGCAACTTATTCTGCAGTTTCTGCCCCAGCCTGGGGTTGTAATAAAAGATACTAACACCAGTATGTAGCTGTTTGCTTTTCAATAGGGGGCTAGTAAATGCAACCTGCTGATTCATTGCTATAGACATAGCAAACATTGCTCCCTATATTACACAACCCCCTAAATAAGGCAGTAACCCATAGCAACCCATGAACAAGTAGCATTTCTTGGACAGTTTAAAAGCAAAACTCTTGGGGCATATTAGGGGCATATTCGCAGCGAATTCCCTCGATTCACTGTGGGCGAATAAATTCGCAAAACGCAAGGAAAAATTCACCTGTCGAAAATTCGTCGGCGTCTCGTTTTGGATGTGGGCTAAAAACGGACACTGGCGGAGTTTTGCTAATTTTTCACCTTTTAAATTCGGCGAAGCAAAATGCCGCAGATCACTACTTGTTACTATTGGTTGCTGAACTTTGGCAAGCATATTGCTTTTTATTACAAATGGGGGTAAATGTGTATTCTGATTCTGTCCCCTGTGTAGTCTGAGGGGGCCTTTCAAACGTCAACTCCTCATCCCCTCTTGCTGTTAACTTTTGAGTGTTTAGTGGGGTGCGGAGGGGCTGCATAACTAGGGCATGGAGTGTAATTGCACTCTCTACACAAGAAGAGCTCAATTATGAATTTTGGTTCTTTTGGTTCTTAAACTTTCCAGGAGAGGCTTTTTGCTGCCTCTGCTAACCCATTTGGAGTGGTTGCCTGAGGCAAGAATCTATATAATACTAAAATTTGGAAGGTGACACCCAATTTGAAAAATCCTGAGGTGCTAATCCAATGGATACTGCCGATTTGAAGCCTCCTGACCAAATCAGTACAAAATATCAAAACGTACATACGCCAGCAGATATCCCTACACATTTTGACCACATGGGTGGTCTTCATCATGGGCAAAATACACCACTTTTTTGTACTTGTGGTTTATTTTCCCTTGATGAAGACTACCCATATGGTCGAAATGCGTAGGGCTATCTGCTGGCTTATGTAAGTTTTGATACAGTAAATTTTGACTTTTTATAGCAATTGAGTGTGCAATCCTCATGTTTATTTTGAGGCAAGAGTCTAAACATGATTCATGGCAGTAAGACCCCTGTACACCACTGAGTTATGTATCAGATTGGTTCTCATATATATATGCTTTTATTTTACTGACATTAGGGTACAGGCTTAATATAAAAAACAATCAACAAGAATACCTCTATACCATTAGACCAGATTTGGGCAGCTCTAGCTCAGGACGGAACTGCAGCTCTGCAGCAATCAATGGGCTAATTGTATTTATTTGTATAAATCTTCAGTCTGACTTCAGTTGAATTTTATAGGCCAAACAGAAGCTTGAACTGAGAAGTCTCCGCTGACAAATAAGTCAACTATTTGGCCATTACATAATACTAATGGAAACTTCATTTAAACTTCTTTGCTTTAAAAAATCATCAAAAGAGGCAAGACGCTTTGCAGAAAAAAACTTAAATATTGGCAGTAAACCATACTTAGTATATATAGCACAATTAGCAAATAGACCAATTTAGCAGTTATTCTCTGTAGAAGCAGATGGATCTAAGGTGGCAGCACTAGTAGGTCATATGGTGAATAGCTTTCCTGGCCATTTAATTTTGGAAGCAATCTGCACTCTAAAAAGACACGCAATCAGTTTTTTATCCAAAAGGCCAGGGCTCCTGGATCAGCCATAGGATACATAATAAGACAACAATTCAAAAAAATTGATATCTTTTTGCAACTGGAATGGAGCCAGGTTCAACTGTATGTGGAATTTGTGTCTCCTAATTTAGCCTTCAGATATCCTCATACACTCTAGCTGGAGTTTCATTAGATGAACCAGAAGATAAGTTTTTCCCACTAAAATGAATCTGGCCAATGTTGTACAAACTAAATTTGTTTTTCAGCCGAAGGTCAATCATTGCCTATGATGATGAGGTGTTGTCCTGACAAGTTAGAGTTTCTGGAGCCTTAGAAAGAAACAGGAATCTCAACCCAGCTTACATATCAACGATAATATACGGAGAATATGTATACTGAAAAAGAAACAAAAATAAACTAAGGCATATCATTTGCAAATGAACATGCTAGACAATGTTTTAAAACATTTTCTGTAATAAAAGTATAACTTAAAACTATGGCATAGGCAAGGGAGATAGGTTCCGGCTCTAGTACCAATTGACGAAGCAGCAACACAGCAATATAATTGTTATAGCTTTCACAGCAACTAAGATGTGGTAGGAAATGCAAGCTTGTGCCTTAGCTTCCATTCATTGCACTGTATATCATGTAGATAATAATGTTTTGTGATGCAAAGTAGATTTGTATTGTAAACTAGCATACAAAGTCGTTATTGTATTTCTGTTGTCTCTTGTTCTAAGATCGGGGAGCACTCCATCAGCTTTGGGTGAATTCTCAACGATGCATCCGCCCTCCTTTGTTTCTGACCATAAAATCTATGATGGCTAGAACACAAAGGTGATGGAACTGCACATGATACATCAAGGCATAGCTACAGGCCATTTCCCTGCCTCTCTGTCTCCACCTGAACCCTTCACCCTGTCAAAACACCCTGAAGTTCAACTTCAATTGTACAACTAATATAAAAAAAATGCTGTTTTGCTCCTTAAGAGATAAGATTTATCTAGTGCAAATGGGATTAAAGCATGTTGAGGAACATCTTGATATAATTAAAGCCTTGAACATTTAGCTGAACATATGTATAGGTGGTACTGCCTATATACACCTCACTACTAATCACAAGCAGATCATTAGCCCATTGACAGCCTTTAGGTAGCATTGATATATAAAACCATCAAGTGGCCTATGATGATAGTAAAAAGGTCATCTGAAGTTCCCTCTGTACCCGACATCTGCGCACATTAGAAAACTAGAAAGGTGATGAATTTATTTTAGGAGTGGCAGATTTATTATTTCAGGGCCATTAAAAAAATATGTGTTCATTTATGAGCGCATCATTTGTAGATGTACAGGCAAAATAATGTAGACTTCTTGGTCTGTAAAAGTACAGTGTGGTGAAGCAACTCTCTTATAGGATTATGAAAGCATTGCAAACAGAAACACAACCCGTTAGGACCTACATCCTAAAGGCCTGATGTAAAGTTCATACCCCTACTACAATAAAAGTACACAAGTAGTGATGGGCGAATCTACCCAGTTTCGCTTCGCCAAAAAATTTGCGAATTTCCAGCGAAACAAGTCGCGGCATGTTTTCGACGCGCGTCGCTTCGTTTTCGTCGCGTTGCGAATTTTCGTTGCAAATTTTCGCTGGTGTTTCGCTAATTTATTCGCCAGTGGGAATTCGCCGCGAATTCGCCCCTGAATTCGCCATCACTATACACAAGACATGCCTTGCTAATGCACATTATTACTGCTAATACTCTGGAATTATAGGAGAAAATACTGTATTATATGTAAAAACAAAAATTTGATTAGCATTCAAAATTGCACACTGCACACACATTTGTAAATGTCCATTTCCCAAACCATTTTATTTAGACTCTGAATAATAGGAATTACCCAAAAGGGCGTCAGCAGTCAAATATTCAGATTTAATTTTTACTTCTCACAGGCCATCAGAAACCAGAAAAACAAATATATATATTAGATAAATAGACTTTAAACACCATAGAACAGGGTACTCAACCTTTTTTTTTACCAGTGAGTCACATTCAAAAGTAAAAAGATCTGGGGAGCAACACAGGTATGGAAAAAGGGATGATAAATAAGGACTGTAATTGGCTATTTTGTAGGCTCTATATGGACTGGCAGCCTGTAGGAGGCTCTGTTTGGCAGTACACCTGGTTTATATGCAACCAAAAACTTCAAGCCTGGAATTCAGAAATAAGCATCTACTTTGAGGCCACAGAGAGCAACATGTTGCTCATGAGCCACTGGTTGGGGATCACTGTCTTAGAGGAAGCATGCAGGTCTGGACTGATCTCAGTGTTCTTTTTGTACAACAGTTAGATCACCGAGAGCTGCTGAGTTCCCTGTTTTCCTCCCCTTATTACTGAATATTCATCTCTGATTTTACACATTTGCAAAGGGGTTTATTTGCTCTTTTATTGCTCTTTATAAACACAATATTAATAAAAAATACTTTCCTTTTTAAAGTAGGTTCTTCTCATAACTGCACTTTTTAATAAACAGAATCATGCAGTTAAACCAACATTATTCATTTTATGCAGATTCTGTTTTTTGCTGCTAGTAAAAATATTCACAGCAATAATAATAATGCTAACTATAAAACCGTGATGGTGAATATTAATTAAACTATAAAGGATTCATACTGGGCAATATTTTGTCCTGAACTGCCCCATTAAATAAACGTCTCGCTGCTAAACTGCACACATCTCACAATGGCAGGTAATAACCCTGGACGTGTGTGCCTGAAATATATATGTGGGGACAGACTGGCATGGCACATTTATTAGAATTAATAATTTTTGTTCTGACCTTGGAGCAATGGATAATTAAAGTTGCCCCATGTAACATTACCTAGTTTACAACCTTCCCTCTGTAATGTGGAGGTAGAAAGGAAATTTGTTTCCTTGGTTTCTAAAAAAAAAAAGCACATAAATTTCATGGATATTATTCATGCGTACATGTTACTCTGCAAACATAGAAATATGAGTTTTCTACAAGGCTATACACTTGTATGTCCAACATGATCCTCTTAAATCACTACCATATTGAAATAATTTCTACCTAATCTTTGACGTGGGGAAAAAAGGTAGCACACTTGGAAATTGAATGCAGCCTGTGTTTACACCTTGAACAAGTGCATTATTCTGTACTACAGGAACAACACAGCCCTAAATGTAACAATTGTCATAGAAAAGTGGTAAGTACATGGCGTCTGCAGCACTGTGCATATCCCCATAGGTGGCTGGATAGGGGAAGACTCCCAGCACTTCATTCATGAAAAGGGTGGAAAAAGGCAGAGCTATTTTCCTCATTAAAGGGAAACTGTCATGGGAAAACATCTTTTTTTCAAAACACATCTGTTAATAGTGCTGCTCTAGTAGACTTCTGCACTGAAATCCATTTCTCAAAAGAGCAAACAGATTTTTTATATTCAGTTTTGAAATCTGACATGGGGCTAGACATTTTGTAAATTTCCCAGCTGCCCCTGGTCATGTGACTTGTGCCAACACTTTAGGAGGGAACTGCTTTCTGGCAGGCTGTTTTTCCTTCTCAATGTAACTGAATAGTACACAGGGGGACATGGGTTTTTACTATTGAGTGCTGTTCTTAGATCTACCAGGCAGCTGTTATCTTGTGTTAGGGAGCTGCTATCTGGTTACCTTCCCATTGTTTTGATGTTAGGCTGCTGGGGCGGGGGGAGGGGGTGATATAACTCCAACTTGCAGTACAGCAATAAAGAGTGATTGAAGTTTACCAGAGCACAAGTCACATGACTTGGGACAGCTGGGAAATTTACAATATGTCTAGCCCCATGTCCGATTTCAAAACTGAATATAAAAAAAATCTGTTTGCTCTTTTGAGAAATGGATTTCATTGCAGAATTCTGCTGGAGCAGCACTATAAACTGATGGATTTTGGAAAAAAAAAAAAATTTTTCCCATGACAGTATCCCTTTAAGATACAGGTGCTGATGTGAGCACAAGATGGACCTGGTTGTTACTCTACTAGTGCAAAGCACCTTTGGGTTGCTTTCTTAGCATCTGTTTAGTAAACAACAAAACGTTATTGATGATGCATGCATCACCCAGCCTTCTGTTTATACTACACTATGCCACTTCAATTCAATTCACATTTCTGAGCCTATTTGGAATCGTAATAATGAGAAAAATACTATAGGAGAATTTAGCAGCCAAAAACTATCCAACTGAGATTTTTTTTTTATTCAAGTCCCCTTTGAGGACCAACATGTAGTCTGAGCCCCCCCCCCCCTTGCTTATGGATGTATGAAAACATTAATCAACTATATTTCAAGGGGTATATAACACAGCAACATTAGTGTTCATCCCAAATCTTACTCTAATTAGCAACCAGGGATATTTAGAACAAACAATTATAATTCACCCATGTTTCACTCAAAATAGACAAATGTTCTCCATTTCTGCAGTAAACCATCTATCAGGGAGTCTGAATTGCCCCAGTGCTAAGATGTAATGTAAAATTGCAACCACTTGTACAGCCACACTATTTAAATTTAAAATTCTTGGCACAATCTTATTTGTTAGGATTGTGTTAAATCCCAGTGGGTGTTGTTAAGTGCTGGCTGGATTGCAGCAGATTGGTCACACTATAGAAACCTTAACAGAAAATGTGGCTAAAAATGCTCGGGACCTGGAGTTTTCCAGATAATGGATCTTTCAATAATTTGGATCTTCATACCTTATGTTAGGTAAAATTATGAAGCATTTATCTATGTTGGAAAGTAGCTTAGTATGTTTATGCACATACTGTATACAGGTATAGGACGTGTTATGCCCATAAGGGAATCTTATGTACCATAAATCTACTAAATAGAAAAAAAAAAAGGTCTGCTTTATATATCTACTTTGAGCCAATAAATCACTTTTTTTGAGCAAATTGTTCCAGTGTCCTGCAGTGACTACATTACTTGGATCTAAATGTTGACCGTAGGCAGGTTTGGGTCGGTATACTGCACTTGCACCTGGTACCTAACAGGTATTACAGTAGGTACCTGGGCCGGAACTAGGGGTAGGCAGAGTAGACGGCCGCCTAGGGCGCAGTCATAGGAGGGCTGCACTTTATAAGGGAAATAATGTTTTTTTAAATTTCTTTAAGTTTTAACTTCGCCCCTGTCTCCAGCAGCAGAGTCTTGCTCTACTTCAGTCCCCACCTCCCTTTTACTTGCCCTTTGCCTGGCACAGATCTGGGGCAATATTTTTGCTGCTGCTCTGGCACAGGCTGGTGGCACAGGTACAGACTTGGGGGGCAATGGCTGGTGGCACAGATACAGATTTGGGGGGCAATGGCTAGTGGCACAGGTACAGATTTGGGGCAATATTTTGGCTTGCTAGCACAGGTACAGATTGGCAGCAATATTTTGGGTGCTGCTGGCACAGATATAGATTGGGGACAATATTTTGGGTGCTACTGGCTGGCACAGGTACAGATTGGGGACAATATTTTGGGTGCTACTGACACAGGTACAGGTTAGGAGCTGGCTGGCACACATACAGTTTGATTTATTAATGTGTTATAAGGTTTTTTTATTTAAGAAAAAGTGAATACTGTAGGTGGGAAATGGTCATACAGAACAGGGTTGGGGGCGCTGATTGTACCCCTTGCCTAGGGTGCCAAACTACCCTGGGTAGAACACTCTATTTTTGAGTGGAACTAAAGAATCATTTAGACTTTAAATAAACCCAAGATGACTGTTTTGCTTGATGATGATGATGAATTACATCCATCAAGTACAAAGTACTGTTTTATTATTACAGAGAAAGAAGAAATCAGTTTTGAAGATTTGACATAATTGATGAAAATGGAGTCTATGGGAGACAGCCTTCCTATAATTTGGAGTTTTTTGAATAATGAGTTTCCTAATAGATCCCACACCTGTATTTAGGTTTACAAGACCCCTTCAGAGTTGTTTGTTTTTGACATGGACAAACATGAATTTGTTTCTGGACCATAACAACATGGAGTCAGTATAACTAACCTGTTATCCATTGTGAACAAAACATTCACTGAAATGTAATGTCGCCAAAGCCAAGGCTACACACGACTAAAGCTGGCTACACGAGCCAAGGGAATGAATGGTTTCTGCACACATGGACAGTCTAATTATACTAAACTGATCCATAGATGGTACTGTGACATTTAATAAGACAAGCATTTCTGGGTTTGCAAATGACCTGATATGATTCAGCCCATCAGTCAGCCTACATTTTTTTTATTGATGGATGGACTTTGATCAGCAAAACTGATCCCTTAAAAAGGCCTACACACATCATTAGACAAGAATTGATTGAATTGCATGAAAAATGTGTCTACCTGTTGCCAGTCTAAGTCCCCAGTAGGCAAGCTCATATGATGTCCTGTGACATCCTAGTGATGTAATGAGCTACCGAGCTTTGTATTCAAACTGATTTCTACCAGGTAATTATTTAAACTTTTCCATATTATTTTAGATTTTTGTTTTGCTAGTTTTCACTCATGTGGCCTTGGAGAGTTGGGGGTACACTAGTTATCATTTAGGGTTTTGAGAAGGAGATAGGTAACTTTGGTGAAGCACAGTTCTGCTGTTTGGTAGTGGTCACCTGCTTTGGCAGGTCCTTGTCAGTTTGCCAGTGGGGAATCTGTTCTTATTTGCCAGGGTAGGTTGAGTGAGATGGTTTAACCTCTAAGTTGGGTGATCACTGGTGTGGACGGAGTGATGAAAAAGGTGCACTACAATGTGCTGGTGGGCCCTGAAGATGATTGATTGACAAAGGTGGATAGTAGAGGGTCTGGATTGGTGGTGCGAATCCTTAGAGCTAAGAGCTTGCCATCTAGATAATATTGCAGAAGGAAGGGCAGACTGATGGGCTCTCAGGAGATGGGGGCTCATTTATCAACACTGGGCAAATTTGTCCATGGGCAGTTACCTATAGCAACCAATCAGTGATTAGCTTTTTAAAGCCAGCTGCAAGTAGATAATTGAAAGCAGCAATTTGATACTTGCTACTGGTTACTGCCCATGGGCAAATTTGCCCAGTGTTGATAAATGACCCTTACTGCAATGTGTTTTCCACTTTAGTTAATGAAGTTTGGACTATTGTGACTATCCGTGGCCATTATCATTCCAAAAATTATTTCAATTAATTAGTTAGGTGAGCTAGTGTAGTACAATGCATGGATCAAAAAAAGTTAATAACATTTTTTGCTAGTTCCAAAAAATGCACTATATTTTATAAGCAGAAATGCCTGCCATTGGATCGAGGCAATCCATTACAACGTTAATGCATTATTAGCACAATTACACTGCCGAGGGTATTTTCAAAAATGCCCCATGTGACAGACTTAGTGAGCCATTATGTAAATAAAAGTTTCTTTTATAGGTTTCTGATTCATGCTATAAGAAAAAGTGCAGATAAAAAAAAAGTAATTATGCCTTATGCACATGGAAGCCAACATTTACCATGGCACAATTTGTGTGACAACATTGTTGTGTTTGGTATCTGAGGATGAGGAGAGTATAATAGTGCTTTATTTGCAGGTTCATGCAGCCATTACATAACAGCAGTATTTTTTATTTGTACTTGCTGCACGGTTTTGCAGTACGGCTTTCCTTAGCACTGTATTTTGCCTGTGACTGAGCATTATTAGGCCACAGTGCTGTGGTACATTCCCAGAAGTTCCTTGACTGAGAGTTTTAACCTCTACCACAGCTGTTTCAATTTGGCTAGCAACTGTAATAGCCTTTGCAAGGGTTAAATCTCGCTCTAGGAGCAGTCTCTCTCTAATGCGCGGTGAGTTTGTTTTTTTCCACTATTTGGTCTCTTAGCATTTCATCTTTTAGATTCCCAAACTCACAGGTAACAACCAGCTCTCTCAAAGCTGCTACAAAATGTTATGTGGATTCACCATTACGTTGTCCATGTTGGCGGAATTTATATCTTTCAGCAACCACATTTACTCTTGGCAAGTTCTTTATAGCAGTAAGAGCAGTTTCATAAGTATCATCAGGTAATGGTAATGTATAGATTACATGCTGTCCCTCTGCTCCCAGGCAGTGAATAAGTAAAGCATGATTTCTAGCAGCAGAAACCTCCCCTTGTTCAGCAGCAATAATGTAATTATCAAACATACGGATCCAAGCAGTAAAAGGTATGGTAGGCTCACCAGGGTTTGGTAGAAAAGGTGCAGGCTGTTGCAGAGGTAGAAAAGACATCCTTGTCGCCATTTGTTGTGTTTGGTAGCCGAGGACGAACAGAGTATAACAAACATCATTCTCATTTCTAAGGATACTGACACATTTGAACTGGAGTGGCAGAGCTTCTTCTATTCTGAGCTTGTATGTGTAACACAGGATGGAATTCACTGAGCATTAGTGTATAGTCAGTGTGGACTGACCCTCAGATGTCCAATGAAGCTTGATGTATTTGCAGCTCGAACATTTCTTGGGAAACTAATTAACAGCACAGTACAGTGTATCTCAAAGGATTTCTTTTATCTTTGGCTCCACTCTCTTATTACAATACTAAATTATTTTAGAAATGATCTGTTTCCCCTTTTACTACTTGGGTGTTAATGATATCTTTTTTTTTTTTTTCAAGCTTTGTCTCAAGTTTATTATAACAAAGCTTGCTTTTTACCCTGGAGGTGTAGTTTGAGCTTTGCCGTGAAGCAATCTATGTGCATGGAGGAACAGCCCAAAGCTGTGAGAATGGAGAGTCAGTTTTGTTTAAAGCTGTGACTTTGAAGCAAACTCTTGCATCAGAAATATATCCCTGTGCCAACAGTGCCATACATTAATACATGGGGAAAATTGTTTTCCCACCTTTAGTAACTCAATAAGATTGGTCCTTAAGCAAGGGACCAGTAAATTATATACCTGCTGATTGGTTGCTATACGTGACTTGACCAACAGCGAATGTAGCACATTTTACATAAAAATCCTTTATTGTTTTGTTTGTAAATCTCCCAGTGCCTTACCGCCAGGTCCGGACTGGCAATCTGTGGGTTAGGGCAAATGCCAGATGGGCTGCTATATGGTCCCATATAAAGTCAGTGTTTAGTGGGCTGGTGGGGGCTGTTTGGGCCTCTTTGTGGGCTGATTGGGCCTCTGTGTACCTGAAATGCCAGGGCCTATTTTGATTCTCAGTCCAGTCCTGCTTACCGCATCCCTGACCTCATAGGCTTTGTCAATTATAAGCAGTCAGGTGTATTTTTGTATTCTTGAAGAAGCAATAATTTATATAGCAAGCAATATCATCATAGCACCAATGTATAATCCACCATCAGGGTCATTGTAGTCAAAGACCATACTCCCATGAGTGTTTCTGTGTGGGTTTACTCTGGTTTCTCTTGTTTTACACTCCAAATACATTCTGGCAGGTTCACTGGCTGCTGATTAAACTAATTTAAATTTGATGTGTGAATATTTTATGAATGTGATTTTAATAGATAGTTTTAATAGTGCAATAGTGTATTTTATTGTTTGCAGAACATTTCTGAGAGGCTAGACTTAGGCTTATTTCAATTCATACCAAATATTATATACTTGCACAATTATGGGTAGAAATCTGCCCTGTTTGAGCACAGATAGGCAGGTGCAATTACTGTTGGTGCTAAATGAACATGGGACACCAGGATCTGTTTCTGCTGGTGCCTTAAGCTGGCAATAGACAGATTGCACTCTAGGAATGCCTACTGAGACTAGGGATGAAGGTTCAGAGAATGAATATCTGCCAGAGACATCATGGATGCATGAGTGGAAAGAAATGATGCAGGAGGAGAGAAGGAGGTCATCTGCAGAGTGAATGTTATATCTAGGGATGTACTTGGGGATTACAGAAATGATCCAGAGACCCGGGAGCATTGTTGAGGGCTTTGTAAGTTTACACACGAGTTTAATGCATGGCAGGAAGCCATATCAGATATTAAAAGGCATGCTGATTTTCTGCTGTACAAGTGGGCATCTGCACAAATCTGACTGCACTGTTTATTATGGATTGGCTATGAATTTGTCTGCATAGCAGAAGTCAACCAAAAAGTGCATTGCAGTGTACTAGATCCAATATTACACGAGACTAAAAAGCCTATAGTTGCCAGCAATACATTTGAAGAATGGTTGAAAACATGTAATGTCGGTAAGATAAAATTAGCAGGTATTGTGAGAGTGGGTAGCGAATAAAATGGCAGAGTAAAAAACTTTTTGGCAGATTAGAATTTTTCTACAGTAACACATTAGACACAAGTACAGAAGGTATAAAGATCAGTAGTTTGGTTTTAGCCACCATATGTTTTAAGCAAACGCAAGGCAGTAGCTAAAAATAAGGTATGTCTGTATAACAAGCAAGCAATATAGGGTGATTTTGAGAAACTTTGGGGATCTGTATTATCCTAAGGCAAAGGGTTACTTGTGTACCACAAAAACTTTAAACAGTAAATTCAAGATTCCTCTCAACACTCACTAAACATACAATAGTTCTACACAGAAGCAGAAGTCCATCAGTAACAAAGGACAATACCCATGGAACTGTGCACTACTGTCTAGTTTGTCAGGAGTTGAGATATTCTCTGAACAGGAGCAGGGTGGCTAGAGGTTCATTTTAGTGAAAAGTTTGAGAAATACTGTAACTGAATAAGAGAATAAGAGATTTAGTTTCAAATTCTTTTCCTCCTCCTGTTTTTTAGTTAACATTTCTCTGAAATAACAAAATGTTTAACAGAAACAAGATAAAAATGTATTTCTAAAGTATTCATTGCTCAGTGTAAGTGCACTCATGTAGTTATTAGCACACTGTGTGCATTGTATGTTAGTAGGATCTCTGTTCTTTATTGTAATACTGTAAAAAAGAGAGAGAACAGTTTTATTTAATGTGACTCATTGGAAACTCATTGTCAGTGGAGCCAAGGTTTGATTATTTGGACTGTTTGCTTTACCTCCCAAGGGTATGCCAGACACTAGACTCATTTTTAACCCAGTTGGCAGGATGTCTGTGGGAAGGAGATACGGATTATTAATTCCTATATAACTGTACATACAAGGTAAAGCCATAACGGAGGGTATTTTTGAGAGAAGAGTAGACTACTGCACAGCTTTACAACTTAGCCAGTTATAATCAATCTCATGGGCACAGCTGTGCATGAATCAGTGTAAAGACAGCCTGTTAACTTGGTGTAATGCATCAGGCACAGAAAGATATTTGTGTGCTTAAAACTAATCCTCAGTTGGCATGAATTAGATTGCCAGCTCTATGGAACAGAAAATCACTTACAAGGGGAAGAGATAGAACTGGAGTTAAAGTAAAAACAATGTTGTAACACCACATTCACAAACTCTTAGCTTAATGTGTAATGTTTAGAAGTCTTCATACATCAGTTGTCTGCAGAATCTAATAGTCATGCATAATGAAACGATCAGTTGCCTCTACTACACCTGTTCTGTCTCATTAGCATTAAACCTCTGCCCTTTGTGATTACCAAAGGAAGCGTTAGAATGTTAAATGCTGCAATGAACACACACTGCTGAAGAACAATGTGAGTTTGGTTCTCTATATATATTACTCCAGAGGATACAGTGTGTCTGTGTCCTTGTCTTTTTCTGTTGTATTAGTATCTGAATCATCAGTCATCTTTGACTTGACAGCAAATTTCCTTGCTTTAGATCATGAGGAAAATACCCTTTGAGTTATATATCCACTTTATATAAGTTTTCATACCATATAAAGATGCCTTAAGATTTAAATGAAGTGGGTAAGAGAGAGTTCCATGCAGGTCTTGGGAATAGTTTTAAAGGAAGGATTATTAACATCACTGGGATCGTGTCACATACACACACTGCTCTAATAACAAAGACACAAAGCACTGAATATAAATCATAATGAGGGGCAGGTTTTGGCCATGCAACTAACAATTTATATTTTGCTTCATTCCATTGAAACGTTCACTGTTTTTTTCTTTCACATTAATTGCAAAAAACAAAACTGAGACATGGCTCAATTTCCTAGAACAGTGCAGTCCACATCTGGCCCATGGACCCCCTTGTGTGGTCCTCCATACTGTGGCTGATTTGATTTCTTATCTTTGTGTAAACTTCAAAAAGTATCAGAACTGAGATTAACTGTTCCCTGCATTGCTCACACCTGTGGTTCAGGCTGTAAAATCCCTGCATTGTTCACACATCTAAGACCCTGTATTGTTCATCTCTGTAAAGACCTGCATTGGTCACAACTCAGACTGTCAGTGTCCCCATTGCTCATCTGTTCATCTCATACAGCGGCACTAGCATTGTGTCACTGTGCATTGTAGAATAGAGTGGAGTGGGTTGTGTTAGGCCTCCTACCCTACCTGTGTGTGCCATACTCTGTCTGCCCTACTCTGCCTCTGTGTGTGCCATACTCTGCCTGCCAGAAATAGACCTACGCTGGATGATGAGAATAGGGGCATGGTGCCTTTAGATATTTGACATTCGCATCTAGTGTGATGATGTCAGATGCGGGCACACACCAAAACCCAGAAGTGTCATGAGCATCACTATGAATAGCGCTAAGAAGAGGAGGCAGCAAGTGTCCCTGCCTCCCCCTCCCCAGGTATTCTAACAGGGTGTGGTTAACACTGGCTTCCATTATCGGGCCGCCACCACAAAGTTCAGAAAAATTCCAGCCCTTGTTGGTACAACAGAAGTTGCACAGCACTATCCTAAAATAAAATAAAAACAGGGCCTAAGCGTTACCTGTTCTGTGTGAGTGTGTGCATAACTATTGTATGTTTAGTGAGTGTTGAGAGGAATTTACTTTTAAAGTTTTTGTGGTACACAAGGGTTAGCATCTCTGCCTTACTCATTTGGAGACCTGAGGTCATAAGGACAACATTAAAACCTCCACCAACACCTTCAGGTGGTGGCAACAAAATGGCACCAAGTTTCCCTTGCTGTGTTTACCAAAAATACCATAATAAAACTCTAGCAAATACAGCTTCATTAGGTCACGCTTGGGTAATAAGAATAATGAGTGTTGTGGGTAAATGAAAAAGATTATATCATTTCCACAAACCAAATGGAATCAACTTTTTTTCATATCTTTAAAATAAAAAATAAAAATACAAAATATGTGTTTATTTTCTGAAACCAGTCATCTTCTGCATGTTTGCTTCCTCTAGGCCATTATTATATCATGTGCAAATAGGCTGACAGCAAGTAACCAGTTTTCACAGGTCAAAGAGCAAATCACAGGGAAATTACATTTTATCCATAAATGTGGCAAGGAATGTTTGTTGGACTGAAAAAAAATAATGCTGATTTTATTAAAAGTAGCAGAGCAATAAAAATAAAAATAACAGAGCCTTTGGTATTTATTCTGCTAGTTGCTAACAAGATCTAATACAATCAAAGGTATTAAGCTGATTAATTGCGGTGTGTGTGGCTCCTCAGGGTGATTCAGGCTGGTGATTGCTTGTGATATAGATATTTATACAATACTGCTACTTGCAATTGGCAGTCATTTGAAAACTGTCTGTTTGCCTATATAAAGTTTTTATTTTAAGACACTGAATTTTAGACAGCAAATATGTGTAGTCCAGGGCATGTGGCTTTTTGTCCCCTCCTATGTACTGATTTCAGGACCGTATTTATATAGGCATCCTGCGGAATGTGCTTTAAGGGTCTATATAATTGCTTTTTCAAGAAAAACTTATACACATATACAAGGCATCCACAGATCTGTGAGGAGGCTTTAATAAGAGGCCCTGCCATCGTGAAAACTATAATGACATGAAAGCAACTTACACAAGATTGCAGCAACTTGCAGTGGGAACATGTAGGTCAGACATAGGTGATACTGTACATTAACCATAGAAACACACACTAAGACCATAGCATGGATAACTCAAATGAAATATATACTTTGTAATATAATTCCTTAATAAGGGTTTGTTCATGAAGAACAAATAATATACTAAAATCAGAGTACAGGTAGGATATATATTATCTCAAAGCTCCTGAACACTGCAGTTTCCATAGGGTTGGATGTAAACATTTCTTGAATATTATATCAAATTTTCTGTAAATATTAGATTTTACGATTAGTACAGCCTACTTAATGATGACTAACCTAGCATAAATCCACCTTGATTGCACAAATCTTACTGGTGTTTTTAATGCTTACATTTTTTTAGTAGCCTTAAAGGGGTGGTTCACCTTTAAGGTAATTTTTATTATGTTATAGAATGGCCAATCCTAAGCAACTTTTCAATTGGTTTTCATTATTTATTATTTATAGTTTTATAGTTATGTGTCTTTTTCTTCTGGTTGTTTGCAGCTTTCAAATGGGCGTTGCCGTCCCCTTCTAAAAAACAAATGCTCTGTAAGGCTACAAATGTAGTGTTATTGCTACTTTTTAATGCTGACCCTTCTATTCAGACTCTCTCCTATTCATATTCCAGTCTCTTATTCAAATCAGTGCATGGTTGCTAGGGTAATTTGGGCCCTAGTTACCAGATTGATTAAAATACAAATTGAAGAGCTGCTGAATAAAAAGCTAAATAACTCAAAAACCACAAATAATAAAAAATGAAAACCAATTGCAAATTGTCTCAGAATATCCCTCTCTACATCATACTAAAAGTTATCTCAAAGGTGAACAACCCCTTTAAAGCATGGTGCGCCACATTCTGTAAAGATCCCTTATCTGGAGAACCCAAGACCCCACACATTCTGGATAGATCCAATACCTGTAGTACTGTTTTTGAGCAGAATGTAGGTTTTCTAGCAGATAGGCCTAATGCATACAGCCCTCTCCGGTAGTGATGGGCGAATTTATTCGCCCAGCTCAAATTCATGGTGAATTCCCACGATTTGACGCCGGCGAATACATTCGTGAAATGGCTGTGAAAATTTAACATAGAAAATTTGCTGGCATCAATTTCCGATTTTCACGTATTTTTTGTGAAAACGTTCCAAATTCACAAATTTATAGTGAAAACGTTTGAATTTCACGAATTTAGTGAAATAGTTCAAAATTCACGAATTTATAGTGAAATTGCTTGAAATTCACGAATTTATAGTGAAGTAGTTAGAATTTCATGAATTTTTTGTGAAAACTTTCGAAATTCACGAATTTATAGTGAAAACGTTCGAAATTCACGAATTTATAGTGAAAACGTTTGAATTTCACGAATTTAATGAAATAGTTCAAAATTCACAAATTTTTAGGGAAATTGCTTGAAATTCAAGAATTTATAGTGAAGTAGTTTGAATTTCACTAATTTTTCGTGAAAACGGTAAAATTTCACGAACTTTCCGATTTCACTATTTTCTCGAATTTATCGCCATTTTGCTAATTTCTCGGGAAATTTTAAAAAAATTAGGTGAAGCAAAACGCCCCAGATTCGCCCATCAATAAATGCATTATCATTATTGATGCAATACCACAGATTTGTTAATTTGCGGGGAATGATTGATTTGGGGATAGGTTGTTAGGAATGTGTACTTTATTGTAGGCCAAAACTCCCAATACTTTATGTAAGAAAGCAAAAATTGCTGAGTAACCTGTGCAGAGTTCCATATCTGTGCCACTTCCCTTCACTTAGTATTGTGTATCACATTTAGACATTAGATAAAGATTCATATTTTTGCCATTACTGTTATTTCCATCTTTTCTAGGCTAAATTAATCAGGATGTTAACTCAGAAGACAGGCCATTACTGCAATGTATAGATTAGTTGTTTAGAACCCTGCCAGGCCAATTGTAGGTCACCATTCAATTAGCCTAAGCCCCATTGGTTGGCAGAAGAAAAGTTTGGGCAGTGCTTGGAAAACTACTTGAAGCATATATAAAATTAAACTGCACAGGTAAAATATCTTACCACTTTAATAGAATTTCATTTTCTTACCTATGACAAAGTCAGTCATCATGCAAGGTTCAGGCTGCATTAACCTAGCTTGCCTTTTTCTATAGCCTTTATGAAAAACACAATTTTGCTTTGCGTCTCTAGCTCTTCTGTAAGAGTATATTCTGATTGAGGGACTATGCTTTCCTTTAGGGCTCCTGAGTAGTTTGAAAGTTTACTGCCATGTGTTTTTGTTAGTTGGTCCAGGTAAACGTGGGTGGTATACTCTGTCACACAGTTAAAAACTTAATGAATTAAAGGTTCTCGTGTATTGGCTGAGACAATAGGACTCATTTACATAGTAACATAGTAAGTTAGGCTGAAAAAAGACTCATGTCCATCAAGTTCAACCTTTTTAACTTTTTTTTTTAATTGAGCCAGAGGAAGGCAAAAAGCCCCATCCTAAGCCTCCCCAATTTACCTCAGGGGGGGGGGAAATTCCTTCCTGACTCCAAAAGGCAATTGGACTAGTCCCTGGATCAACTTGTACTATGAGCTATCTTCCATAACCCTGTATTCCCTCACTTGCTAAAAAGCCATCCTACCCCTTCTTAAAGGGGTGGTTCACCTTTACGGTAACTTTTATTATGTTATAGAATGGCAAATTCTAAGCAACTTTTCAATTGGTTTTTATTATTTATTTGTTATAGTTTTATAGTTATTTGTCTTTTCGTCTGATTCTTTGCAACTTTCAAATGGGCGTCGCCGTCCCCTTCTAAAAAAACAAATGCTCTGTAAGGCTACAAAAGTATTGTTATTGCTACTTTTTATTGCTGATCCTTCTATTCAGACTCTCTCCTATTCACATTCCAGTCTCTTATTCAAATCAGTGCATGGTTGCTAGGGTAATTTGGGCCCTAGTTACAAGACTGCTTAAAATGCAAATTGAAGAGCTGCTGAATAAAAAGCGAAATAACTCAAAAACCGTAAATAATAAAAAATGAAAACAAATTGCAAATTATGTCAGAATGTCACTCTCTACATCATACTAAAAGTTATCTCAAAGGTGAACAACCCCTTTAAAGCTGTCTAATGTATCAGCCTGTACAACAGTTTCAGGGAGAGAATTCCACATCTTCACAGCTCTCACTGTTAAAAACCCCTTCTGAATATTTAGGTGGAACCTCTTTTCTTCTAAACAGAATGGGTGACCTTGTGTCAGCTGGAAAGACCTACTGGTGAATAAAGCATTAGAGAGATTATTATATGACCCCCTTATATATATAGTTATCATATCACTCCTTAAGCGCCTCTTCTCCAACGTGAACATCCCCAATTTGGCCAGTCTTTCCTCATAGCTAAGATTCTCCATACCTTTTACCAGCTTAGTTGCCCTTCTCTGTACCCTCTCTAATACAATAATGTCCTGTTTGAGTGATGGAGACCAAAACTGTACGGCATATTCTAGATGTGGCCTTACAAGTGCTCTATAAAGTGGAAGAATGACCCCCTTCTCCCGTGACTCTATGCCCCTTTAATACAGTTCAAGACCTTATTGGCCCTTGATGCTGCTGACTGCCATTGCTTGCTACAGCCAAGTTTATCATCTACAAGGACTCCAAGGTCCAAATAAGTAATGACCACTTTTATTAAAGCTACTTTTTTTTTATATCTGCTGTTTGCACTTACATGTAGTTATGCTCAGCGGCAATTCTTCCTGTCTTGATTCACTTTTAGGGCACTAGGCTGTGCAAACCCTGGAGCTGCCATCACCTCCAGGGTTCCCTCAGTGCCCTGCATCAATTGCCAAAATCCAGCTGCTTCTAAAAAATCAGGCACTGACTTCATTTGTATGCTGAAGAACTGACACCAGGCAGACTGCAAAGGTCAACTGTCTACATATGTGATATAGAGTTGCAGAGTTGCATACATTTTGATGAATTGGATGCAGTTGCACGACACTACACAGTTGAGTCAACCAAAGTCCACTGAATCTGATTGAATGTAATGATGCATGGATTCTGGGAGAAAAACTGTGCATTGTGGCAAAATCATGGAAACTACATCTGAAATTGCAGTAATTGAATGCGCCTTATTCATAACATGATTTCAGAGTCATGACAATCTGCTTGAAAAGAAACTGCAATGTTGCAAAAGCTTATTGTGCTTATCATTTTAGTTAATAAAAATATACACTTTATATTGTATGTTGTGCTTTATTTCTAAAATGCTACCCTGTTTTGTTGGTGGATTGTTATAAAGGGGGAAATTTACCTTTGAACCGAAGTATAAGGTTGAATTCCCTTTTTCACATTCATAGTTACTTCTGGTCCATTTGTTCCATGTACTTCAGACAAGAGTCACTCTAAATTAATTAAGCTATTGTGATTCCACAGCTCCCACTTTCAGGTGACACATACACCAATGCAGAAATGGCCTAATATCATTTGTAATAGACTTTAATCTGAAATATTTTCTGGCAACCTGTGTGATAGTTAGGATGCCATAAATGGAATCTGTATGTAGGTGCAGGTATTTTCAGTATCCTTTAGGATAACTACATTTCTATTCTCTGAATTTGTTCTTGGATTAATTTAAATCTCTGTATCCATATACAGTACAGTACAGTATATATATTATACAGTACATAGAAATGCACAACTGTATATTGTATATGAGAATACAATACAACAGAACAAGTGTTTAATAGTTATTTTATGGTGCATGCAAGCTTTTTCTGTATAGCACAGACATGTTTTTAAGCTCCAATGATACCCATGTAAAACACCATACTGCAAACTGAACAAGTGTAAAATATAGAATATACCTTTTCAGGTAACATTCAGCTGGAACAAAAGAAAAGATCTAGAAATTTCATCTATAATTACTCCCCATGGAAATAGCACATGCAAGGTCATTTATGACTACAATTTTTATTTTGTGTGCTCCTAAAGTAAAGTATCTTGGAAATAATATTAAATACAACTTTCTGTTGTAGGAACCCCTGCCAAACAAAAACATGATGCCCAGTAAATCACAGTGATTTGACCTGGCAGGGATTCCAGTACAAAAAAGCTATATTTTATGGTACTACCAATGCATCACCATGGAGAAAGTTAATATGCTGTCAATTCCCATCCAAGTTTCTAAGCTTGGAAATAGAGTAACTGTCAATAGTGTGTGTGTTCATTGAAAGGGAAAGCAACAGAAAGTAGGACAATGCTTCCTTCATCAAGAACTTTATTACAGGCCCAACTCTACACAACTTCAGCGTGGCCAAGCTGTGCAAATGTGTGATTTCCACAGAGATCCTTTGTAACTAAGTTTAGTCGATATAATGGCGTTGCAGAAAAATTGTATGTGGAGGACAAATCCAAGCATAGTTTTAATAGTTTGCATAAACCAAACCCTTGGAAATAATTATATTAATATGTATATGTAAATCATTGTGCTATTTACATAAAACAAAAAAAAAAGTTTTCAGTTAAAGAAATACTGTCATCTAAAAACAATACAGAATACCTCTACTGGCCATGGGTTAACAGCTTCCTATCTCATATCTGAGATCAGTTTGGAAGACTGAAACATCCCATCATGATGGGACCTTGATGTGGTTCTCTCCAGGCAGGTCTGTAGAGGGTCACAGTGTGAGTCCATATTATTCTTATTACACAAAATTAGCAAATATGATGATATGTGGGATGTATGGCTATCATTAGTGTGAGTTTTACTTACATAAACAATTGTAGAATGGTCAAGCATCCTTTTGAGGTTTTTTTTGTTGTTGTGTAATTTGGCTAAATGCTGGTTTGGGTTATCTTGTAGCAAGCTGTTTTTTCAGACTGTACTATTTTTTACCAGTCTGCTACCACTCAATTTATCTGTAGTAGTCCATGTATTTAAGCTGTTATACTTAAGCATATCACAAACATTACTTCATAACTAGTTGTCATTCGCTATGGTCAACATTCATTGCCCTAAGCAAGCAAATCTCCCACTACTAAAAGTCACAACCCTATTTATATATGAGTGGGTGCCACAGAATATCATTAAATTCTCTGAAGGTCAGCAACGCCTCAGGTATCAGGAAACACCTCAGTGCAATGCCATACACCCACCCACCCATGCTTGAAGTTATTTGTAGGTCTACTGAAACCACAAATAAACAAATTTTCTCTAAAACCAAAAATGCTATGTCATTTACTATAAGATTGAAATATGAAAGGCACAATTATAAAAATAGCTAAAAACAACGGTCCATTAGGGTCACTGCAGTTCCCATTGGTTGTATAAGAGTTTTTCATGGTTTTAAATACCTAAGGTTTAGCATTTTAGAGGAATTAAAATGTTCATAGAAAAAATTAAATTTGAAAACAAAATTGAAATTCCACTTTTAGAGCACAAAATATGATTCCTTTCCAAAGACTTAAGCCAGCAACTGGGGGGTTTGCTTTTACTACTCCCTTTTATTATGACATACTCTAACACATTGGAGGTTTTTATTAGAACTTTTGTGCCAGCGCATATGTATTATTATTAGCTTTTTAAGCAAAAGCATATAAAATAAAAGCTGCCACGAAGGTTTTTTTTTTTTTCTTGCTCTAATCCATGTAACTTTTCCCTGTAACTCTCACGAGGAAGCTTACATTCTTAAGAATATTTATGGCTACAATATCTCCACCAATATAGTTGGACATTCTCTGCAATCACTCAGCATGGAGAACTGCAAACAGTTCTGCAGAACACAACATTAATCTTCAGAGGACCAGTGTGAAGGATAAAAGCCTTTCTGTGATTAGAGGCTACACAGAAGTATGTGTAATGTCTGTCTATGCTATTTTCATTTGAATAGGTCAAAATGGGGTGCTGAGGGTATTGCTGCTTTTGAAACTGTGGTCTGCAATTTATAAGACATTTCTCTTTCCCTCTGCTCTAGAGAAACTGATGGTAGGTTAACAGTTTTGCCCTTATTGCATTTTCCTTATAATCTGCACAGTTGCTCCATGCATGGTCAATTAGGGCTATGGCTTATGGGTATTTTATAATTGCTAAATCTTTAAGGTTACTTCCAAATGGCTATGTTTTAGAAATGGCCAGAGCTCTTTGTCTGTTAACTATGCTTTACTCTGTGTTTTACGAATATCCTTTAATCTGTTTTTAAAACAGAGTGAAACTCCATACTCCTGGCTCTAATTTTCCTGTACCTAGAAATTATGCTCAGTGTGTTCCTGTTTTTTTCTAACCTGTTTCTAGTATGTTCTGGTCAGCCTTTTTGATTGTGTACTTTGGAGTTTAAATTATGCACATGTTAACAAAAGAATATTGTTAGTTGCTTCTGTGCAGCAATCATAACAATCTTTTACAACAATTTTTTGCAGAAACTGTGTTTGGTCTGCACAACCCCAACTCACCCTTCTTCTCAGGGAGGTCACTTCAACCCTTATGTTAACACCAGTTAAATCAACAGAATGCCTACAGAACATTATCTATCTTGCTACTGTTCTGTCCTGAACATAAGTAGAGGTGGACCCAGGTAAGTCTAGTTCACTGATGGTAGCAGGCTCACGGACAGAAAAACAATGTATCAGGCCTTGGTAAGTGCATCTTCCTTGATAGACTAATATGATTTGAGTGCATAGTGGGCTTCACCAGTTTATAACCCAGTATATAAGACCAGAGATCCTCATAGTTTATTATAGTAATATAGTATATTGTAGTTTAGTGTTGAGCCACACAAGCATGAAAACGTTATTTGAGGATTCCAAATAAGGACTGTAACTGGCTATTTGGTAGTCCCATGTGGACGGCTAGCCTGCAGGAGGATCTGCTTTGAGTAAAACTGTGTCTCTGTTCTTCCAGAGCACAGATCCCAGTCTTATTAAATTTGAAAGACTGCCCTGGACTAGGAATTTCCAATCCCCATGAACAAATGGACTACGTTACATCTAAAAGAAAGTAAACATCAGAGCAACAAGCCAACTGATACTAGAAGGATTAGGTAAAATAGTAGTATTAATATTCAAGAGTCTACAACATATCATCATAGACAGGGATCGTCTGAGTTCATAAACTAGAGCAATATGCCCATATTTCATATATTGGAGCTCTAATATTTCCTTAAATTCTACATTTAACAAGCAGACAAATCACACTGCATAGACATGTTATGTATTTGTAGAACTAAATAGAAGATGCTGATTGTTTTATGTAATGCAGATAGACCATGACCAGTTTGCAAACTTCTTTTGTTGAGGTAAAAAAACCCAAACCTTTTGTTGTAGTTCACAGTAGAGCCTGAAGTCTACATTTAAACAATTTGCATTGAGGTCCAAGGGCCCATTGGATGGAGCAAAAATAATAGAATAAATAAGAGTTTCTATAGCTCTCTGTAACTGCCACCAATACCAAAAACCCAAAAGCAATCTATCTACCCTTTAGTGGCAAGTATCATAATGCAGGTCATAAGTCACAGATCAGCACCTGTTTAACACCAGCCCCCCTTTTGCAAACATTTTGTCAGGAGGCCAAATCTATATATAACAATGGCACAGTCTAAGATTTTTACCCTGTGTGATACTGTTCCATAATGTATTATGTAATAACTGCACAACTTAAAATAATGTATACATGTGAGCATGTGTGCATTCATTCCACTAACACAACTGAAAGCTCTGGCATTATTACTTCAGATGATAAAAGAAGAAACGTTTGATCTAAGACTAAAATAAATTTATACAAAAAATATCAGAGTGTGTCTTCGGTAAGACATTTTAATTGGAAGAAAATAGACCACGGACTGCCACCTTTTAGCATGAGAGCAAGGACGTGCCCTTTTAAACATGAATTTAAATTAGATGGCTTTTTTGTTGATCCTGCGGAGAAGCAGCACTGAGCTGACAGTAGGAATCTGCAGCACTTACACCATCTTTCATTAAGATTCAAAGAGCCATTACTTAAACCAATGGCATTTTGCCCTGCAGCAGTATTTTTTTCACCTTCTCTAAGGCTCCATATAGGTTTCTTTTTAATACTCAACCTCAATCTTTTACTTTAATTGTATGTATAATAAAGCACAAGAGACTCCACAGTTGCTCTTTGCCCTAAAGTGCAAAGGACTTGAAAAACAAAAAATGACATACAGTCAGTGGCGTAACTAGATATTAACGGGCCCCACAGCAAATTATTTTTCAGGCCCCCAAAATGTCTAGCTGTTGACCTGTTTTACCAATATTTATTTAACTTCAACATGAATTAGGGCCTCATGCGGCCCCTATACCTCCTGGGCCCCCCCTGCAGCTGCAGGGTCTGCTTCTTCTGTAGTTACGCCCCTGCATACAGTGCAATTGTAGAAGTAGGTGTTCTGTTTCATGTCAGTCTAGAGACATTAATAATTGTTAATATATAGGAGCAAAAAGGCTCATATCCTCGTATCTGGGTAAGATGTTTTGATGCATGCTTTGTCCACTTTAGGTAATTATATATTGAGGTGAAGGTTGGATGCATAACTACTCATGGCAGCTGCTGTACAAATGTTTTACCAATCAAAAGTTGATGTTTTTGCCAATGAACCTTACTCCTAGCTATTGTAGCACTGATTGTTTTACACATTCCATGACTTGCATGCATGTGCATCTTTTATATGACTATAAATGCACACTCCAAGTGTAAAACCTGCCACATCAGAACAAGTGTTTACAAGATATTTCTAAACACAATACTAACAAAATAGTAATATTTTTTAGAGGGTTCAGGAAATAAAAAAACAACAATGACAAAACCTATATAGCAGGGTCCCCAACCTTTTTTGCTCGTGAGCCACATTTAAATTTAAAAAAGAGTTGGAGAGCAACAGAAGCATGAAAAAGTCCATGGGGATGTCAAATAAGAACTCTGATTGGCTTTTTGGTAACCCCTATATGGACTGGCAGCCTACAGGAGAGAATGTTTGGCAGGACATCTGTTTTTTATGCAACCAAAACTTGCCTCTAAGCCAGTAATTCAAAAATAAGCACCTGCTTTGAGGCCACTGGGAGCAACATCCAAGGGGTTGGAGAGCAATATGTTGCTCACGAGCTACTGGTTGGGGATCACTACTATATAGTATCCCCATAATAGCCAAGTCACCATGCAAAGTTGGTATAGAATATTAGATAGAAAGATAGAACAAAGTTTACAAGTTCATGTAAAAGTCAATAGGACATTTCCTAGGACAAATCTTAGCAATTAGCTAAAAAAAAAAATTGAATGTTTGTACACCCATTGAAAATGTTTAGTAGAATACAAATGAAATGCATTTGAGTTTTTTAAATTGTGTTTGTATATACAGATTTTTTAATAAATAAAAAAAAAACACACTGGGGTTGTGTAAAATTTTCCCATCAATGAACCTTGATCCGACTGGATTTTTAACATTGCTTGATCAACATCTGGCTGACTTTCAGATATTTATCACAGAAGCCGGTTGGGGGCCCCATACACTGCCCAATAAGCTGCCGACTTAATCTGTCAGACCTTTAGTTTAAAAAACAAAAACAAAGTCCATCTAGTTCAACCCCTCCAAATCAAACCCAGTGTCCATTTATACACATACTCAAATCGATCCCTCTATACACTCACATAAACTATAAATACCAATATTAATATTAATTGTAGATTATAGTTTGTGGATTATATGTGTATGGTCACCATTATCTTGACAGAATAAAACATTTAAGAGGGTTCTACCTGGTCTCATGTTTAAAAGCAAATATTTGATTTGTAGCTATGGGTTTAGACCTGGTTAAACCATAAAAAACCCATAAAAACCATTCAGCAGGTAGTTGTTACTGTTGCACTTGCGTTTGAATTAAAACACCATAATAGGTTACTAGCGCTTTAGAAAACTTAGTGGATTGTACCCCATTTCCCCCAAAGCTTTTCCATACTGAGTGACATAAGTATCGAAGTATGAAAACTGGACTTGGTAATGGTTAAACTGTAGGAGTCAGTACATGATACAAGTCTTAAGAAAGGGAGATTCAGAGATAGAGTGCTGCTGTGAACAATTCTGATGTAGGTGTTGCAAGGGAGGTGAAAAAATAACAGATCGTGGGAATGCAGGCAATAGTTTATACTGTGTATTTAATTTTTTTATACAATTTTAATAGGAAATATGCAACATATAAGAAATGAAGCATATAATGATACATATGAAATACTAGCTATAATTTTATTATATAGACATTTTGAAATTCCATAATTAAAGGGATTCTATCATGACTTTTACAATGTTTTTGTTATTTATAAGTACACTATTTACCTTGCAAATAGTTCACTCTACAATATAAAATTTCATTCCTGAACCAGTAAGTGTATTTTTTTTCAATCTTAATATTGGTGTGTTGGCAGCCATCTCAGGTCATTTTGCTTGGTCATGTGCTTTCAGAAAGAGCCAGCACTTTAAGATGGAACTGCTTTCTGGCAGGCTGTTGTTTCTCCTACTCAATGTTACTGAATGTGACGACAGCGGGACCTGGCATTTTCTATTGAGTGCTGTTCGTATATATATATACCAGGCAGCTGTTATCTTGTGTGTGTTAGGGAGATGCTATCTGGTTAAATTCCCATGGTTCTGTTGTTAGGCTGCTGGGGCAGAAAGGATGGGGAGTGATATCACTCCAACTTGCAGTACAACAGTAAAGAGTGATTGAAGTTTATCAGAACACAAGTCACATGGACTTGGGGCACCTAGGAAACAGACAATATGTCTAGCCCCATGTCAGATTTCAAACATAAATATAAAAAAATCAGTTTGCTGAGCAGAATTCAGCTGGTGCAGCACTATTAACTGATGCGTTTTGAATTTTTTTTTTTCCCATGACAGTATTCCTTTAATCTAAAAAAATTCTATTTTCTGCCTTTAATCAAGGTATGGCACAACTGAAAGGGTTCACTTTATGTTTCAGTGACAAATTACATTTCCTGAGGATATATCCAGCAGAGATTAGCGTCCAAGAAGCTCACAGTCTAGTGTTTACTTTAAATGCTCTCCAGACAGAACTACCAGTAGTTATTGTGTGCCCCCCAGCAACGGGTGAATGCCAAGCTGGAGTGTATTATTAAGCAAGAGTAAATCCAATCTCATTTAAACCACTGTTAAACAGGCTTCATTTTAAGGCTGCCAAACCTTTTCAGGCCAGTTTCAAGAAATGAACTCATGTGGCAATAACAGAAGAAGCTCCTCATGTCAATTGTATGTTGCACAAATGGTGATTTGTAGTCACGAAAACTAGACGTAAGAGAAGAGAGGGGTCCTTGGCGATGGCCCCAGTCTAGGCTCCAGACAGCAATTTGGTAAACACTTGAAATATACACAAGATCCTTCCTGGTTCTATGAAATCTTGTACTTGTATTTTTAACTTACTGAAATCGACACTAGAATTTTTCCTTATCAGTATGGCAAGTCCATGACATACAAAGGAAGACCTCTTACTGAGAGATTGAGAGATAGAGAGAAAGAGAGAGAAAGTCTGTGTGTTTCCAGAAAAACAATCTACAGCGTTGGCATTTTCCTTTGCACCAATCTGTGTCCTTACAAACAATATGTTCTGCTCTCTATGTTGATGGCTCCCTGTCCCCCCTACATGCTGCCTCTTTTTTACCACCTGCTGCTGTGTCCTGCCCTGCCCCCCTCATAATCTGAAACAAGATCTGATTTACATGTATATATATATATATATATATATATATATTATATATATATATATATATATATATGAAATGTATATTTACAGCTATGGGACCTGTTATCCAGAAAGCTCAGGACCTGGGGTTTCCCGGATAATCTATCTGAAAAGTGATTCTTTAAGTCTACAAAAAAATAATTTAATAAACTCAATTAGTTGGTTTTGCCTCCAGTAAATATTCATTATATGTCTGTTTTGATCAAGTACAAGGTCATGTTTTATTATTCATAGAAAAAAAAGTAACACAGAGCCTATTGGAGATGGCCTTCCCTTAATTTGGAGCTTTATGGAAAACGGGTTTTCAGATAATGGATCCCATACCAAAATATATATATATTTATATATATTGGGCATTGTGTCCTGAATAAACCTGTTCCTCCGTCCTTTTTCTTGGATATTGTGGAGTGATTTAGCAGGGGGACGCTGCTGACTGAGCACCTGATCGGGCAAGTTTTGGAGTGAGCTTTGAGCGGTCATCTCTGCTTGTTTTATGATATATATTTATATAGTTATGTAATAGCTTAGTGGTCATAGATGTAACAATTACGATCATTCCTAGAAAAGATTGTTCATTTCAACACACACGTGCAGAGCTGAATCATCAGATGGACAGGTAGAAACAATTCCAGAAAGAATTCCACTTGTATCTGAAGATTCAGCACTAACAGTGGCCGATGTGGGTGCCTTCAAAGGTGCCCAATCAAAATCTTCTACTGATATCAGTTAGCTTGTCTCCCACCATACACATACACCGAATATCTTACGAAAATTAGTTTTATACAATAATATCTGTGCATATATATATGGCCACCTTTAGGCACACACTTAAGTGAACAAAACACGGGTGCAAAATAGGATTATAATAAATATTTTGAAAAAAATTGCTGATGCACAGCAAAGATTTCAACAATGAAACGATACATACATATCATCAGGAAGAAAAAAAAAAAACCTGGTTGTGGATATATAGTTCAACATTAACAGTAGGCTGAAACAAGTACTCACAGAATTTGCAAAGAAACAAGTTTTCATTGTGAAATTGACATCACTGTCTAAACTAAGACCTTTATTGAAGACTATTTAACCAAGATTCATCTTGATGAAGGTCTTGGTTTAGACTGAAATGTCTATTTTTATAGTAAAACCTGTAGCTTTTTTTCAAATCCTGTAAATTCATAGGTTGTGACCAAAACATTTGGGCTCTAAATAAATATTTTTTGCTTCATGTTTGAGAACTGTTGAGTGCTATACTTATTTGCTGTTACATTGACCTGTTATCAGCACCCGGCTGTTGATTTGTAGCGTTCTCCTCCGCACATAGGGTGGCACACTACTTCAAAAACTTTGTCCAGATGCAATGTGAAGTAGACAAACACTTAGCAACACTGAGCTGTTATACATTCCATATGTTGAGTAAGAAGCAGGGTGCCAGTCTGATGTGGAATCTCAAGACACAGGGTCATACAAGATAAGGTGTCAGCGTTATTTATTGTTCCTCTACCTCTTGGACTTTGGTATTGGATGAGTTAAGGCAACATAAGCATCAGTTTTCACAGAGTAAGACAACACAGCTGCTGCAACTCTGCAGTCATAACCACTTAAATAATGTAGACTGGTGATGAATCGTAAACCACAAAGCTAAACAGTGTCCAGCAGAAAAAATAAACCTATTAGGAAAACAACCTTCTGCTATGCTGAGAATACAGGGGAAAGAAATCCAGTGAAATCTTTCAAGCCAGCCAATAAACTAATGAAACTAAGAGAAAACCAGTGCAAGTTAGTGGCAGAGGAGGCACTACAGCATGTAAAAAAGCCCTAATTGGGAAAATAAATGAGCAGGTTATGTTAACATACTGGCTACCCGAAATGAACTCCGCTGAGGCACCAGAAAAGTTAACAAAGATGTTTTCAATACCAAATTTAGAACAAAAAAGTCACCTTCTTTTCCACTGAATTAATGAAAACAATTTATCTTTGTTATACTGATCTTCTTGAAATTAATTGCACTAATAAGTAATGCTTGGATGGCGCGCTTCTCTCTAAATTAGAGTTCCTTGCTTTCTTGGCATGGGGTACATTGTTTTTTTTGGCCAGAATTGGCCCAGAGCTTAAACATCTTGTTCTCGGACAAAATGTCTGGATGCAGTCTGACTGGAACATTTAGTATTGGTTTCCTGATATTCAGAATAAACCAACAGTGTAAACTGTTTGCTGCTGTTCATGGCTCATTACTAGTTATCTCAGGAGGACTGTACTTACTGTGGCACATTGTCCACACATGCAGTAGGTAAGACATGCACAGTTTTGTGCCCATTTGCTGTTCATTAGCATTTTTTTTTGGTGAATGTTTAATTTAAAAGATTAACTATGGCCTGCAAAACAAACTCACTAGGGGTACTGTGTAAAATGTTTAGCCAATGTTAGCCATCTATGGATGGATGTGCCCCAAAGGCAGCAATATTGCTCAATAATTTGCCCATCTACTTAAACTAGCAGAGTAACTTAGTACATTAATGATATAAATCCCCAATTATACAGACATCTACATACAGGGTGGGACTGGCACATTGGGGGCCCACCAGGACTGCAAGGCTAAGGGCCCTCCTGGCAGTCAACTGGGACACCCTCCTGACCTCCAATCTCCCTCCCCCAAAAGATGCTTATAGTTCATGGCAAAAGATGCGCCACACGCTCGCATGAAGAACGATCTGCGTGCATGCGCGAAAGACGCAGAAGATGTGCCGGATGCTGGGGAGCCGGTCTGGTCCGACGAGGGCCCACCGGGTTTGCTCCTGGTATCCCACTGGCCCAGTCCAACCCTGTCTACATAAAATAACTGCCCAAAAGTTGTCCCATTTCTGTTAAACATACAGCTCAAAGCAATGTCAACTTACATTCTTACAGCCTGGCTTCCTCTTCACCCCAATGTTTGAGAGTTTTGTAATATTGCTTTAGTTTAAAGATAAGTTTGAAAGTCACCAGAATAAGACATATCACACATTTTTTGTGATTTATTATACCTTGAAGCTGGAAATAGCTTGAACTCCCATCTAAAACCTGTCAAGGTTATGTAGAAGTCAATGGCAGAGCTCCCTTGAACCATTTGAAGATGTTTATATGCTTCATGTTGATCAAGTCTTTTTCACTGGGTTTTGCTTGAGAACTCAAGCCATTTGAGTTTTCGGGTTGTTCGCGTCAAATTCACTGATTCAAGTTTTATTTTTTAAATCAGAAAAAATTGAGTTGTGTCATTCTAGGTATAAAAAAAACCTCACAAAGCTCTAAAATTCAACCTTTGATAAATGACCCCCCTTAGTCCATGAATCAAAATGGATAAAAAAATAAAATTTTCTGTGTAGCTCATTTAGTAATTATGCACCGCCATTTGGTTTAAATGGACATTGACAAAGTTCATTAATGAACATGATAGCATAAAATACATGAGAACTAGAGGTGGCAGAAAATAATTTCCAGCTGGCAGTGTGATGTCACTGCCTGTAGAAGCTCCGCCTCCTATCTATAGAAACTAAGCTGAGACCGACAGCAGAGAATATTAATATAGACTACATGTGGCTTCTGCCGGCAGGTTTTTTGAAGTTGCCAAATAATAATACATAAAAAAATTGTCAATAAGTTATGGATCTTCGGCTGGAATGTTTCTTTTTATAGTCAAGGGCAATAGCATTTTGTCTACTTTGCTTCTTATTTATCCAAACTTGTGCCATCAAAATGCCTCAATCCCCCACTAGCCATAATGTGAATAGCTTGAATGCATAATTGTTATTGCTTGACAAACTATTCTCATTGAATTGTGCAGCAGTGCATTATTGCAGGCATTTCAGTGTCCCTTTCTCAAAGTAACACAAGCAGTCAAAGCACCAAGAGTGCCATATACCTTAAAAAAGGGCTGCGAACCCATGGGCCATTTAGCTGTAGTGAGCTGTCAATAGAAAAATGCAAGATCACAACTTGTGTTAACTACTATGTACTGGCAGACACGTGACTTAAAAATTAAAGGAAAAAAATATAGAAACCAAATGTACATTATTATGCTATGAAATACCTGGGCAGGGATGCATACTGTCTTTCCATTCCTTCATAATGCAGATGTGAGGATTCAGGGCTTCTAACAGGTACCTGTAAATGTAAAAAAGATATATATATGAGTATCTGGTCTACAAGATATCAGGACTAGGACAGACAGTCAGATCATTTTCACCACACACAATACCAGTTAACTTGCAACACAGCAGTGACTTATTTTCTATATCGGCTGCTAGAAACAGGGACATTTCTCAGCCCAGTGACGCCAGTACTGGCAGATCAATGCAGCAATTTCATTTTCCCCCCCCTTAAACTATAATCGTGAACTTGATTCAATGAAGTGCACACAAAGGTGAAGGCCTTGACAGGCAGGCAGAATTCATTAGCGAGAACAGGTACCAGGCAGGTTTAACCGTACTGTTCTGTCAGCATCTAAAATCCTCACAGAATTACCACTTGTACTTTACTTTCTCTGCACGAACACACAGGCACACACCCAGAGACCCACAAAAGCTCACACAGTCCTACAATCAGCAATAGGATATTTATATGTATTCCACATAGAGAAATTGTCTAAAAGGTTGGCTACTAAAAAATCATTTATAAGTGAGGAAAAGTAGCTGATGTTTTAAGTCCATAGTTATAAAAGTAAAAGTATTAATTGAAATGATCAAATAATTATTGCCTTAGTACCACTAATTAATTATATTAGCCAAAGTATTTGAACATATTTATTGTTATCAGCATGTTTATTGTTATCAATGGTTACCAATAAAGAATATGATTAAATAGATCCAGACAAATAGGAAAACCAAAGGGAGCATTATTATTACACCTAAATATGCTCCTTGCACTTGCATGTATTTCCGGCAAGTGCCATTAAAGGACATGTCAACCTTAAAAATACTTTTTTGCCTAATAAAAGGAAACATGATTCTAAGCAGCTTTGCAATGTATATTCATTACACATTTTCTATGGTTTTTAAGTTATTTGTACATGTATTGCTATTGAAAGCAGCATTTCTGTCCCTTTCTATTCCCTGTACTGGAGGCTCTGGCTTTTGAAACAATGTAACATAAGCCAACAGATTAATATACCTGTTTTAGGCTGGAGGACACTGGCTTTTGCAACACTGTTTAAAATGTAACAACCAGGAATTATGCAAATGCTGCTTTCAATAGCAATTACATTTACAAAAAATTTTTAAAGCACCAACGATTTTTAATACATTAATTTTGGAAACTTGCTCATAATTGTGTTTTCTTTTATTAGGCAAAAAGTCATTTTTTGGGTTGACATGTTCTTTAAAAGAGCCCTACCTCTTCTGATGAACTGTATGCATGCGTGCCTATTGATGCAGGGGAACCTGGCAGAAATTCCAGAGTTCCCAACATGGACTGGAATAGGTGCATGGATACACGATTTAACAATCACCTCCAGAACTGAAACAATACCCACAATAATGAGCACAACAATTCTAAGCTCAAATCTAGGCACAGCCACAAATGTGGCTAAAAACATTATATTATGTGTGAGGAAAAACAAAAGAATTGTTTCCATGTCCTATTCATGGGAGAAAACTTCCACTTAGTAGAAAACCATCTCATTGTGTTTACTAAATTGCAATGCTTAAATCAAGATATCTGCTGCCTGGAGAAATAATTGTATGGTAACAGTGGCTATGTACACTCATACCATAAAGTCTGGGATCCATGGATGAATTTATAACCAAAAGATAACACATAACATACCCACTCATACTTACCCAAATACAGTAGCATGAAACAATCAATATAGGTGTTCTAAAATTCTAAATTGTTGTACCTTTGCATGCTACTGCATGTAGAATATCAATCAAAATATCTGTACATTGTAGATTATGCCTGTGACAGTTTTTATTGTCTAGCTTGTGTTATATTTTTTTTCTAAGAAAACACCCAAAAAAAAAAGGGTATACACTGCTGTAGGTATTCAGACATTCTTGTAACCCTGTGCAGCACAAATCCAAATTAGGCCTCTGCCCAGAGCCACTTATGTGGAAGTGACGTCAGCGTGCTGTGCACATGACGTCACTTCCTGATGCTTCATCGGGCCCCCCATACCCTTCACCCCCCAGCTCTGTCATCAGGTGGAGGGTGGGGGGTTTAAAAAAAAAAAACTTAGGGCCGCCCCCAAAATTTGCATCTGAACTTCAAATCACAGAATTTATTTATGGATAGCTAGGAATTATGCAATATTTACTTTAGCAGCACTGCTGTGATGGGAACTATCTTGAAAATGAAATATAATCTTCATCTCATGGAAATGATAAATGTTCTAAATACAATCAATGAATATTCTGACAATAAATTATGCTGCACTTTTTATTTTGTGTCAGAGTTGGATATTTTGAAAGACAGCTCCAACACATTGTCTAGACTCTAGATCAGGGGTCCCCAACCTTTTTTGCTCGGGAGCCACATTTAAATTTAAAAAAGAGTTGGAGAGCAACACAAGCATGAAAAAGTCCATGGGGATGTCAAATAAGAGCTCTGATTGGCTTTTTGGTAACCCCAATATGGACTGGCAGCCTACAGGAGAGAATGTTTGGCAGGGCATCTGTTTTTATGCAACCAAAACTTGCCTCTAAGCCATTAATTCAAAAATAAGCACCTGCTTTGAGGCCACCGGGAGCAACATCCAAGGGGTTGGAGAGCAATATGTTGCTCGCAAGCTACTGGTTGGGGATCACTGCTCTAGATGAAGGCAGCACACACCAGCATATCTGACCAAATCTCACTCCAACTTGGACATTTAGAGAGAGATTGCTGAGAGGGGTTAATGAATAATAACTTATTATTTCATAATTATTTCTATGATTATTTCAGACAGAAGTTCATTATTAATTGATTATAATTAGAAAGCTCCATGAAGTGAATCTTATATCAGTTATCATTTTCACCAACCACAATAGTTCCCCTATAATAAAAATCGTAACAAATATTATATAAACACATTTAGAGGCACATTTAGCAAGGGTGGAATATAGAATTCATGTGAGTTTTTTTTTAACTCCCTTAAATTCGAGTGAATTTGTAATTCAACCTGGCGAAATTTATTAATAAAATCAAATGATTAAAACTTAGACTAATTTAAACGACCCAAAAACTCGAATCGAATTAGATTTGAATGTCAGGAAGACTGCAAACATCTCAATTGATCCCAGGACCTCTCCGGTTGAATTAAAGGACCAATAACATAATTTTTTTTTTTTTTTAATTAGTTAGTATAGAACAAAAAAAACACAAAGACAAATGCAACATTGAAATCACTACGTTTTTATTAAGAAATAACTTAACAAAACTCAACTTCTGCTCCTCTTCAGAAAAGGCGACAGGACGGCGATCCATCGTGCAGCGCTCCATTTCTCCTCCCTGGCTATCTCCTATAAGGAAGGCAGGGAGGAGAAATCAAGCAACACACGATGGATTCCCGGATCGCTTTTTCTGAAGAGGAGGGAAAGCGGAGTTTCGTAAGTTATTTCTAAATAAAAACTTAGCAATCTCAAAGTTTCATTTGTCTTTGTGTTTTTTTTCGATCTATACTACCAAATTTTTTAAATTTTATGTTACTGGTCCTTTAAACAGTAATTCAGTAAGTAAGTTTAAGGTTGAATTTGAATTCTTAAAGGGATAGAGTATCATAAATCTCAAAAATCAAATTAGAATTTTTTAAAACACTGAAATCGAGTTTCAACCCTCTAGTCGAATTTGACAATTTTGACCATAAAAAAATTTGAATTAGAATTTTCAATCCGATCCTTAATAAATCTGCCCCTAAATGGTATGTCATTGACTGTTTGTGGCTAATGTTATGTTACAGCAAATGGTAATGCCACCAGCCCTATCTATATCTAACTGCACGTGTTCAATGTCCTATTTTGATTAAAGATTTCTGAAACCTTTTTCCAGCCAAATGGTCCATGTTTGAAGAGCTGTTCCTTGAACAGCTCTTCAAAACCATCATATCTAATTATCAATGGATGCACAAGCCTGTTTTGGGACCTTTTGGAGACCATCTGTGTCTTGATGTAGGCAGACAGTCTCCTGCATTTTGACCACAGGTGCTGCAGCAGATGGATGTACCATGGTCGTTATAGTGGAAAGAGTGTGCTTTGTCTGTGATGCCATCCCTTAGAAAGGTTATTAATTCAGTAGCAGTGCTGCCTTGTATTCCTTATCCTTGAATTAAAGCACTGCTCCATTAATGCATGTATCTAGGCCTTTTAATCCTGTCTTCAGTAATCTTCAAAAATAAAGCACCAAGTTCACTTCCCTTCAATCCCCAAATTCCAAAAAACAATGTTTCTCTGTTGATGGGAACAAGGGGAGATCATTAAGGAAACAATCCTAAAATATTAAAATGTTGGCATTACCCTTATATGAAAATACTGATCCCATGTAGGACTGACATCTCCTTTATCTGATCCAGGAAGGTTGCTGCAGACACACAGTTCAGTTGCAAGCATAACTTCTGTATAGAGCACAATAGATTTATTTTTGCTCTGTCAGAAGATAATACACACAGCTAAGAAAGGGATATCAGGGTGAAAGCACTTCAGCTATTAACACTCAGCTACAATACCAGAGCGGCACTTCGGTTTGTTTTCAAGGGGTAACCTTCGCTAGCGGCTGCATAATGCACTCTGAAAAGTCTCACACGGGGAGGGCAAACAGCATGACTAGAGATGCTTTTAGGCCACTTTTAGCTCTGTTCCCTACTTCACCTACACAACTAGAGATGAAGCTTTGAGTGCCTAGTTAAAAGGATGCTATTAGTCTTTTTCTCCCCTCTGTAAATGCGAGTCTCCCTGAGGCAATTTCTGTGTCCATTGCATTAAGAAATTTGCCCGAGTCTTTGTGTTTTTAAAACCTTAAGGCGACGTACAAAATATACTAAGAGGCCTTTTAGCCACCTCCCATTTGCCTGATTAAAGTACCAGTCTCATTTAGAAAGGTATACACTGAGTGCATTAAAATCTTCACACCCACGTATGTAGTTTAACGTAATATTAAAAAGCATTAATAAAGCCCCTACATTTGCCACAGCACTGTACAAGATGTTCCGTGCTTCCTCAAATGTTTTTATAACTAAAAACTTATTCTTGCCAGATGTTTTTAATGCAGGTTATGGAAGGAGAATTATGATGTGAGCAAAAAAAAAAAAGAATAGATTTTCCTAATCTATAATTATGAGCAAGAATGTGTTTCTTTTTACAAAAAGTGGAAAAGAAAACAAAGGTAGTCACAGTAATACAATTTGGGGATATTTCAAAAAAACAAAATCTAATATATGAGCAAAAACAACTATCAACAATAGTAAACCAATCAAACTGCTTTTATAAGTCCCTGAATTGTTCTGATTGCAACTAAACAGCCAGACAAAAATAAGGGTATGTTATATGGACACAGGACTGGCATTTATCGTAGATCAGAAGCATAGCATAGATGTGAATTCTCATATTAGTGATTAGTGATATATGTGGGATCTGCCTTTTCATCATCAAAGCAACCATTTAACTTTCATCCATAGACTCCTCTGAAACAGCAGTGCATTATCCAATCGTCATTTATACGGTATTGACTTTATATTGTGACAGTGTTCTCAAACTTCAGAATTGATTAGTATAATGTAGCTGCGTGTTGATTTAGTATACAGAAATGATAATAGTAAAATATCAGATACCTTGCAGCGGCATATATATTACTGAGCCCATCCAGCATAAACTTTATACTGTAAAGTCGCCAGTTCTGTGGAAAACATCAGCTGTTTTCAAAATATATCAAAATAGTGCATCACATATTTATATACACTGTACAAGAAATTAATCATTTATTATGATTCTGAAATATTATTATGAGCTTGGCTGTCTGCCACAGATCAATATTTAAGAGCATCCTTAGGTATGATCATTAGACTTACATCATGCGATGTTACCTGGGGAGTAGCAAATGGAAGGTGCAGTTTTAGGTGGTCAGGGAACAAGTTCTAAGGACATTAATACTGGTCAATTCACCCAGGTAGAATATATTGGTCAGCTGTTGGGTTACTAGACCTGGACAAAGTGTGCCTTTTTTAATGGAAGGCTGGGAAAGCTATTTTAACTATGTCCTCAACTGTTCATCTCTCACCATATGATTTGAACTAACCTAGGAGTTTGATAACCCTTGATCATACCCAGGGCCGCCATTAGAAATCACGGGGCCCCGCGCAACAAAATTGTTGGGGCCCCCTGGGCTCCGCCCACCCAGGCATCTAAGCCCCGCCCCAA
>CM044447.1:89309169-89322286 GCA_024363595.1 Xenopus borealis | reverse complement strand
GCTCTTGGGAAAATGCAGCACTGCCGGGCCCCCCTTCAGCCCCGGGACACTTGTCTCCCCAGTCCCCCCCTGATGACGGCCCTGATCATACCACCTGTAGTGCAGAGCGGAGGCATGTTTTCTGATATCTACCAAGAGACAAAATGCAAAGCCAGCAGTTCCATTTCTGTTCCATTTCCAAGCAACACACCTGTGTAACTTGGTCATCTGGTAAACTGAATATAATCTATTAAATTAACAAGCAGACCAACTGTATCTCATGGTAACCAATCCACATGTTATCATCTTAACTTGATGTTGGAAATTTGCCAGCAAAATGTCCATTAGCACAAAACTAAGAATAGAAGGAGGGTGTGGGTGCCATACCATCTGTTACAGAACTGGACTAGACTGGAACAGGTAATATATTCCTGGATTAGAAAAAAACACAATGAACGTAGTTAAATAAAATCCAAAATTAATATCTGTAATGCATGTAATGTAATATGAAATGGAAACCATTCAGAATGCCTGGTGTATAAAACATTCTGTTGTCTATGTAGGTGTTTAGCTGTAAGGATAATGTGAATAAGGTATAATTTTTGCTAAGCACGCTATGGCATATGTTGATGATATATAAATAAAGGATATCAATAACTATCAAAAGCTGCTTGGAAACAAAAGCAACACTACATGGCTATGAAAGACCCTACTCATTGTCATAAGGAATTATCCTAGAATGACTTAAGTCAATTCAGTTACTTAAAAAGGGCATCACACCTGCCCTCAGGCACATAGACACTTGACTGGTGCAGCAGTGCTAGAGACATTTAATGCCTCCTGGGTACTGGTACTGAAGGAAGCTTCTAAATGAAGGCTGTGTGACCTATGGAACTTTCACACAATGTGCAATTCATAGAGACTGGGTGATAGAATAGCTTTTTGAAGAAATGAATCAAAGTGGAACTACAAAGTTAAAAATACAAGGTCTGCATCTCTTATATTGCAACCTTACTACTGTATGTATAATAGTGTTAAAAAGCTTTTTATATTTAATCAAGTGGGTTATCCAAGGTGCGAATTACAGCATATCTATTTTAGATATGGTTTGTCCTCATTTAATCATTTAAACAATGAGGTACATTGAAGAATAGTGATATTAGGTGAAATGTGATGTTTTTTTTCAGTTGGATATTTAAAGAGATCACAATGCTTTGCTGATACCTTTGGAACAACACACTTTAAAGTACAACTTAATGGCAAGTGACAGAAGAAACACTGAAAGCTGAATATCAACTAAATCAGTTTTCTGGGGGTTTTTTTTTTCTTTATTAGTTTTTCAGGTTTGGGATCTAGAACTTTAATTACAAAGGAATTAGACTGGAAGAAGTGCAGGAGTAAATGACAGGGCAGTGTTGTGTCCATTCATTGGCTGATGTATGTGTGCAGGGCCGCCATCAGGGGGGGACAAGTGTCCCGTGCCCGGGCAAGAGCCAGGCCCCCCTTCCGAGCGCCGCCGAAGCCGTCCTGCTGCTTCTACGCTGAATGCGGAAGTGCCAAAGACAGTCAAAGTCCTGAAGCGACGGAAGTCACGAAGGAGCCGATACTGGAACTCTTAAGCGGCGAAAATACCTGATGTCACGAAAGGAGCCGACACTGAAGTCCTGAAGTGGCGAAAATACCCAATGTCACGAAAACAGCTATAATGGAAGTCCTGAAGCCGTGAGTTCAATCCTACTGACACCAATGTGGGTTTTTTTTTTTTTTTTAATCCCTTGGCCACCAATGTTTAATTTTAATACTTTATTGCCCCCTGCTACCAATTAAAAAAAAATTATGGGGGCCACCAATGATTTTTTTTTTTTAATTTCTCTGGGGCCCCCAAGTTTTTTTTTTCTTTTAAATATTCTTTGAGGCCCCGATTTTTATGTGGGTTAGTCTTTTAGCGCTGATGTCTGTGTGGTCTGTTAACTTTTATGTGGAGTGGGCAGGATCAGGGGTGGGACTCGGATGCCAGGGTGGGCGGGGCCCAGGGGACCCTGAAAAATTTGTTGTGCAGGGCCCCGTGATTTCTAATGGCAGCCCTGTATGTGTGTCCTGGGTTTGTGTGTGAGCACAGGGATTTGTATGAACCAGGGTGCTGCCTTCAGTCTTTTCTGTTTAGAATGATCTAACAGGCCTGGATTTGTGGGAAGGCCACAAAGACCGAGGGCAGCAAGATTTTTGGGGCACACACCACCCAGCCAATTTTTTTTGGGAGCACTGGGGATGTGCAGCTCTTTAAATCTCCTGCGTGCCTAATCCCCTGTGCTCTAATGGGAGAATTAGAAATCTGGACCTTTTTTTGATGAACATTATTTATTTAGATGAAACTGTGTTTTACACTTTGTTTTATGTAATATGGTTTTTATACAGACCTGCAACGTTCAGAGCTAAAGTTTCCCTTAAGATATTGAAGAGAGAGAGTAAATTACTGCTATTTTTGCAATAGTGTTTTAACATCAGTTAATTTAACTTAAACTATTTAGGCATACGGTAAGACAAACAAGGCTACATCTTTTTGTTTTCTGTTTGATTTTCGTTAAGAAGGAACATCATTTCTTACTTTCAGCAGTTAAAAATCTGATCAGAGAAAGGATACAAAGAAAAAGGATGTTCTACTTTTAAATATAACATATGAACATGCCAATTGTATATTAAGATTAGGAAATTAGTAGCAAAGGCCAATATCCTTTTATTTGCAGGCAGAGCCTCAATGATGCTCAAATGTGTACGTGTTACCAGGTAGGAATGGGTGGGGGACACCTATAATAAAACATAGTGAGGGAATTTCTGAATGAAGCCATAGCCAACACAGAGCACAAAGGCCTGCAACTATTTGCAAAAAAATTGGCGATTGCAACCCTTTTTTTGCACTTTGCATGCTGCTTTTGGGGTGGCAAATTAGCCGTATAGATAGGTTAGTAGTAAAGGAGGGGGTGTGTGAAAGTGTGAAATTTGTGCTATGTGCAGAATCAGATGGGAGTGTTTCACACAGTTGGTTAATGAAAATGAGGTATTTTGATTACCACTTTTGAAATTGTATTCAATATTTTTGAGGACTGATTTTTAAACAATAAAATCCACTTTAGGAGATTGTTACTCATTGGTAGATACTTGCTCAAAGCACAAATTGTTTTTTATTGAAGTCTATTGAAAAAAAGTAATAGAGTGCAGGCTGTATTTCTGAAGACAGCCCCTCTACTCTATGGCAATATCATAGATCATATGGGTTGCTAATAAACTGTAGCTTTCATGTACTGTTGCTATAGGATGTGTTTAATAAACCATGTCATCATTCTTTAAGTTCTGGAACTCAGAGTATGAAACAGCACAATATATTATACCAAATCTTTTCTTTTCCCACAAAAGCAGATGTTCATCAGAATGTAAATTCATATTCTACATATAAAATTGAGCAAGTGAGGCTGATGGATGGAGACTGTGGTAAAAAAAATGAGCTGCAATATTATCATAAACAAGTCATGAAATCTATTTAGAATTCACTATGTTCTACAGCAGAATATGTTGGCAGTGTGTGCTTGTGTAGCACACTGGAACACTTGTAAATTAGAATGCATCACAAGTTATTTTCTTTGGGATAACACAAGGCTGAGTTCATAGTAATTTTTTTTTTATAGCTTGACCCCATACTCCTAATGTCATGCATAACACTGAAGTGAATTTCCGTTGGTCTCATGTTGTGACCTTTTCTAACACACACCAGCATTGTAAGCATTCCACTTTTTAAGAGGTGTCTACTTTCATACGAGTGCAGCTTAAAGTTACACATATTACAATTCAAATTTCACATCCAGATAGTATAAATGTATCTCCTACCTCTGTGGTAGATATGATTCTTTCAAACAAAAAGCATTTAAAGTCTTCCCAAAAAAGAAAAATCCTCGGACAACCAACTCTAGATAAGAGATGGAAAAATACCTAGAAATCCTGGGTCTTGCTGTCCAGTTTACAGAGAATAACTGAGGATTTAGAGAGTTTATTTGACCAGACATATTTCTAACAGACTGATTTCTGCCTGTGGTTAAAGATATCACTTTCCTTGATGAAAAAATATTTTCTTTTTGACACTACTTGAGGATTTCAAAGATCTTCCATCCCTAAAAGTTAAGTAATACTTTTTTCATCTCTAGAAAAAAGGAAATTGCAAATACTTTTGAGCCTATTTTCTGGCAATTTTAGTTAAAGAATTGCAAAGCATCAAACCATTTGCAAATATGTGGGATTTTTTTGGTTCTGTATATATCTAGATGCTTAAGCAATGATCAGTATGTGCTACTACCATAGCGTAAGCTGAAGACACCCGTTCAAATCTCATTAGATCATTTGACTATTACCTTCATTTCCTGCTATCCCATCAGAACTAGCAGCAAGGGGGACTAAACCAGGACTCACAGGACAAAGTGGAATGGCCAAGTGTGACCCTCAATCAAACAATGAAATTTGTTCTCATGTTGTTGCTACTACTAGTGATGGGCAAATTTATTCACCAGGTGCGAATTCGCAACGAATTCCCGCGATTCGCCGGCAAATTTTCACCAGGCAAATTTTTCCTGGTGTTTCGTGAATTTATTTGCCGGCTGCAAATAACGGGAATTCGCTGTGAATCACTAGAAATGGCCACTTCACCCTTTAGTGAATCTGCTCCTTTGTTGTTTTTTATTACCAGCCCCATAAAAATCACCAGACCACACCATTGGGGTAATGTATTGCCATACTGGATGCCAGTAAAGTGACTGCACTCTGCACCTTAATAAAAAGTCTGACATGAAGGCAGAACACGGCCCTACTGGTTTCAGGGCAGTCCTCTAGGCAAGTATAGAACTTCACTTCAGCCTGCACCTGTCGGCACTTCCTAAATTGCGTGAATGAGAACCAAGTTAAGTGATGGCAGGTGGCAGGTGAGGAGATGACTATGTGCTTCTCCCTTCTGTCCCTACTGAATACAGCACTAAGGACTGCAGGCAGCAAACACAAGTCTTATGAGCAAACATTTTCATTCTGTTTTTGAACACATAGACTTTTATGCAAATTCTAATTTTTAATTAAAAATAAAACTGCAATGTTTTCACGTCCCAAAGAGAGGGTTTTCAAGTCAATAGCCATGATTGTTCTGTAGTGCTTCTAGATTCTGCCCATCTGTCATGGGAGTTTTTGGGGACCTGCAGCAACAAGATTTTCTCAAGGTGACAAAAAGTGTGAATGGAAATTAAACCCATTTTCATTCTTATACAGTAGCTGAGTGTCACAGCCAGCTGTTTTAGGCACTGGTTGTCTGGCACAGGTATCACCAAGATCCTTTATTGTCTTTAGTGCAGATCTAGCACAGTACTCCTATGAAAAATAAACTTATCATGAAGAAAATAATACTGCAAGTAATGATGATTCTCAGTCTAGTCAGTTGTATAATAATCCCTCCTTGTGGCATAGACTGCAGGCAGGTTCAAGGAATTCACTGTTTTATTTTTGTCAGATGACAAACAAAGTAGAAAGGTTCTAAGAAAGATAACCCTTCTTTGAAATGTCTACTTTTTGATTGCTTTTCCAAAAGAAAATAAAAAAGGGCATCTCGAGCCAACTTTGCTAGAAGATGAAGTTACTATAGAAACAGTGATTGTGATACAATTTTTCATGTAGTCAAATATTATTCCTTACATCTGACGGGCTCTCTGTAGTATGCGGCTGCATTTTAGAGTGCTAATGATGCATTAGTGGGCCTAGAAAAGCTATTAGGAACATCACAGGAAAACTATTGGCTACAACCTGTGCCACTGATGAATGAGGTTGTTCATGTTTTATCATGCAAATAGTAAGGGATTTATTTGGACTGGGTGTGTGTGTGTTTTTACATCTCATCACTCATAACAGACACCTTACAGTTTTCTGCCCTCAAGTCTGCAAATTCTATCTGTTTTTGCATATAGTCTTCACTGGGTATTATGAAGTATTATAATCCTGGAATGTGCTTTTGACAGTTGTGCACAATAACCATAATAAATAAGGAAACTCCGACCTTTGTAGCATTCCTATTACTTACTACAACTATTTGATATTTGTTGTGGTTCATATGACAACAACAGCTGTGACACCATAGGATCAGCAACATCTTGGCACCACACAGTGCAGCCCAAAAGCTGCTTTACTTGATAACACAAAACTATACATAGCTTTGACTTCACATAGGCAGAACAATATTCCAGTACTCTACTTAACATTGTCGCATGTATGGTAATTGGGTCAAGGGCACGGTACCTGGTGAATACTACCTTAACATGTGACTGTTGAGCAGTGGCCAAACATACAGCAATATTACTGGTAACTGGTTTGCTTAAAGGCAAAAAATACCCCAATTTTTTATTCATGCCAAAATTCCACATTTCTCAAAAGTGCAGCCATATTTAAACATTGTCTTCAATGTATTCTGTGCAAAAAATGCACATTGACTCCAATGGATGTTGCACATTGCATTTAGCAAATGTCTTCTGTTTGGAGTGCTATCCTGTGCTTTTCACAAATTATCTACCCACCCTTAGACTCACAGTGTAACGCAGCATTCTCCTATGTTCCATTGTAAAGTTATGGATTCTGGGGCTTGAAATTCCTCTGATTTCCATAGCGGTGCAAATAATTTTTTGATAAATTCAATGGGCTTCAGGTTCCAGAATTCTTCACTTCACAATTGAACAAGGTTTAGGAATTAAGGAAATGGGAAACTGGTGCCAAAAAGTGCAAAGACTACCAAGGTCTCCTTTAAATCTGTGGAATCATGGACAATCATTTTTGGCAGTTCAGATAGTGTTTCTCCACCTTTGATATGTAAACTCAACTGAATGAGCTCATGTCAAAAATGGTTATATAGACTGAATAATGAAAATGATTCAATATAGCCCTACCTCCCCGTTCCTTATTTTTTACAAGTTAGCCCTTGTAAAATGTATTGCTAACAGCCCCTTAGGGGCAGATTTACTAATGGTGGAATTTTGAAGTTAAAAAACTCGACCATCTAATTTTTTTAATGGCCATTTTCAATGGAAAATGGACCAAACAAGTCTGTTTTCAATTGAATTGAATTTGTTCGAATCGTTCGATTTCGAACAATTTTCAGCAAAATCTGTAGAATTTAGAAAAAAATTCAGGACAGGTTTTAGGAGGTTAAAATTACAATTTGGCAGCTTTAAGGTGGCAAAGTGTCGAATTCAAAGGATTTTAAAAAGACAGTACTTTGAAATTTGAATTTTGTAATTTTTTCAAATCGAATTTTGGGCAATTTAATAGTAGCCCAAAATTACTTCAAAATTCGAATTTTAGAAATTCAAATTTCGACCATGGGAATAGTTAGGGAATTAAAATCCTACAAATTCGAATTGGTGGAACGATCGAATTATAAAAATTCGATTGAACGATCAAATCTTCGAATCAATCGATTCGAAAGATTTTAACCATTCGAACAAATTTTTATAATCCGATCAAAATTCGGCAAAGCCACTTCGACAGATTGAAACTGGCAAACTAGGTAGTCGAATAAAAATTTAAAGGGGAAGTAATTCGATAGTCGAGTATTCCAATATTCGAATAGATTTTTATTCGAATTATTCGAATCATTCAGTTCCATCGAATTTACTGAATTCACTGGTCGAATTTACCTATTTTGCATATTCGAAATTCGAATTTGAATATTTTTGAAAATTTGATCGAATTTCGAATCATTCATGTGAATATATGTGAATTTAGTAAATTTGCCCCTTAGTAAATGTGCCCCTTAATGAGAGAGTAATACAGAGTAGAAAAATTTAGTGTCCAAACCATAGTAATTGTTTACGGTGCACAATATGACAAATTTTTGTGGTGCCAAAAGAAAACCAGACAGTCCAAAAGGCTTAAGATAAAGAAAAGTAATGGGATGCTCTGCCTGCAATCATTTCAGTATTGCTGTTCTCATTTTCTAGCCTGGAGAGCCACCAGTTAGATTTTTTTTTACTTGTTTATAAAAATGATAATTCTAGAATATGAATTAATAATATGTTCTATTCTTTATCCTGCAGGTGATAAGTCTTAGCATTTTTATCTTCCATTAAGTAATAATATTTCATGAAATTTTAAGTACTTACATTTTCCAATAATCTACTTTTACTAGCTGCAGTCCAGAAACAGATGATCTTAGTGTAGCCAAGAAGTTCTATTTCCAGAAAACCATTATTTTGGACTGATGTAACTGTGCATGAAAGAAAGAAGAGGTGATAAAACCCCAGAGAGTAAGGAAGTCAATAGGTGTGGTATTGGGATAAATCCATCTCTGCTTGTCCATCTGTAAGAACAGCTTAGTCCACTGGGTCACAGATTGAACCAAGACTGTTATTATACTGTATAAAACTCAATAGAAAAAATGTTACAATTTAGTTACAGTGTATTTGTGTTACAAACGGTTGGCAATTGCTGTTTCGTCTGGGATTAAATTTAAGGCCCCATGATGATATGGAAACAGTAGATGTGCACACTTGAGAATATATATATATTTTATATACAAAATGCCCCCACTTAAATAATCTCTTGGGCAGCCCTCTAAAACTTTAGAAACTACTTCTTGTTTTTTCCTTCTGATGTATTATACAGCATGCAGACTGTTATATTTTGATGCCTGCCAAAAAGGCCATTTTTTTGTTCTGCGCATTCTGTTTTGTTATGCAAGTAATAAAAAAAGAGAAATAAACATGTCTACAGGAGGGCCTAATCTAAGCTAATTCTAGAATTGAATTTGTATTTTTATAATACTGTACTCAACCACATTTACAACCCTCTATAATGCTACCGACATTCCTGTATGAGCTCCCCAAATGAGTAGAACCAGTTTTGTTTTCTTATACAGGTATGGAACCTGATATCCAGAATGCTCTGGACCTAGGGTATTCTGGATATCTTTACATAATTTGGTTTTTCATACCTTAAGTTTACAAGAAAATAATGTAAAAATTAAATAATCTCAATGGGCTGGTTTTGCTTCCGATAAGGATTAATTATATCTTAGTTTGGATCCAAGTACAAGGTACTGTTTTATCATTACATAGAAAAAGGAAATAATTTTATAAATTTTAGATTATCTGGATATCTATGGGAGACAGCCTTTCCTTAATTCAGAGCTTCCTTGATAACGGGTTTCTGGAAAACAGATCCCATACCTATACTGTGTATGTAGCACTATTGAATACTAAATCTTTTTTTCTCATAATGAGATCCATGAGAATGAGACATGAGTCTGACCTCATACCAAGTCCATAGGGAAAATACCTAACTTTCCCATACCCTTTGGGTGTTAAGTGAAGAACTAAATAATCCAGCAGGTGGAGAACATCTGATCTGTTTGTTTGGAAGCTATTGAAGCAGAATTAAAAAGTCCAGTGGTGAGACGTGCAAGTGCTGATAGACTGGGAATGTCCAACAGCTGGAGGCTCATCGACTGGTCAATCTAGCAACAGTGCATTATCTGACTTGTAATGAGATAGTATGTGAAATAATGTAAAACATACAGAAATACCAAATATAATTTTGATTTACTCAAATTGACAGTAGAAGAATTATCTCTAAGTAATTAATCAATCAATCAGCGTAGTCAAACTTTTTATAGGTCCTTTGATGAGACTTTACCATGGAAACTATGTTCCATTTTAAAGGCCCCCCCTACAGAAACATGTTAATAAAATAGAATCTATCCTGAGGGGGGAACTGAGGTGTGTCATGGTCTCAATAAAAAAGAAATATATCAAGAAAATGAACAATGTTGAGGAGGAAAGCTCTTTCTTACAGCAGAATATGAATAGAACTAAAGGAAGAGAGGAGAGTTTGCCTGAGACGAAGTTGCATCAGCTACTGCCTGTGGCGGGGCAACGATTGGTCCATATTATTGAAAGACATGGGGGCAAATTCACTAAAGCACAAAGTGTCTATCGCTAGCGATAATTCGCCAGTGTGATGCAATTTTGCAGATTTACTAACAGTGTCAATAGCAAAAATTCGAGAAGTAGATAAACTAGCACAACTTCGCACCCATACGCCAGGCGAAGTTGCATACTGACGAAGGGACGTAACTACACTAATTCACTAAGATCCCAACTTTACTGAACGTTACCTCTTGCACTAGACTTTACTTTGCCTGGTCAGACCTGGTGAAGTTCAATACAATAGATAGGAGTTTGAAAAAGAAACTGGAAATTTTTTTTAAGTCCCAAAAAATGCTGGTGTTTTACTTTTTTTTTAGGGTGATAGTCTGAAAAATAGCGTAATTTTTGGGGGGTTACCCCATTCAAGCTGGACTGCCTGTGGGCACAATAATAGACTTTACCACCTGACTAAGACAGACATGGGGGGTAATTTGCAATAAGCAGAGGAAGAACTGCAAGAGTATGCCCTTTGCCAGAACTTAACTCCCTGGTTTGGTTGTGGTCTGCACCTTGTTTCAAAAAAATATCTGAATGACATGCAGGTTAGGGAGTAAGACAGGGGCGTGCATACATGTCTCCCTTTGCCCACCTCTTATGAACACAGTGTTACTGTGGCTAGAAAGGTCATGGTAATGACAATAATTAGAACATAACATTTGTAGTAGTAGAAGTGAACTAGGCCTGGTCACACTGTATGGCTGCAAAATATAAGAACCATGTTGTTTTTGTTTACATTCAGCCAGTGAGGCAGATTTATGTAACTACAAGTCTCCATCTTCCACTTCTCTCTGGCCGCATCACTTGTTACCCGAGGAAGTCATTCGTTTCTGTAAGATAGTGCACGGATATCTCAGGGGATAACTTTGCAAGCAATAAATGTCTTAAAACACTTGTTTCCCAGTGGAACTCTGCCTTTCACAGAGGTGTCCCTGTCACAAATGCTTTATTGTCATGAGCTGAAGAACAAACTATGTTTTCCAGCACCAAGGAGATGCTTTTTATGCTGGAGGGGGCTGCAACGTATTTCAGTAAATGGACTTGCATTACACTGTGAATCCTTTTTCTGATGACTGTGTGGTTATCTGCAATGTTCCACATTTTATTCAAGCCCGGGCCTATTCCTTTCCTCCAATCTTATAATTTCCAGCCTCACACAAAGCTATTCTGATACCAATTTTCACCTTTCCTGCTGAAGTTATGTCTCTACACCATTTAATCAAAGCGAACGACAACCTACAGCCAAGTGTCAGAAGATTGGAAGCTTTCCAAATCACATTTCTCAATTCTTCATTTAAAGGAAATGATGACAAATACATTGACAAGGAAATCTACACTTTAAAGAAGGAAGGTGGCGGGGGTGGGGCAATAAAAAAACATCCACAGTAAAGCAACTGTGTGGGTGAGAAATTAAGACCAGGAGACAGCAGAGGCAGGATGAGAAGAAAGAAGAGTAAATGCAAATGTAATACTATGTTCCTGTCACATATGATAATTGTAAGGTACAGAGAGCTAGCCTTTTAACAGAAAGAGGTGATAGACTGATTGCAAATAATCCCTCAATCCTCTCTCTTCTCACTGTATTTATTGCATTGTTGTTCACTGAAAACATACATAATACAACTGCTGTGTCTACATATCCAGACTGTAATTTAGGTCAGCAGCTAATCAGAGTGCTGGAGAAGACTTATTTAATGTGAATTCTCTACTCAGCTTAATATATATACATATGCATGATTGTCTGGATACTCAGTTATAATAGACTTGAGTCAGACACTCTAAATAACATCTATAAAGTTGTCTAATATTGACGATCAGACACACTTAAAGTCAAAGGGGCATTGACCTTTATTACTTACTTATTCATCTATAGTGCTACTGATTTTACAAAGAGAGAGTACATTTCCACCCTGTAATGTAAATAAATCAAAATCTGAATGGTATGAGTGACTTAAATATAGATATAACATATAAACATAAATAGAAGCTTTCATTTTTTTAATCAGATACTTCTGTTCTATGAAAATGTCGACGTTAATGGAGAATTAAATTTGGCAGATTTTGGATGAATGAATTAAGTACTGTTTTGTCATATGAACCTCCTTGAAAAGAAGTTTCAACAGTCCTGTGATCCTATTCGATTGTTCTTCATCTGGAAAAGAAAGCAAGTCTGCCAATGTCTTGGTACAGGTTGGGGGGGGGATCATTGGTTGCCCCAGAAGTGACAGGAGAAATACCACCCTCCTGTTTTCTCTGGGATTGTTAGGATTGTGTCAGGAAGCCTATAGGGGTGAAAATTGTTGGTAGGAGCATTATGTGCTGTGTAACCCTTGTAATCAGGCCCGGAATGGCAATCTGTGGGTTCTGGCAAATGCCAGAGGGGCTGCTATAAGGTGCCATAGAAAATCAGTATTTTGTGGGTTGGTGGGGGCTGTTTGGGCAACTGTGTACCTGAAATGCCAGGGCCTATTGTAATTCTCAGTCTGGACCTGCTTGTAATGCTTGTTAGTGGTTCAATGAAAGATAGAAATCATGTTATGGTGAAAGCATTATGATTTCACTAAGAAACAAGTGAATAAAAACAACAAATTCAGAGGCAAGCCCATATAGCAACAATGTTTAGCAACAATGTTTTCTACAGTAATTCTTTTATGCCACTTAATTCTCAACACCAAAGTTTTCACATGGTTTCCAGCCAAGGCTTCTACAAGGAGTTTGTACAGTATGTTCTTCCATTGATTTCCTGTGGGCACACCTTTTTCCCCCTTTGTCTAAATAAATATACTCTAGGCAGGTTGTCTCCTGCTAGAATTAACAATAGAAAGAGAACTTAGGTGGAATGTAAGAGCTAGTTCAAGGTAAGACAAATGCTCTGAGAGGAAAAAGACTATCTAGTTATCCTCTAGAATTCTGTTACTGCAGTAGCATTATATACTGTCCATGATGCATTGCACATTGGTAAAATTCTAACTTTTCTGCAGTATTCTGTAAGTATCTAGAAAACTCTTCACCCAAATCTTATCCTGAATGCACCTGTCCTTTCCTTTTGGGTACCACTGAGGGAGGGCGAGTAACACACACACACACACATTATCCCAGAGTACCAGCACTCACGACAATCTCACAGCCAGTGGTGCAGGGTCAAGGTT
>CM044447.1:89255970-89306169 GCA_024363595.1 Xenopus borealis | reverse complement strand
TGGGAAATTGACAAAATGTCTAGCCCCATGTCAGATTTCAAAATGAAATATAAAAACATTAACTGATGCATTTTGAAAAATGTTTTTTTTCCATGACAGGATCCCTTTAAAATGACCTTGGTATCATGATTACATAAAAAAATTCCCAGCTTGGAAAAGGAAAAGTTCCTTCCTTCCTTTTCCCCAAAAACACAGTGAATAGCTTGAAGGTTCCTATATCTTCTCTATATTGGAAGCACATGACAAGCAGCTGTCTTGCAGTCTGGCACTTCCAGCCTTTTCTTACTTGGGCACCCAACCAGATCACTTCAGATGGACAATATATTGATTACTCCTTTTTTTGGTTCTCTCTAATATCCATACAGAATGCAATGCCGTTGCTGCAATTCATACAGAACGTTCTCCATCCTCTGCCATATAATACCCTTACTTGTATATCAGCTGCTATATCCCTCCTTATGTTTCCATCAAATAATACTCATGTCTGTCTTGTCAACCCACCCCCCCTTATTCTCTCCCAAAACAGTCCTTAGTTTCTACCATACAGCCCAATGATCTGCTCAACCTGATATTCTCCTTTACGTTCATACACCATGCCACTCAATACACTTGTGATCTATTGGTTTTACTCCAGTATAGCTGCCGGGTCAGCTTGCTGTAGTTCATTTTTAAACCATAGAAACCTAGTTTATTAATCAATGTTTAAAAAAAATCAGTCCTTGTTTATCATGTCTTAACCCTGCCATCAGCATTCTAGCCTATATAACTATTGTTGTAGCCTATATAACTATTGTTGTAGAATCCCTGAACTTGTACCAAGATTTTTCAATTTTACCCCAGCTATAATTTTGGGTGCATATATGTATATGCCCTTGAATACCCATTACTAATCTAATTTACCATGATGTAGTTTGTTATTGCACTCACATCTCCTGTGATTTTTTTATACAACAAATATTGGGAACTAAGGGTATTTAACCTCTCCATAAATATTTATACTTCCTAACAATATTTCCTAAGAACTGAAGAGTTACTAGGATGGGCCAGCAGCTGATGTCACTTGAACTGGAAAGTTGGTCCTGCTTTGGAGCTACAACAATGGACGCACTAATTCCTCTTCCTTATTGACAACATAAGTTTGGATCAAGTTAAAGGACTAGTAACATCAAAAAATGTAATTGTTTGAAAGTAATAAAAACATAATGCAGCGTTGGCCTGCACTAGTAAAACTGATCTGTTTGCTTCAGAAACTCTACTATTGTAAATAAGCCGATGTTGAGCAATGGGGGCAGCTATTCAAAGGAGAAAAGGCTCAAGTTACACAGCAGATAAGTTCTGTTATCCTTTATTTATCCTGTGCCATATAGCCTTTTTTCCATTTCTGGCATTGCTAGAGTAGTGTTTCTGAAGATAACACATCATACTTTAAAACACTTTAATTTTTTGAACATAATATTTTATATACAAATATTGGGTTTCCGTTTATACCACTACCAAATGGTTTCATCCAGGAAATAGTGTATCAATTAAATAAATGTTTTAGAGTTGGTCTTCAGACAATGTTCAAAATAACATGAAGGGGCAGATTTACTAAGGGCTCTTCCAGACGAGGAGATTGCAGGGAGATTTGTTGCCTGCGACAAATCGCCGCGTTTTTGGGGCAACAAATCTCCCTGAATCTCTTCCCCCAGTCTTGCGCCCGCTAAAGTTAAAGTCGCCTGCGTATATATATTTATTCGATCTATTCGATGCGACCGAATATTCTATATGCGATAGTCAAAAATACTTAATTTGCATATTTGAATAGTTGCACAATCGAATAGAGACTATTCAAGCGAATATTCGAATCCTTCACATGAATTTAGTAAATCTGCCCCAAACTGACTGTGCAAAAGTTCTGACCAATACAACTTCAATAGCACAACAATAGTAAAATAATATAACTCACTGTAATCTATGAGTCATTTTACAGAAAGGCTAATGGTAATGTTGAACTTGCTAATAAGATACAGTGTATGTTATGTCACATGCAGGAACATATGTAAAAGTTCTCATATCTTGCCAGCAATTAACCTAATTGCAATTATTGTTTTGCAACACTCTACATTTCCTTCTCCAATCTTTTACCAGCAGATAAAAAGCCATATGATCTGAGGCCTGTATTTTTACAATCTGTGTTCCATATACCCAAACTTTCAGGTTGCGTTCTTGTGCTCAGAATGACAAAGTCCCCTTGGAGTCCCCTGGAGTATGTAAAATCTCACCTTAGTTTGAAAAGGCTACAGAAGAATAAGTGCTACTCAGTTAGGTTTTTTTGTTCCGATAATATTCCCATTCTCTCTACTGTCGAGTGACAAAGTACAGTCATAGCTTTGGTACTTGTTGAAAGGATGCAGGTTGCACTTATTTGAAAAACCACATAATACTTACATTCTGTAACATTCTGACACAGCACCAAAAAAAATGAAGTGCAAATAGCATTATTTCTGTCGTCTTGCTGAAACAAAGAGCAGTCAGCGTGATATACTGTATGTGATGCTCTAGCAAGGTATTGAAGTCTTTGCATGAGGGAATGCTTTAAACAGGGCTTTTCATGTAACGGAAACATGTTTTCAGTTAACCTGACTATATCATTGTGTTGTGTTGTCGGTACCTTTTACCAGTAATACAGTGTATTTATTATAAACTGTACCTGCACCATACTTCGTAATATGTGCAATGCAAGTCCTCTAGATGTTGTTAAATGGGTACAAAGGATGGTGCAACTTCTATACAACATATGCAGTAAAATAGGGGTTTAAATTCACTTACATTGTGCTAGAAATGTTCAGAAAACATATCCAGCACTGTGGTTAGAGTTATGGTGCTCTAGAACCCACATTTTAGTGTTGAATAAGCTAGTAATATTGAAAGCTATACAAAATAAGGTATTAGCTTTATTTATAGACTATACATACTGTGTTTATCCAGCATCTGCAATATTCTAAAGTATTTCTAAATATTTTTTGGCACAACAATTGCACGGTAGCAGCATTTTATATTTAAATACATAGGAAACACTTTCATTTAGAAGCACAGCTATGTTCCTATACAAAATCTTATTTGTTGCCAAGTTTAAGCTTTCAAGGGGTTGTTCACCTTCTAAAGCTTTTTTTCAGTTCACTTGTTTTCTCAGAAACAAAGACTTTATTCAATTTTCAATTACTTTTTTTATTTAATGTTCCTGTCTCTCTTATTTCAGTCTGGCAGCTCAATAATCCAGCTGTAGGTTCTGAATAGTGCTGGGCGAATTTTTCTGAAAAAAATTTGCGAAACAGCGAAATTCGCCCCAAATTCACCTCTGGTTAATAAGTTTGTCCATCAATAATTCTGAATTGTTATGGTTTGCTACATAAAAAAAAAACCTGAAATGTATGAGTATATCAGACTTTTTTTACCAGTCTTTTTTGCCTGAAAACTCCACGTTTTTGAGATTACTGGACTAAACCCAACACAAACCACCAAATATCTTCAAATTGAGTTAGGGACGTCTTCGATTGACTTATACATGACCTTAACAGGTCTGCAATGGCAGATTTTCAGATTCTGTTTTCATTTTTGCAGCATTGGGGTGTAAATAAATCTCAAAAAAATGTTTGTTACCAAAATTTAGTTTTTGCCCCACAAAGCAAGATCACAGACATTTGAGGTTTAGCAAACAACCCCCTTAGTTGATACATTTCTCAGCATCTGTGGACTATTAGCAACTATTGTATCAAATATAACAGCTGCCTTTAATGAAACTCAGGGATTCTGCTCAGCAGGGACAAAGATAACAAATGCATAAACTAACTAATGAACCACTTAACACCCCCCCCCGGAGCTGATTCAAAAAGACATGAGAAGGTGAAAATACTTTAAACTTCAATATTATAAAAAAGGTCACAAATAGAAAGTATAAAGTAATTGAAACAAGTCTTTATTTCTGGTGAACTATCTTAAACCAAATGAACTGAAAAGAGTGTTGAAAGGTAAACAACCCCTTAAATGTAGAAAGTAAACCAAGTCTAGGAAAGAAAATAGGGATGGCGCGAACAGTTCGCCGGCGAACTTGTTCGCGCGAACATCCGCTGTTCGCGCTCGCCGAAAGTTCGCGAACGTTTTGCCGCATTTTTTGCCCTCTCACCCCAGACCAGCAGATACATGGCAGCCAATAAGGAACCACACACCACACACACCCCCTGGACTAAAAAAAAAAAAAATGTGCATACCTCCCGAGTCCCAACTGTCCCTCTTTTGCGAGCTCAACCCTCTGTCCCTCATTTGTACTGGAAAGACCCTCTTTTTGGAGGACCCTCTTTCACTGGAAAGACCCTCACTGAACAGCCAGAAAAAGAAGCAAAGATTTGAACTTGGCTTTTGGCAGAGAGTCCAGAACAGCGTCCAGAACAGCTAACAGGTGCAGGTAAGATACTTTGTAACACTTTTGACATAAGAAAATAATGGATTTTTCTTTTCCCTTTATCCCCCTCTGGCATGCCACTGTCCAGGTCGTTGCACCCTTTAAACAACTTTAAAATCATTTTTCTGGCCAGAAATGTCTTTTTTAGCTTTTAAAGTTCGCCTTCCCATTGAAGTCTATGGGGTTCGCGATGTTCGCGAACCGTTCGCGCGTTTGTCGCAAGTTCGCGAACGCGTCCGCGAACTTTTTTGCGGCGGTTCGCGCCATCCCTAAAAGAAAAGTGTCTACCTGATGTTTGTCATTTAGCAAGGAAAAAATGCTGTTTCTGGGCGCTATCCCACTTTGTCTTAAACTGCCATTACACGTGCAGATTTGGCTAGAAGGTTTTGACGGATTATACCCAGTGGTTAACCAATAGAAAGTGAGAACAGACAGATCAATGCAATCTGAGCCACTATTGGTGGCCTATAACATATGAAAACCAGATTTTTCTACATGTAACTGCCCTACAATATGCAAATTTACATTAATGTTACAGTTATTGTGAGAGCCTAGGTTTTGTTCACTGTCCATAACTTACTAGTTTAAAAATGTCTGTGATATTGCTCATGGGCCTGGGCCACAATGTTATATCTTCAGTCAGACCCCTAACTGGCCTCAATACTACACCACTTAAAGTGGTAGAGACTCAAGGAAAATCTAATGAAAACTAATAATTGATACTATTTACAGATCAATGTACTCCATCATGTAAGACTAGAGTCCTTAAGACATGTCATGGACAAATATCAAAACAGTAAAATTATGTTTACGTGTGATATACTATACAGAGCAAAAGATTGTTCAAACATGTGTTTCAGCTCTTTCCTTGGAGAAATGGACAGGAAAAAGGCACCTAACATTTATGTTTCAGGACATTTGGGTTTATGACACTGTGAAACTAGAAAGAACACATATATCATAAGGGCACTCTGGGGAGGAAATAAGATGTCTGAAACAGATGAGATGATTTGCTTAAGCGCTCGCAGCTTAGTTTGGCTCTGGTCTAGGTCTTGAGGTTTGTTGTTGTTCATTTAACATTTTTAAAATCTGTTTTTATTTGAATTGCTTACAACAAACATCAGCAGGAGAAAGGTCAATTCAAGTACAATAGTTAATACAGATATAAAAATATTATAAATATATAAATATTGTTTTAATATATTTTTTTATTATTTTTTATTTGTAATTTTTATTTAGACTAAGGTTTTTTTCTTTTGTCTTGGCGAAAATGATTATCAATACCCACATGCAACTGATCTTACTCTGCAAAGTATAGTACTAAATATTTCTGACATATAGTTGTGCTCATAAGTTTACATACCCTGGCAGAATTTATAATTTCGTAACCATTTTTCAGAAAATATGAATGATAACACAAAAACTTTTCTTTCACTCATGGTTAGTGGTTGGCTGAAGCCATTTATTGTCAAACAACTGTATTTACTCTTTTTAAATCATAATCACTACACAAACTACCCAAATGACCCTGATCAAAAGTTTACATACCCTGGTGATTTGGCCTGATAACATGCACACAACTTGACACAAAATGGTTAGAATGACTATTAAACTACTAGTTTTGGACGTCAACTATGGTAATTGAACTGGACCATTCCCTGCATCTCTGCACTTTTGAATGACTATTAAAGGTAACTGTCTTCATCTGTGATCTGTTTGCTTGTAATTAGTGGGTGTGTATAAAAGGTAGTTGAACTCTATGAAACAGGAAAGGGATATAAGAAAATATCAAAGGAATTGAGAATGCCAATACGCAGTGTTCAAACTCTAATTAAGAAGTGGAAAATTAGGGTTTCTGTTGAAACCAAACCACGATCAGGTAGACCAACTAAAATTTCAGCCACAACTGCCAGAAAAATTGTTTGGGATGCAAGGAAAAACCCACAAATAACATTAGGTGAAATACAAAAAATACTAGAGGAAAATTTGCACTCTTCAGTAGTGATGGGCGAATCTCCCGAGAATCGCTTCGCCGAAAAATTAGCGAATTGGTGAAAAATCCGCAAAACGAGTCAACTCACGTCAACTTTGGCGCGTCACGGCGCTTCCGTCGCGCATCGCATCAAAAACGACGCGCGACTCATTTTTCCGCCGAAATTTCACTGGTGATTCACGAATTTATTCGCCAGCGGCGAATAGAGGGAATTCGCCACGAATTTGCTCCTGGCGAATAAATTCGCCCATCACTACTCTTCAGCCCAGAACCTGCGCATGGGACATACTTGGACATTCCAACATGACAATGATCCAAAACACACTGGCTACAGCAGAGAACTCTGAATATTTGTAATACATGTTTTGGTATTTCTCAAATATATTCTTTGTTCCTAAAGCTCCAGCAAAAGCGGATAACATAATTTTAGCAATTCTCCGTAGATATTTTATAATATAGCTCCATTGATGCAACTAAAACACGTACAAGAGAACACACATGCTGATTGCTAATGTGCAGCAATTATCATATGTGACCACATACTTTTATATACATACAAATGGATCCATCTATAATTTCAGCTAATTAAATTGCATTGATTTTATTAACAGAAACATTCCTGAAAGTGGGACACGCTTACATGATCACATCATTGATGTCTCCTGTAGTTGGTTCAGTGCTAGTGACAGGACTGCTGGTTTTGTGCAAATCTTTGTAACGAATGATGTAAGCATTTTCATTTTTAGATGCAGTAGCATGTGAATGATGACAAACATGATTTTAATCCACAGTTTCCATTGCACACTTATTATCTACCTTATAAGATTAGGCCAGTAAGGTCATAAAGGCAACATTGTACAGAGTCTGGGAGGTCCATTTATCATTTTAGTGGTTTTAGAATTTTTAGAACCACAATTAAGCTCTATCTATTCCTCTGAAATCATGAATACCATGTAATTTATTAAAAGATCCAACATTTTACAGGCACAAATGAAAAAAAAGCTGAACGCTTAAAAAAAAAAAATATATGAAAACCACTAATTGTTCAAGCTTTTTGGGCAATTACTGTTGCTAATGGGCAATTACAGTTGCTGCTTTTTATGATGAGGTAAGCAAGTAAGATACTGGACAGTGGGTGGGCAGTAGATGTGGATTTTGCCAAAGCGTTTCATACCGTACCCCACAAACGACTGCTTTCTAAACGATAGTCTGTTGGGCTTAATGAAGTCATTTGCACATGGATAGGGAACTGGCTACAGGATCAAGTACAAAGGATGGTTGTTAATGGTACGTTCTTTACTTTGAGTAAGGTTCTTAGTGGGGTCCCTCAAGGCTCGGTATTGGGCCCACTTTTATTTAACTTGTTTATTAATAACTCATGGGAGGGTATTGTAATTAATGTATCAGTGTTTGAAGATGACACAAAACTATCCAGCCCAATTAATTCCATCCAGGATGTGGCATCCTTGCAACAGGATCTTGACAAACTGGCAATCTAGGCAGCTAAGTGGCAAATGAGATTTAATGTTGATAAATGCAAAGTTATGCACCTGGGATGTAAAAATATCCAAGCCGCTTATACCCTTAATGGGACTGCACTAGGCAAATCCATTATGGAAAAGGACTTTGGAGTCCTTGTAGATGATAAACTTGGCTGTAGCAAGCAGTGCCAGTCAGCAGCATCAAGGGCAAATAAGGTCTTGAGCTGTATTAAAAGGGGCATAGAGTCACGGGAGGAGGGGGTCATTCTTCCACTTTATAGAGAACTGGCAAGGCCCCATCTAGAATATGCTGTACAGTTTTGGTCTCCATCACTCAAACAGGAAATTATTGTATTAAAGAAAGTACAGCGAAGGGCAACTAAGCTGGTAAACGGTATAGAAAATCTTAGCTATGAGGAAAGACTGGCCAAACTGGGAATGTTCATGCTGGAGAAGAGGTGCTTAAGGAGTGATTGTATAACTATGTATAAATATATAAGGGGAACCTATAATAATCTCTCACAAGGTCTGCCTAAATATTTGGAAGGGAGTTTTTACAGTGAGAGCTGTGAAGATGTGGAATTCTCTCCCTGAATCAGTCGTACAGGTGGATACATTAGCTTAAGGAAGGGATTGGATGGCTTTTTCGTGAGGGAATACAGGGTTATGGAAGATAGATCATACTACAAGTTGATCCAGGGACTAGTCTATTGTCCTTTTGCAGTCAGGAAGGAATTCTTCCCACTCTGAGGCAAATTAGAGAAGCTTCAGACGGTTTTTTTGCCTTCCTTCCTCTGGATCAAGTAGTAGTTAAGCAAGTAAAAAAAAAAAAAAAGGTAAATGTTGAACTTGATGGATGTGTGTCTTTTTTTAACCTAACTTATTATGATTACACAACAATAAATGCAGAAGAACTTTAATGCAAATTCTGCTGTTGGTCATTTTGATCTTATAGTATTCCAAACTAAACATTCAAGTGACAGTGGTACTGCATACAAGTATATGGCCTTTATACAGAATGCTCTGGATCTGGAGTTTTCCAAAAAGGGGATCTTTCCATAATTTGGATCAATATAACTTTAAAGTCTACAAAAAACAAGCATTAAATAAGCTCATCTTTAAATTGTTTAAACTTTGCTTAAAATAAATGACCTTCTGGTAACTCAGAGTCACCTGGATATTGGTTTGCAGATAAGAGATCCCCATAACTGTATATGGTAGATACAATTCTTTGAATAACATATGCACCACAAAAATTAATTAACTGGAATTAAAAGGTCCAAGATACCATCAAGTTAATGTCCCAACAGTCTAAATATGAATTGGCGTTTTTGGATGTTAATATAAAAATGTAAAATAACACAATAGCTACTACAATGCTTTATACGTCTACTGACTGTAATGCAGTTTAATTACCAAATAGTTGCAATCCCCCAGGAGTATTTAAAGGCCTCTTATACAGTCATTTAAGTAGGGTAAGGTGTGTTACATCTAACAAAGACACTTTATGAACTTGAAGCAGATGAAATGGTTAAAAAGTTTGTTCAGCCGTGTTATGATGAAGGACAATTAAATCAATTAAAATTAGATCTTGGTAAAGTAAAACATGAGGATTTATTGGTTAGGAAAGAAAAGGCGACAAAGTCAAAACTGATAAAGCTGTGTTTGTTTCAACATTCAGAAATTTGACTTTACATTTAAAAAGACCTATTCTTCAACATTGGAAGAACGGAGGTAGTTAAAATATTTAGACCTTCCCCATTGTTTTCATATAGGTGGGGAAGATTAATAGGACAGTTATTAAAAAGTGGATTATCTGCACCCCTAAAAATGGGTACCTTTGGTTGTGATAAATGTGCTCATTGCATGGGTATTATATGTGGCAACACCATAACACATCCAACCAAGGGCACACTGACTGAGATCAAAGGACACTTTATGTGTAACAGTTCTGGTGTCATTTATTTAATAAAATGCCCGTGGATTGTCTTACATAGGGCAGACAACTAGAAGTCTAAGGATTTGATTGAATGAGTATAAGAGTAATATACAGAACTAAACACCAGAGAAAGAAAAATAGAAAATTAAACAGGTTGAGAAAAAGAAATATTTATCTGAATTATTAGCAGCTAAACATTTCTATAATGCTAAATATACGATGGCACAAGGGAAATAGGGGGGTATTAGAACAGGTCAATTTACCCCAGGGCAGTTATCTTACTTAACAGTTATAAAGAAGAGAGGCAGTTTGGATTAGATTCTCTCTCTTCAAGGATTAAAGATGCTTTTTATTAACGATGCACTTGGTATTTATTGCTGGATAACTGTTTTAATGTGATACTTATGTATTTCTATAGGGACTGCTATGAATATGAACTATTGAATATTATATAATTGACATGTGTGACAGCAGTATTGCACTTCAGTGTGGGCTTAGATGATAAGTTTCAGAAGTCCAGAAAGGAATAGAAATTGCTTTCAGTCGCAATTATATTTTGCTATGTATGTTGTTTCATGGGAAAAAAAACCTATTTCCTATTCGCAGAGAGAGAAGAGAGAAAAGATGCAAGAAAAAATGTCCATTGATTCCAATGCATTTGGGAGTGTTTTGTTTTGCAGAAAAATACCAGTTGACTTCAATGCCCATTTCCTATTCGCAGTTCACTTGAAGAGAGAAAAAATGCAAGAAAAAATGTCCCTTGATTCCAGTTGCATTTTGGAGTGTTTTGTTTTTGCAGAAAAAAATGGCAGTTGACTTCAATGCATTTAAAAAAATATGAAAAAAAATAATACCCAAAACGTCAGTAAGACCACAGGAACAATGTACAATCAACTACCTAGATTCTTCAATGCTTTGTATTCTTCTGTGATTTTTCTTCTTCACTGTTCTAAATGAATAGTTTAGATATTATTTTTAGTATGATGCAGACAGAGATATTGTAAGACACTTTGCAGTTGGTCTTTGGGTTTTTATTTTTACCTAACAACCAGTTAATGGTTTGAATGAAAGACTGAAAGATGAAAAGAAAAAGGACTGCATTTACAAAAATGAATAATGATTTCAATAAATTGCAGCCTCACAGAAAAATATTTTTTGACTTCTAGGGTTGGATAGTTAAAGGGATACTGTCATGGGAAAAAAAATATTTTTTTCAAAATGCATCAGTTAATAGTGCTACTTCAGCAGAATTCTGCATTGAAATCCATTTCTCAAAAGAGCATATTTTTTATATTTCATTTTGAAATCTAACTTGGGGCTAGACATATTGTCAATTTCCCAGCTGCCCAAGTCATGTGAATTGTGCTCTGATAAACTTCAATCACTCTTTACTGCTGTACTGAAAGTTGGAGTGATATCACCCCCTCCCTTTCTCCCCTCCCCCAGCAGCCTAACAATAGAACAATGGGAAGGTAACCAGATAACAGCCCCCTAACACAAGAGAACAGCTGCCTGGTAGATCTAAGAACAGCACTCAATAGTAAAACCCATGTCCCACTGCGTTCCATTCAGTTACATTGAGAAGGTAAAACAACAGCCTGCCAGAAAGCAGTTCCCTCCTGGCACAAGTCACATGATCAGGGGCAGCTGGGAAATTGACAAAATGTCTAACCCCATGGCAGATTTCAAAACTGAATATAAAAAAAAATCAGTTTGCTCTTTTGAGAAATGGATTTCAATGCAGAAGTCTACTGGAGCAGCACTATTAACTTATGCATTTTGAAAAAAAACATTTTCCACTGACAGTATCCCTTTAACTATGACCAACAAGTTTCAATGGTAGTCAAATGTAGTCAGGTTGAGCAGTGCAATCACATGTAAGGGGCAGCCATATAATGCATTCAAGAGCAATAACTTTAACTTTTTAAATACATTTAAAATCAAGAAACAGTTTTGATTAATATAAATTAGAATGTTGTCAATTGTATTTTTCATTGTTTTATCACAGGATCCATTACCAGGAAACCAGTTATCCAGAAAGCTCCAAATTATGGGAAAACCATCTTCTATAGATGGCATAGATTTTATCCAAATAATACAAATATTTAAAAACGATCTCCCCTTTTATTGTAATGATAAAATGATTCCTTTTACTTGATCCAGACTAAGATATAATTAACCCTTATTGGCAGCAAAACAAGTTGGAAATTCATAAATTTTTGGTGAAATGGGACAGATTCGCCCATCACTAGACATAAGGTATGAAGATCCAAATTATAGAAAGATCCTTAACTGGAATCCCCAGGTCCTGAGCATTCTGTGTAACAGGGTGAAGTTCTCTTCATTAGTTTAAGACATTTAAGGGATCCTGTTTTTCAAAATGCATCAGTTAATAGTGCTGTTCCAGAAGAATTCTGCACTGAAATCCATTTCTCAAAAGAGCAAACAGATATATTTAATTTTGAAATCTGACATGGGGCTAGACATTTTGTCAATTTCCCAGCTGCCCCAAGTCATGTGACTTGTACTCTGAGAAAACTTCAATCACTCTTTACTGCTGTACTGCAAGTTGGAGTGATATCATACCCTCCCTTTCCCCCACCCAGCGGCCTAACAAAAGATAAATGAGAAGGTAACTAGATAACAGCTCCCTACCACAAGATAACAGCTGCCTGTTAGATCTAAGAACAGCACTCAATAGTAAAACCCATGTCCCACTGCGTACTATTCAGTTACATTGAGAAGGAAAACAACAGCCTGCCAGAAAGCAGTTCCCACCTAAAGTGCTGGCACAAGTCACATGACATGGGGCAGCTGGGAAATTGACAAAATGGCTAGCCCCATGTCAGATTTCAAAACTGAATATAAAAAAATCTGTTTGCTCTTTTGAGAAATGGATTTCAATGCAGAAGTCTACTGGACATGTTTTCCCATGACAGTTTCCCTTTAAAGTGTATATAAACAAAAACATGTTGTCTAATGAAAGAACATGTCATTCTAAGCATCTGTTCAATATACATCAATTAAACATTTTCAATGAATATTCTATATTCAGTTATCTCTCAGAACCAGTTTTCTGTTTCATTTGATTAACCTTTTTGTGTTTGTTACATAGGTTTATCTGCCAAACATAGGGGCAAAATCCATAAATGGCGAATTTTCGGCAGCCACCACGTTATATTCTGCTCCATTTTGCCAGGTACAAATCCATTACCATTACACTTATTGACTAAAATGGGAAGTTGAGTCTCAGCAGCCAAATGCTGGTGAATTTTCGCTAGCGTTACTTCGGCAATGCAAGCATGTCATAGCTAGCCTTCATTTATGCCTAGCAAAACTTTCCTAGCACTCTTGTGCTTAGATTAATTTGCCTATTAAAAGTCTTATTTAATAGTAGGGTTGGTGCAAATCCTCTAAGTGGCCACTTTTTAAACATATGTCCAATGAGCCATAATAAAGACAGAGGAGATCCTCTACCTAATGCTGAAAGAGGTAACGTTCAGTAAAATTTGCATCTTAGTTATTATTATTATTAAAATGTATTTCTATAGCGCCAACATATTGCGTAGCGCTTTCTTAGTGAATTTGCAGAATAATGACTGTTAGACAGAGCTAAAAGTCGTCTGGCGATTGGGTGCAAACAAACGATAGAGATGGTCTTGTTCGCTAGCAAATTGTCCTCTACGCCTGTTAGTGAATTGGCGATGTCCCTGCGGATGAGATTTCTGATGAATTGTTCCTAGTGATTGCAACTTCAACCTTCTGTGAATCTGCCCCAAAATGTTTTGAGATTGTAATAATTGCAGAAATATAGATCGCTCTTCAGCAACTGAAATATAAAGATAACACAAGCACATGGCTTCACTTGTCTTCTGATGCATAATAACAAAACATACTATTAATATCCCAGAGATCAATAAGAGAATTTCCTCATTCTCATTTGATAGGTCAGATCCAAGTAAATATCACACAAATACTACAAATAAACAGAGAATGGTGGCTTGGTATTTAGCCTGTAAACGTAGATAATCTTCTACCTAGGAAGACTGGGAGGAGAATTTTCGTCTTCTAAACTGTGTTTTGAGTCTAGATAAATCTTAAATCCAATTCTATACATCACAAATCTCACTGTGTGATTCATCAAATTTATCTGGATGAACAAAAACCACGCTTTGAGCTGCCACCATTATTCGACATGAAACATGGAGAACATTTTGTATACTGAGCCGTCACAACATACCTTCTTTTAACCTAGTGATAATAACCATAGATTGTTTATTTATTTGAAAGAACTAGTTGACCCTCATAAATCAATTTCCTGTGAAGTCATGTTTAAAATGTGCCAGCTATTGCCTAACTGCAGTGACATAGCTGCCACCTCTCTATTTACCTAGGATTATGCATAGTATCAGATTTCACATAGAGCTGGGACACTTCCTCACATCTCAGGCCTTTACCTGACTTTTGGCATGGCCATTCCAAGAGTATGGAGAAGCAAATCCTTTACAGCAAACATAGGAATCCACACATGGTAAATTATTTAGCAATCATCAATCTCTGAGAATCCACAGCCAGCTGCTTGGAGTCCTCAAAATAACCTTTTGGGACTGAGGATATGCACTAAAAAGCATGAACTTTAAGAAGGTCAGATCAACTGGCAGATAGGGGGTCCTTTCAGAATCACCAGGTGCAGTTCCAACCATCCAAAATCTATTTATCTATTTTTAGAAATTCTGAGATAAAGCATTCCTCTTTCTGAGATCCTATCCTTTGAACTGTAAATGACTGTTAATAATTGAAATCTGAATTAATCTGGGGGTATTCAATAAATAATAGAAAAAGTGTAATAATATGCATTTCGCATACCATAGCAAGGGCAGTTCCTACTATCATAACACAAGATTTTAAAGCAAATGTGAAAGTAATAAAATCTGCTGGTAAATTAGCCCACCGTTTAGTTCCATGCTTGTCAGTTGGGTTATTATCTCCACTGCAGTTAGTGAACCCCGCACTGCAAGGGTTAGAATAATACAATCACAATTGATCACTTTTTTTGGCATCTGAGCTGCCGGGAGATAAATACTACTAGTTTAATTTGTACTCCTCCAGAGGATTTCCTGTCTGAGTGAAGCAGTAACACAATATATAGACTGCAATGCTTGTCAGGCAATTTCTTCTTCTAGCTCTTTATAGCAGCTTGGATATAAAAGATATAGCACCTTGGAAGTGCTACTTATGTTCTTTAAAGAACACTAATGAAATATAAAGTTACCAGCACAAGACTGTGCTGTGCCTCTAAGTTTGTGCCCCTTGGCCCTCTTGCACTTGTCCAGGGCTTGAGGGATCTGTGGAACAGCAGTCCAAACTATTTTAATGTGACTTCTTAAAGGTATACTGTCATGGGAAAAAATGTTTTTTTTTCAAAACACATCAGTTAATAGTGCTGCTCCAGCAGATTTCTGCACTGAAATCCATTTCTCAAAAGAGCAAACAGATATTTTTACATTTAATTTTGAAATCTGACACGGAGCTAGACATATTGTCAGTTTCCCAGCTGCCCCTGGTCATGTGACTTGTGCTAGTTGCAAGTTGGAGTGAAATCATCCACCTCCCTTCTCCCCCCCAGCAGCCTAACACCAGAACAATGGAAAGGTAGCCAGATAGCAGCTCCCTAACACAAGATAACAGCTGCCTGGTAGATCTAAAAACATCCCTCAATAGTAAAATCCAGGTCCCACTGTGGCACATTCAGTTACATTGAGTTGGAGAAACAACAGCCTGCAGTTCCATCCTAAAGTCTTGGCACTTTCTGAAAACACATTACCAGGCAAAATGACCTGAGATAGCTGCCTACACACCAATATTACAATTAAAAAAAAATACACTTCTGGTTCAGGAATTAAATTTTATACTGTAGAGTGAATTATTTGCAGTGTAAACAGTGTAATTTAGAAGGAAAAACGACATAAAAAAAATCATAACAGAATCCCTTTAAGCTGGACCAAGCTTCTTGAGAGCCTCAGGAGTGGGACAAGCAATCGCAAGTTATGCATTAGGTTATTGATCACTTATGTGCACAAATAAAATCATCACCCACACAGAGAACCCCACATACATCTAATTAGATTCAGATTGGAACTTGGCTTCCATGTGGGGCAAATAGGAATAAAGTAAATTATATTTCTGTAGCAGTAACAGTAAGGTATAAATAAGTACTGCATGGAATATTCAGTTAGCATTAGTCACCATTAGGGATGGCGCGAACTGTTCGCCGGCGAACTTTTTCGCGCGAACATCCGCTGTTCGCGCTCGCAGAATATTCGCGAATGTTGCGCGACGTTCGCCATTTTGGCTTCGGGTATAGTTGGCGCTTTTTTTTGCCCTCTCACCCCAGACCAGCAGATACATGGCAGCCAATCAGGAAGATCTTCCTCCTGGACCACCCCCACACGCCTGCCTGGACCACTCCCCTTCCCTATAAAAACCGAATCCCTGCAGCGTTTTTTCATTCTGTCTGTGTGTGCTTGGAAGAGCTAGTGTAGGGAGAGAGCTGTTAGTGATTTGAGGGACAGTTGAAATTAAGTTTACTGGCTAGTAATCTACTGTTCTTCAAACAACTGCCATCTAGCTGTGTGAGCTTGTTCACATTCTGTCTAAATATCAATAATATTACAGTGTCCACAACCACCACCTGAGTGACTTTTTTCCCTTTACAGCACAAAACGCAGCGCTGTGTCAACAATGGATTTTTCAGATACATTTTTGCCCTTGATCCCCCTCTGGCATGCCACTGTCCAGGTCGTTGCACCCTTTAAACAACTTTAAAATAATTTTTCTGTCCAGAAATGTCTTTTTTAGCTTTTAAAGTTCGCCTTCCCATTGAAGTCTATGGGGTTTGCGACGTTCGCGAACCGTTCGCATATTTTGTTGCAAGTTCGCGAATATGTTTGCGAACTTTTTTCCGCGGTTCGCGCCATCCCTAGTCACCATTAAACTTTGATAGAAAAATATATAGCATGTAGCCGTCTGTTACCTTCCCTTCCCCAGGTCATTTACAGAAAATAAAGGGCCTTATCGATTAAACCATTGACAGAAACTTTTTTCAAAACTTTTCCATTTTACCTATTTATGGTGATCCACATTATGGAATTATCCCTTATCTGGCATTCCCCAGGTCCCGAGTGAAAAATCAGAAATCATGTGCAGATGAAATTCACTGATCTATTCTTTAATTTACTTATTCACTGTTCTATTTCTTTAATTTGTAGGCTCATATAAATGACATTTGTTGCTTTTTTGTGACACTAGAACTTTCATTGCACTTTGGTTAACTATAGCTAGTCGCATAACTACAACCATTATAGAATTTTTTTTAATTAATAATGGGAATCAATGGTTAAAGATATACTAGGGAAGGGGAAACTTGATATTATATTAGTTTGCTATAATTGATGGTTTGCTATGATTGAATTGTGTGCCCAGTTTTGCATGTTGCACTGCGGCACATGGGTCTCTAGTTAGGCCACTGAACATTGCTTATCATTTCACTGCTCAGAAGGATCAGCAGGAAGCATTCCCACATATAAGATAGCTAGGGTCCATAGGGTGGCTCGTTGCTATGTACTGTTTTCTGATATAGCAATAGAAAACTAGGCAGGGAAGGGAGACTTCACCTAACTAGAATATGATAAATGATAATAATACATGTTTCCCAAGTTAGATTTAGTGGTCAGAATACAAAATGTGTTGATGTTTATAACTTATAATAAAGCAAATTCTGTAGTTAGAGGCAACCGTGCTTAATCGGGCTTTATGATGTGCACAGCTCTATAAATAAGCTTCAATAGAAGTGGTGCCCAGAAAGCTGGCTTTGGCAGGTTGTCATATTATCCACATCCTACTCTTGTCTATGTTCAGAGTTTACAGCATGAGGTTCCTGGTAAAAGTCTTAAAGCACTAGTTACAACTGATCAGTGGTCCATTGTGCACACCCAGGAAGCTTGGGAGAACCCAGAGCAAATAATTTGCCTTTTTACTCCCTTTAACTTTTTTCAGACATGGGCAGGTGTGCTTATTCTCCAACTGGCTATTCACTACTACAGCAGGAAAACGGCAAAATTATATGATTATGTAGTGACCATATAATTGCATCATTCAGCAACTCAGGCTTGCATTAGCAGCAGCTGCCAGGAAAATAGGGACATCTGCTTGGCTTTGAAAAAGCGCTAACAGCTGGAGGGAGTAAAATGCCTGAGTATAAGGGAAAGGGATCTGCCATTTTCCCAGTAGAATAATGGGAATCGCTTGGGTTCCAAAACCACTGCCACAATATTAACATATACACATTATATAGGTCTCAGGACCTACAATGCATCTTAGAAGGATGTTGACACTTTTCAAAGTCAACCACAGGTACCACTGTTATTCAGAATGCTTGGGATCTGGTGGTTTTCCTGATAATGGATTTTTCCGTAATTTGGATCTTCATACTTTAGGGGGCAGATTTATCAAATTCACATGAATGATTCTAAATTCTATAAAATTTTCAAAAAGATTTGAATTAGAATTTTTGAATACTTTTGAATTTTGAAAATTCCATTGAATCGAATGATTCTAATAATTCGAATAAAAATTGAATATTCATCAGTCGAATTACTTGCCCTTTAAATTTTTATTCGACTTCCTAGTTTGCCAGAATAAACCTACCGAATTGCTATTAAACCCTATGGGAAGCTCCCATAGGGTTTTTTTTAGCTTTTTTCGATCGAATAAAAAAAAATGATCAAATGGTTAAAATCATTAGAATCGTTCGATGTGAACGATTTAATTGTTTGATTGAATTATTTCTATTCGTTCATTCGAATATTTGAATAGCAGTAAAATCCTTAAAATTCGATATTTGAATTTGAAGGATTTTAATTCCCTTTAAATTTGATGGTCGAATTCGACCCTTGATAAATCTGCCCCTAAGTCTACTAGAAAATCATTTAACAACCCAATAAATTACACAATTCTTAGTTTGGATACAAGCTAGTGTTATTTTTAAACGTTTGGATTATTTGGATAAAATGGAGTCTATGGGAGACCGCATTTAGATAACAGATCCCATACCTGTATTCAGGGCCACCATGGCGGGGGAGGGGGGGGTACAGGGGAGACCGTTGTCCTGGGCCCCAAAGTTTTTTTTGTGTCTACTTTTCATTGATCACTGAAGTTTAAGTCCCGGGAAAGCTGTATGGGGATTGGATAGGCTGGAAGGTGATCACACTTGACCCATCCAATCTAGGGTTGCCACCTTTTCTAGAAAAAAATACCGGCCTTCCTATATATTTTTATTTTTTCCCTATTAATAACATTGGGATCACCCATAATTTTTACCGGCTTGGCTGGTAAAATACCGACCAGGTGGCAACACTAATCGAATCCCTATGCAGCTTTCGTGGGACTTAGACTTCAGTGACCAGTTGGCAGAAAGGCAGGCACCTGAGCTCTTGCCCTACCATCCAAAGTTTGCAACTCCCTCATAGGAGTGTGGGGGCTGGAAATCAATTAAGTAAAAAAAAAAATCATCCTGGCCAACGATGTTATTTTTATAAACTTGTGTGGGGGGGGGGACCCTGGCCACCAATATTTTTTTTACTTTTGGGGGCTGCCACCAATAGATTTTTTTAAACTTTTGTGGAGGGGGCTGGCCATTACTTTTTTTTAACTTGTAGAGGAGGGTTGGCCTGGCCATCAATGGGTCTTTAGTTGGCCTGGGTTGTGTGGAGTCCAGGTGAACCAGAACATTTTGATGTATGGGACCCCGTGATTTCTGATGGTGGCATTGGCTGTATTCTCTGAGCCACATGATGTTAGCTGCTGCAGCTGCAGGAGCAAGCTTATAAGAGGTTACTGATTGGGGAAGCAGCTAGCACTCACATCCAGCCCTGACTCATAGAAAGATTATTTTAAAATGTGAAAATTAAAAAATTAAAAATATTTTTCAGCAAAGATCCCATTTGAATAGGCTTTCACTGAATACAGGCATGCATTTCCCCAGTAAAATACAAGTAACTGGCTCTGGAAATGAAGCATAACCCTGTGTCCTTGCATTTGGGTCTTTTGTTTATGTTGCAGGGAAGGTGTTTCTGTAACAAATTCACCAATTTCTGTAACCAATATTCTCCAGTCCAGTCTTGTACCCTAAGGGCCACTGATGTCTTGATATGTGAACTAGTAATATTCATTTGCCCTGCAGCCAGGGAACAGATAACCTTTTTATCAGTCCTTGCAATAGCCAGTGCCTGTAACTAAACAAGCATTGTATGCTTTGTAGCATTGGGTGTAATCAGCTAGAGAGCTAATGCCTTGCAGGGTTATTCATTAAACTGTGATGGGGCACATTATGTTATCACACAGAAAATGACTGTCAGCAGAAGTTTCTGTGAGACAGAATAGGAGTAACACAATCAACCTCTTCTAATTACAGTCCTTCTTTGAGCTTTCTACTCTTGTGAGACTGATAACCCTTATCTTTACTCCAACATAGTTGCCCAGAATGTTTGATAGCTTCAATTTAGTTCCACATGTACAGTAGGTGTTAAAATGCAGTCATCCCACTGCCCACCTTGGGCAATAAAAGTATATTATAATGGGCAATAAAAGTATATTATAGATAGACTATTTTTTTTTAGTGGCACAAACACCCCATATTGTCCTTGAGTATCCCCTATGAGAATCACCTGAATGCAGTAGTACCAGTGCTAATTGATTCTCTGCCATGCTCATACCCCAAAATAATTGTTAGCACAAGGTACCACTTACCGCTAACAACACCATAAAAATTGATTGGGGGAGTCAAAGTTCAATGCTTGAAAAAAAAATGATCCTACCTTTGTGCTGTACCTGTTACATTCGGAAACATCATTACTGACAATATAGTGACAGGAACAGACTCTTATCCCATTGGTGTGTTTTGATTGTTGAAGGCACCATGTCCCCCTTTCCCTCCATCAACACCACCAATATTGGCTTATTCAGGAAAGGGGAAATCAGTTTTAATATGGGGAGTTGCTAAGCAACATATGACAAGTAAATGGAGCAAATGATGTGCAGAAATTCCCTACAGAGGTCTGAGACACAAATGGAGACATCTAATTAAACCTGTTAAACCTGTTCGCACTGAAAACATTTTTCCTTTGCACATATTATCATTTATTTTGCATAGACGTGGCAGGCCTGAAAAGGTTTTTAGCTACTTGTTCTCTGCTGGAAAAAAAAAAAGAATATGCATATTTAAGGGCCAAAGGCAATAATAATTGCTATGGATAGATCAATCCTAGTCGATCCAGTGGACTTATCAAACTTTTAACAAATTTGGTCAAATTAGATCGATTTAGAAGGTTCAATCTACTGTATATCAGGTTCACCACCTAGGAATGTATTTAGTCTGAACTGAATCAATATTGACTGCATAATTGTGAAAGAAAACTAATTATAAAGGTTCTTTATATCAGTGTGGCTACTTATAAAACGTGATCGAGAAGATAAGCAATAACATCGGAAAGCAAGTTTGCATCAAAGTGATTTTAAACATAGAAAGTAAAGTTCTCCTTAGATTGGGTAATTTTCCCCTTTTAAGGGATATACTGAACATATATCATGAGGGAATGGGTTAAGCCAGTACTGAGTGATAAAATTAGCTATGCATTTTCATCCTGGCTTCGGTTGCAGCACAAAAACTGAGAAGGAGTTAAGTCTGTGCTTTTGTACTCCAGCCTTATGGTTTATTATGTCATAACCTATGAATGCCATAGATTTCTAATCGGTGCCTTGGGACAGTTTATATTGCTCATAAATACCAGGACAGCATGTGCGATTAGTTCATAAGAAAACAGAAAATCCAGCTCATGGCTTAACTACAGGTGTGTGACTCCATTTGTGTAAATCAGAAGGGTCTGGACAAGCTCAGACTGGATACCTTTGCTTGTACATCCGTGATAACAGCCAATCATATTCTGTTTTGTGGGATTATAGCAATCAGATGACATGATCCATTTACAGCTTTAGAGTTAAGTACTATCCCAGATTCCAGTGTAGAATTTCATTAAAGTACATTTTTCTGATCCTTTCCTGTAGGCCACTGGCACAGAGACACTTTCCTGATCTGAAACCTTCCAAGAATGGAAAGGGAAAATGTGTTTTGTAGAAACAACAATTTAAACTTCTGCTGATTTAATATCTAATGCTCCATTGTACTAGGCTTGAATACAGAGTAACAATAGGGGATGTTATGGATAAAATAAAGGTGAGTGCAAGGTATTTGGAATGAAAATGTGCCAGAATAGCATCAATTTAACCCCTATTCACAGAGGTACTTGCAGCAATACATGCCCCTCTAATTGTTTTTTTTTAATCTTTGATAAGGTACAAAGAAAATGGCGCAAGGTTTCAAGGGAACCCTGGACTTAGCACCTGCCTTGAGGAAGTGTCACTTCCAGGGTTGTCTATAACCATAATGGCCATGCACCTACCAAATCACACTGTTTTTGCCACCATAAATTACAGAAACTGAATCTTCACTGACACAGGAATGCAACTTGTACTCCATGTACCGAAGCCAATATAAATTTGCATCTTCTCTGGTAATTCATGCACAAGGTTTGGCCCATGCTACTTAGTGGGCATCTGCTGCCAACTAAGTACTGTATCATTCTGTTGTATAGAATGGGAAATATGTTCTCTAGGTTATATATATATTCCCCTGAATACCCAGGCAACGTTGGGCATTGCATCGTGAGTGCTGAAGATATATGTACATCCTCATATATCCATTATTGCTGTGATGTAATAAAGCATTATTTTTACTCTAATTCAACTTTTCCTGTGAGTGCTTCCATTCTGCTGTATATTAGATTTTTTGAAGCTATTAAAGGAGAAGAGTGCTGTAACAAGCACTATAAATATATATTAAAAAAATGTATATATGTATATATATATATATATATATATATATATATATATATATATCCACATTGAAATTTAAATGAAACAACTCAGATGCAGTTGAACTGCAGACTTTCAGATTTAATTCAGTGGGTTGAACAAAAAGATTTCATTTCAGGGGCAATTGGACAAATTGGGTTCAGATCTTGGCCATTCAAGAATAGGAACTAAAGCCTTTTTTAAGGACAATCACTTCATTTCAGGGGCTCAAAAGAAATTGGACAAATTAGTAAACTGAAATTAAAATGTTCATTCTAATGCTTGGTTAACTGAATAAGTTAGCCAATAAAAGGTTTCACCAAACTTTACATTTTCTGCATTTTTTCAAGAGGTTAACAGGGCACTACATCTTAAAGCTAATGCTTGGTTGAAATCCCTTTGCTGGCAATGACAGCCTGAAGTCTTAAACTCATGGACATCACCAAATTCTGGGTTTCCTCCTTTTTAATGCTCTGCCAGGCCTTTACTGCAGTGGATTTCATTTGCTGTTTGTTTGTGGGCCTTTCTGTCCGAAGTTTAGTCTTCAACAAGTGAAATGCATGTTCAATTGGGTTCAGATCTTGGCCATTCAAGAATATTCCACTTCTTTGCTTCAATAAACTCCTGGGTTGCTTTGGCTGTATGTTTTGGGTCATTGTCCATCTGTATTATGAAAAGCCTCCCTATCAATTTGACTGCATTTAACTGAATTTCAGCAGACAGTATGTCTCTGAACACCTCAGAATTCATTTGGCTACTTCTGTCCTGTGTCACATCATGGATAAAGACTAGTTTAATGCAGGCCCAAGCCATCACACTGCCTCCCAAGTGTTTTACACACTCATGCATGCATGTGGTATGCTTTGGATCATGAGCTGTTCCACCACTGTTGTCTTCCGTGGGTGTCCAGTTCTTTTTGTGTTGCCGAGTTCACCAGTGCTTTCTTTATTTCTCAGGATGAACCAAACTGTAGATTTTGCCACTACTAATATTGTAGCAATTTGTTGGATGGGTTTTTTTTTTGTTTTTGCAGCTTAAGGATGGCTTGTTTCACCTCCATGGAGAGCTCCTTTGACAGCATGTTGTCTGTTCACAGCAATAGATACACCTCAAAAGATACACTTGTAGCACCCTGGTTTCCCAGTCAAGTAGGCTGTGGTCTCTGGTAACACCCCACCAGGTCAGTTGCCACTAACAAATCTAGAAGGTTTTTTCCTCTGGTTTATGCCATAATCAGCAGATTGGGGCACAACTTGCCCAAATCCTTGTCTTCCCTGATAATCGCCTAATTTTTTTTCACCAATTGATCTACAAGGATGTGTTATATCTTGTCATCTGCCCACTTCTACCTCTGGAACCATCACCTGAATATATATAAAACCAAGTTAAAACATGTTACTCATATTGGCTGAATGGTGGAACATGTTTGCTTCGGAAAGGCTGCATCCTGCTCTCATAGGTATTAGTAGTGAGACTCTATTGTGTATGAAATGGTAATAACATTGTTACATTAAAAGAATTGGGTAGTATATCTAATATAAGTATTTCTAAAACAACTGGACTTGCTGAGAAATTATTGAAGACGTTTCACTACTCATCCGAGCAGCTTCTTCAGTTCAACTGATGTTTCAGCAAGTCCAGTTGTTTTAGAATTACTTATATTAGATATACCATGATGGATGAACAACTGGATGAATGAAAATCTTAATTTTCAATTGGGTTATATACGGAGCAATGGCAGAACAAGGTGAATTGCTCCTACCAAAATCAGATGCACATTCTCCATTCCATATGAAATATCTGTCCATATAAGGCCATCTTTAAACTTTGGTGAATAATAATATTTGTTTCAGGAAGGAGGAGCATTAGGCTTTAATCCTGCAGATTAGCCACTTTAGCCTTTTTGGGATGCAAAAGTGTCCCACTGGCTGCCATTGTCTTTAGAAAAAGTGAAACACATTTCCCAGTCATCTTCTCTGTCCTTTTCTCGGTGGGTGGTTTCTTATCCTTTTAATCCTATAATGTGATTTTCTTAATTCCATCTCTTAATTGCCTCTAATGAACACCAGATTGGCAGCTCCTCCTTTCTGTACAATGATATTTGGCATCTCAGCAGAGTTTATATAGGGGCTAGTTATAGATCCCTGTCTGTTATTCCCAAAAGATAGGACATAAAACTGCTCCAAGGAAGAACAACTTTAGAACATGGTCATACCTTTTGAGACTGTTAAATTAGCCATAAAATCATAAAATGATCTAAAATTCTATTTCATTCAAAATCATGACATTCAGCTTTTTTCCATTTACATAACAACTTGTCCTTTATACCTAAGTGTCTGCAAAACAAATCCTATTAAGATGGTAATGTTGTACAAATGGTTTATGCAACTGTTGGACAGGCTGGGAGCACAAAAACACAAAGAGACCTGAGCCACCAAATGAATAGCCCAACCAGATGAAAGAGATATTTTTACTATCATACACAAAGGTCTATGCAGATTTGGGCAGGTTGGGGGTCATAAAAAAGTAGAAAACTGCTTTTGTGAGTTTGACCTCAAATGATGAAGAATACCTATGTATTTGTTTGATTTGTCATAAGCACTTATTATAGATATTTATGGAAAATGTATTTCTTGATCTAACCCCAGATATATGTGTGCAATACTGATGCACCTAATACTTGCTGCTAATATACTTAAACTAAAAAGACTTGGGAGCCTTTATTCCCACTCCCTCCCCTTTAATGCATGTGCAAGCAATTTTAAATACTTTCCAACGGTTTTTGCAGGAACAACTCATGTTTTCACAGCTAAAAGAAGGGCCTGTCAGAAATAGGTAGAGACTAGTTATTATTAGTGATAGGCAAATTTTCTTCACCATCTTTCACTGCGAAAAAACTTCCATAGATTCCATTGTATTGTGTTTTGTGAATCGGGACAGACTCACCCATCACTAGTTACCATTTATTTCAATTAAATGTACACAGGACCAAAGTAGGGCCCACTCAACCAACCAATGTTAACATGAGAGGAGGTTCGTTATATGGAGTCCATGGTGTTCATCTGCCTCAAACCATAAGAAATGAAGTATTGCCATTTTCCCAGATGCTAGTGCCATTGCTAATGTGCCAAAGCACTTGTAATATAAGCATACATTAAACTACTGAGTTCACCAGTTGTCAATCAACCTTAAGGGCAAGGCCAGACGGGGAGATTCGGGGGAGATCTGTCGCCTGGCGACTTCTTGCCGCGACGAATCTCCCCCAAATCTCCCGGAATAGCTAACTAGCGTTGCTCACCCGCTCTGCGTAAAGTTGCCTGCGCTTGTTCACACGCAGTGGCGTGATTTAAAAAGTTGTTCAAAATTGCCTGGCGAGGCAATCACGCCGCTGCGTGTGAACAAGCGCAGGCGACTTTACGCAGAGCGGGTGAGCAGCGCTAGTTAGCTATTCCGGGAGATTCGGGGGAGATTTGTCGCGGCGAGAAGTCGCCAGGCGACAGATCTCCCCAGAATCTCCCTGTCTGGCCTTGCCCTAAAAGTGCTGTCACAGTAAGTGCATGTGTTACATGTCAGATAAATACCTAAAGATAAAGAAGCAATGCACCCCTGGGCAACTAAGGAGTAATACACAGGGAATATCATACCTTATGCCCAGTACAGTTTTACAATAAAATTTCCATCTGTGATCTGTCTCCTGTTGCACTGGAAAAAAGACCCTTGCTTTCCACATCAACCAATGTGATTGTTTGAGGCTTCCCCAGCCCTACCCCTGTGTTTCTAAGATACTGTTCGGGCACCATGTTTGGAAGAATTTGGCAGCCTTTTTCTTTCTATGAAACAATTGAAGCATAGTGGAAAGGAACTTCTCTAACAAGGTAGGGCAGCGTATTTGCTGTTGCTGGGTCACCTTTACATTGACTCCAAAGAAATATGGCAACATTTAGCAGTTTCACTGTTTCCAGTTTTGTGAAATTTAAAGTACTAGCTCTGTGGGGCAGGGACCTCATTTCTTATGTGGCTCTTAAGACATAGCACTTCAGCTCTGTGTCCTTATACGAGTTCTGCATACTGTGCATATTTATTGTATCTATTGACTGACTTGTCCTCTCCATTTGTACTTTTTACATATTGTACTTTTATTTCCATTGTACTTTTATACAATGTACGGTGCTGCAGCTCCTTACAAATCATACAAACATACAACTTCACTTATCACCAGTAAAGAATTCACACACTGTGATTTATGACTTTTTGTCCCTATAAGCTAAAGAAGGGATTGCATTAAATGGATTATATAACTCAAATCCTCGAGCTGCTCTTCTTTAATACAATTATCGTTCCCAACACAATGATCTGCTCCTTAGTTCTGCCGCTGTAACCAGCCAAGGAAAACTATACTGACAGATCCCTCGGCTATAATTTTACCCTGGCCATGGAGCAAGTAACATTTCTACCTGATAGATGGCCCTTTCCACCGATATCTGCTGCTCAGGGAGAAGAGTTTTTCTCTATGAGAAACAGGAAATCGAGGAACAATGTAACTAATGAAAACAGACAATGAAAAGGCTTCCCAGAGGCAGGCAGCCTGACAGCAGAGAGCCTGCTTTATTATCTATTACAACCCCTACCAGTTAGAGGTCACGACTGGCAAAGGGGACTGCCTAAAAGGCACTAAATCTTCTTAACGTGTTCTCTTTTAACAAACACAAAGGCTACTACTCAGCTGTCGCCCTTAGTCCAAATGCTTTATTCTTCGGGGTTTATAAAATAAGCAAGCAAGAGGATTATATAATGCAATTTCCAGTGCACAAGCTGTCTCTTTTAAGCCATTGCCCAGGATAATCAGAAAACAATGACATAATCATCAAAATAAAGCATGCAAAGAAGTGTGAATCTATAGGTTTCTAAAATATAGAGGTGACAGTATTAGTACGGACCATTTATATAGTGGGATATTCACTTCTTTTGGGAAATGTATAACAAAATCAGTGTGGGCCTTCTTTGGTTCATTACAAGACTCAGGAATGTATCTTTTCTTTTGGACTTACAGCCTTCAGTTTTATCCTTGCAAAGTGAAAGCCATAGGGCTTATAGTGAGTTCAATTACATGATGCGCTGATGCAAGAAGAACAGTGATACAATGGGGTTATCTAAACTGAACAAGACATCATTTAACTGACAAGACAGTCTTTATACCAAGAGAAAAAAACATCCTGAAAGCAGTATCAAGCTTGTATAAATACACAGTGCATTGCATTTAGATGGGGTCCACCTTTCCTATTTAGGCACATCCATGGACTTCCTTTCTAATGCAACAGATGGGATGTGCTAAAGATTCTTGGAGATATCTAATATCAGATTTCAGCTTGTGTGCATACACACATTACTTATGTTAATGAAAGAAAGAAAACCTGCAAACCAGGATGCATCACAAAATTATTCAGAACAAAATATCAATATTGGTCTTATACAATATATGTATACAGATATGGGTCAGTTATCCAGAATGATTGGGGTTTGAGGTATTCTGGATAAGGGATCTTTCAGTAATTTGGACCTCCATACCTTAAAGTGATACTGACACAAACAAATGTATTTTAACATATGAATGTACATTAAGGGGCAGATTTATCAAATTCACATGAATGATTCGAAATTTGATCGAATTTCCAAAAAGATTCAAATTAGAATTTTCGATTGTTTTTGAATTTTGAAAATTCAATCGAATCGAATGATTTGAATCATTTGAATAAAAATCTATTTGAATATTCATAGTCAAATTACTTGCCCTTTAATTTTTTATTCGACTGCCTAGTTTGCCAGATTAAACCTACCAAATTGGTTTTAACTATTTTTGATCGAATAAAAAAATTCGATCGAATGGTTAAAATCGTTCGATCGAATATTTACTATTCAATCGTTCGTTCGATCGATCACATTGCGGTAAAATCCTTCGATTTAGTCCCAACTCCGCCTGTTATTTACAGTTTCTAATGCTAATGGACTCCTGCTGCACAAATATGGCAGCCCCCTCATACAGGAACATGGGGGATCAGACAGGTAATGTAAAAGCATCATGCCAATACTTTATGGCAAAGTTACAAGTAGCTTTCAAAGCCAATATTATAATAGATGTAAAAAAGAGTTTAATTTCAGGTGTCAGTTTCTCTTTAATGGGGTTATTTACTATAATACTCTAATTAATTTTCATTAAAACAAAGTTGACCAAACTCCCATCCAGGGATTGAACCAAAAAGTTGGAGTGAAAAAGGTTGCAATAAATTCATGTCTCAAATCAAATATTATTTAACTGGCTCTCTGAAAACTCGACTATATTGAATTGTTGCAGAGAAAACTTGACTTTATCAGACAAAATGCAGACTTTATTAGATTATCCAGCACAGATCACAATGTCAAGAGACTAATTCAGGGACATCTGCCATTGACTTCTACATTACCTGAACAGGTCTGAGATGGAGTATTTTCAGATTCGGATTTTTAGCAGTTTTGAGTATAAGAAATCTCGGAAATTTAAATTTTTTGCTCTCTAAAATGCAAGTTTTCCCCTTGAAAAATAAAACTTGATAAGAAAATCTGAGGTTTAATAAATGAGCTGTACTAAAAAATTATTTTACCATTAAATAAACCCAATAGAACTGTTTTGCCTCCAATAAGGCTTAATTATATCTTAGTTCAATCAGGTACAAGGTACTGTTTTAATATTAGAGAAAAAGGAAATTACATTTTAATTAAATTATTCTATTATTAAAAAACGTCTATTGTCAATGGTCTTCCTGTAATACGGAGCTACCTGGACAAGTCTATCAACAATTTATCCAATCAATTTAACATCTATGGCCTTCACTATATCTGAAACTCCTAAAGTTGTCAATATAAAATGGTGACTAGGATGTAATTTCTTTTTTAAGAAACTCGCTCTATTGGAGATGAAAACAATAACTAAAGCATGAACCAAAGTTGTCCCAAAAGCTTACGCTTTATAATTCACTAATAAATGATATTTCTTACTTATTGTCCTAAAAATATACTTTGCTGGCATTTGCACTGAACTATTTCACTGCTGGATTTCTGGCCCCAAAAGGCTGGTTAATAAAAAATTATTAAATAAAAGCAATCTAAAAACTGTTTTTTATATATTAGTATGTAAATATGTTATGTTTCTATAAATATTTTATTATATAAAGATATTCATATAAAGGACAAATGTGCTATTTCTCATAAGGCTTAATAATGACACTCTAATTCACAAGGATGTACCAGCTGTCAACTATAAGGCCATGTAAAGTTGACTACCAACCAACTCCTTAGCACAGCTGCATAGAGTTGCAGGGTCAAGTTCCTGGGTATATTTGTATGGATCAGGTTCTGTTGCTGCCCTGAGTAGTTCATCTCTGTTAGATGGCAGTACAATTATCTATCACTTCCACTTAATTACTTTTGTTAGTCCGTAGTTCCATCACACAATGTTGTAAGAAAGGAGCCTAAATGAGACCCTGCAGGGCAAATGGCGGTATAAGTGTGCATGGGTGTTTGTGTGTGTTGATGTCTGTGCTTATAAGTTTACCTTGGATCAATTATCAAAGATGGGATACAACACATTTTACAGCCACTGAGTGGGTCAATATAATAGAAAAAATTTGCATTTATTATACATAAAAAAACTGGATATATGGTTAATTGTGGCAAATGCAAAAAGAAAAATGTGACTTTTTAATTGATTTTACGTATATAATTTAGCTGAAGTGGGAAGGAGACAAGTCAAACTCTTACAAGGCTATTGTAACTGTTGTTCACTGAGGGAGATACTTGTTCTAGGGAAATAATGAGAATCCATACACCATGTATTTCAGGGCCCCCTGAAATAACCTACTAATATTTCTTTTATTATTTGCTATTCAAATTAGAGTTACTTGCCGCTATACATGTCTTAGCATTGGCAAACATGAGTCAGATGCACAAAGATCAACCAACACAATTTACATCAGAGGCAGAATGTCACTGTAGACAAATGCACACAAACTCATCCAATGCAGTGTCTTCCATCAGCATCTAATCAAGTGAAGTCATTAGTGAGAAAAATGGGTGTACTTATTTGTCCATAGGCACCAGGTTCAGCACAGTGACCATGATTTGCAGAACATTATTTCTGGAAACTGCTCCAGACCGTATTGAATTTCCATTAGACATATGAATAAAGGCCAACCAGTATGTGCATTGGTGTTATACAAAGGGAATATTACATTTTGTGTATGCAAATCTGGCTTCCATGTCCCACAATTTTGGGAACCTTCCCATTTATTTAGCTGGAGACTGATACACAGTAAGTCCCTTTAAAGCACAGTTAAAATGTTGCTGTTCCAGAGAATAAGGGCAATGGCATGTGGGGTGATTTCAGGCACGTTTGGGTACAAATGGCCCCAATATTTCCCCCATGCTTGCTTTGGCAATAGTGACCTGGCACAATCTTTTAAAATCACCTGCACTAGTGCTTTCAGACAATGGGGGCAATTTTAGACAATGTACTCTCTCCTAAAATACAAAAAATTGTAGCCAGCAAAGTTCCCAAATTGTCCTGTGTACAATTACCATAAAGGGGCTGTTCACATTTGCGTTAACTTTTAGTATGATTTGTAACTGGTTTTCATTTTTTATTGTTTGTAGTTTTTGAGTTATTTAGCTTTTTATTCAGCAGCTCTGCAATGTGAAATCTCAGCAACCTAGTAGCTAGGATCCAAATTACACTAGCAACCATGCATTGACTTGAATTTGAGACTGAATCAGGAATAGGAGAGGACCTGAATAGAAAGATGACTAATAAAAAGCAGCAATAACTATAACATTTGTAGCCTTATTGAGCATTTGTTTTTTGGATGGGGGTCAGTGATCCCCATTTGAAAACTGGACAGAGTCAAAAGAAGAAGGCAAGTACTTCTTGAAAATAATGATGACCAATGGAAAAGTTGCTTAGAATTATGCATTCTCTAACATACTAAAAGTTAACTTCCCCTTTAACTCTTGTTTCTTTGTTCCAAGGTTTACTAAGGTCTTTGCTTGGTGCAAAAAAAAAAAAAAGAACCTTTAATGTAAGTAGTGTAAGCACTTTATAAACTCAACACGTTATCCACATATCTTAATATATACCATTAGTGAAGAGAAATGAATACTGCTACTAAACCTCCTTGGCTCATACTGTCACCAGGCCTAGCCAGTATGTGATTAATTAAACACAGATCTGTGTCTCCCTGATATCTAAGTAAATGTGGATTAAGGCAATTTTCCATGAGGTTCTAAGCATTATTTTTCACAGCTTTCAACTGAAACATTAGTTATAGGTGTCAGTGAGTGCAGCTTATGAATGGTGACAGTGTAATTTAAAATGTTGTATAGTAGTCTGGCTCTTGCATTTTTTTAAATTATGTGATGGCGTAATTAGCGCTGTGGGGCCCACCATAAAGAGCATTTGCATTTGTAAAAATCAAAATGTTGATAATAAACAAACCAGGAACACCGCAAACTCTTTTCAAAGCTGTGTTACAGAACATTATTTGTCTTTATGTATGCTGACAAGAAGTCTTATATTTTGGTTATCACTTGTGTAAGGCATTAATATTTCACCACGTTGACAAAACAACTTACAGGGATTCTGTCATGATTTTTATGGTATAGTTTTTATTACTAAATTACACTGCGTGCATTACAAATAATTCATTCTACCATTTAAAATTTTATTCTTGAACCAATAAATGTATTTTGTTTTAGTTGTAGTATTGGAGTGTAGACAGGTCATCTCAGGTCATTGTGACTGGTACTGTGCTTTCAGAAAGAGCCAGAGCAGCACAATAGAACTGATTTCAGTAACTGAAGGAGTCACAGTGGGACTTTGTTTTACTATTGAGCACTCCCATTTCTACCCCTAGTTGGGGCATGGGAGCATTTTCAGAAATGCAAGTGTTTTCGCCCACAACTCCGGGCACAGTATTTAGTAGGTATTGCTACTAAATACTGTGCCCATTGGTTAAGGCAGGTTATGGAAAGTCTAAACATATTTTCAGGGGTTTTAGGTACACTCTATTTGTTACAGTTTTGCTAATGCTAATAATCTTATTTGTTACAATTATATCAACATGCATGTGCTGAGTAGTATCAGATATCTGCCAAAAGCCTCTTGTTTCATTAAGTTTCTTTTTCTGGCTTTAGTGCAGGAGCTCAAATTGAAACTCAGGACATTTTAATAAAAATCCAGGACTGTGGACTGAGCTACCAAACTTGGGACTGTCCCTCAAAAAACAGGACAGTTGGAAGGTATGAATAAGCAGATAACTGAAGAAGCATGCAAGAACATTTGGAGTCTTGGCTGGAGGAGACGCAGTGACATGTTGTGCCATTGTGTATTTTGAGAGTCGTGTGAATGTTTGCTCCAGCTGTTTTATGCAGGATAGTAGCAGCTAAAGCTGATGCTCACACAAGAAACTAGGAAACCCTGAAAACGTAAAGCTTTAAATATGTGATTAAGCAAGCCTGTGTTGTGTTCTGCTTCTAATACCAAACTGATAGGGACAAGTCACTCCTCCAAAGAAACATATTTTCCCCAATATCCTTTGTAGCTTGCGAAATAATATATATTCTTTCCTAAGCCTCAAGCACGCTGGCATTGGAACAAAAATAGAAATTGAATCCAATTATGTGTCATGAATTGTATTTGACATTTGAGACAATTATGAGAGAGAAATAATCCATCATTTATAAAAAAAAGGCCACGAAAAAAATCATTCTTAGGTATAGTCTAAGTTGAAGGAAAAAAAAAATATGCCTTGGCCAGAACTGAGACTAATTGTGTTTATATGTCACACTGGTCTCATAAACAGCAAACACCTTTGATATCTGATGGAAGTACATTAGTAAATGCTGGCCAAAGAATACATTAGAAATGGTATTAATACAGTGCACCTAACTAACATCATTTTCACTTGCCCCTGTATGAAAATATTTCACAATGAACCTGACCTTGTTGCTGATATACATCCAAAGACAATAAAACTGCAAATGCATATGCATCACAATAAATATTCATCAGGTCTACAAGCTGCAGCTCAGCTTTGCAGAGGTTTTTGGACTGTCAGCACCCCAACTTTGGGGCTGTATTTTTATATAAAGTTCTCTGTCATTTTCCTTTTTAATACTTATTACCAGTAATATTTAATGCCACAGAATAACCCTTGTACAATGGTCTCATTATCTTCAGTTTTTATATGATGTAATTACTAATAGTTCCAGAGCTGAATCTGTTATGAGATCTTCATGGATATGTTACACATTAGGCTATTTATGACAAAGTTATTAGGCTTCATTTAATCTCCTAACAAGGCATAATGATCTTTTTATATTAAAATTCAAACCTGTAACTCACAGGTTACGTGCTGATTTATCATCACAATCATTTCATTAGTGAGATTATTCAAATTATTAAAATATTTTACATCTTGGACTGATAAGGATATTAAAGCACTAATGAAGAAGGAAATCATCAGCGTCACATACTTTTAACTAAAACAGTGAAACTGCCTCTTCTTGACTGGTGAATGATGTATTTGTTAATTTTTTAAAAAACATTTTTTGCAATGTAAAATCAAAAGAATTCAGGTTGTAAAAAGGACTTAAAAAAACTAAATTGACAGGAGAAACAATGGAGCTATGCACAGCATCAAGCCAAAGTTTCCTCAGCAAGGGGAAAAACCAGAAAGAATTTCATGTGTTGTGTTCTTTGTTCCATACAAGGGTTGGCAATGCTACAGAGTCTTCCCCCATGGTTCTAACAGCATTTTGGTGTAATCCTATTTCACTGTAATGAATTGCAGACTGAAAAGAGAGAGACATTTTCTAGCAGCTACATGAGAGACTAGGCCAGCAAAGGAGACCTGTGAGGCAGGGTTCCCACAGAAGTAAGCCTGTGTCATTTAAGGAATACTGCCAACAGCAGTAACAAGTAAAGAGGATCACTGGCGGAACATATTTATGTAGCTAGAAGCTGGCAAGCAGTCACAGGAAAACCTGTCCATTTTCTCATTGCGGTTAAAGTCTAACAGAAGAGCCCATCTGTCCCTAGCCTGGGTCTGTAAGCTGTCCCTACAGTGTATTATTTCCCCCGTATTGTATCTGTAATCTTCTGCAACACTTTCAGCCATCATATAAGCAGAAATATGCAGAGATCCAATTTGCAATAGTCTTCAGCTATATTTTCCAACCTGCCTTGCAGAATTCAGAAATACATGTATTCATGGGTTTCTACCTTCAGGGCAGACAAATTAAGGGACCACATACAACTGCACTGTATCAATGAGCTAAATATCTCGGTGCCAGTGATGCCATGGTTTTTAGATTTGACATTACAAAAAAATTTATGAAAGACCTATCTCATAGAAAATATTTATAAACAAACTGGCAAGCAGAGACAGCAATCAACAGGACTCTAATTCTATATACCTATAGTATATATATATATATATATATATATATATATATATATTTATATATATATATATATATATATATATAAATATAATTCTATATCACAATAGTTCCTGGATACATCTAAATTTCACAGTTCAAACTTTTGTTGTAGTTGCCTTCAAAAGTTTAATTAAAAAAAGAGGCGAAAAAACTGCACTGCAGGACAATTATGTTTCAACACCCTTGAGTTTGAAGCCAAAAGGTTATGGCACACTGGACAATCCAATGCCAATAATTGACAAGAATTCCTTCAAGGTATTTTACTTGAATGGAACACACCACTTGTTAGATGCTAACTAAACCCCCAGCAAATATAGGAATTAGCTGGGTTTTAATAGCTGCTGCAAGTGGTGGTGGCACACTGCATGTCATAGCCCCAAAACTACTGTAATGCTGCTGGTCACAAACATACAGGTGACATCACCAAACAAGACAACTTTGCCAAAATTGTCCATTTGCAGCTGTTCCAATTACATGGAAGGCCTTTGAAGACTTATCGGAGTTTAGATGCAGTCCTTGCCCAGAAAGATTTTCCAGCTCACCCTTTTTAAAGGGGATGTAAAAGCAAAAAATTAAATTCCATTTTTAATTCCTTTAATGAAAAAGAAACTTATCTCCATTATAATTTATTTATAAAATTTGTACAGTTTTTATAAAAAAAAACCTGACTGTATGCAGTGAAATTCCCCCTTTGTTTTACTTGCTCTGACAGCTGCAGATACTAAACTTCAGACAGTCCCTAACTGTTCTGCAGGGAAACAATCATAATTTCAAATGGAAGGGGAGAGCCCACCCCCCACCTTACTTCCCAGAACTCAAGCAGCTTTGTTTGTTTCCCTGTAAAAACTGTGTAAAGATTACTATCCAAAGACCAAGTGCAGTCTGTATATTCTGTTTGTTAATCAGTCTTGCTGTATCGGCTTCTGCCAGATATTATTTGACTTCTTATGTTTTGATAATTTATGACAATCCCTAAGCTTATTCTCCCAACTGAAGCCCAGACCACACTGAGCATGTGCGTAGTCTTGGTCTTGCAAAGATGTATAACAAAGTTACACGATGACAGCCCCTGTGCCAGCTTTGAAAGCATAAATCATTTGTTTGATTAGGCTTCTAGTGCCTTAAATTCATATTTATATTTAGTATACAAATTACAGCATTTCTAACATTATTCTATTTTAGACATTAGTTTAATATCTATTAGATACACTGCTGACCTGTTCTGAGATTGCCAGATCATTCGAAATTAGCAGTCCATGTATGGCCATCTTAAGTGTACATATACCAAGAAATCTAAATATTTATTGCATTTATTTAGCACCCCATTTAACCTAAATAATTGAGAATAAATCTCTATGTAAGGTAGCGAGCTAAGTAAACATTAAACAGACATTTACATAATGGCTATCCCATTTCCTGCAAATGATCATTTTCTTGGATGTGTTCCCTAGTGCAACAAAATGAAATATGGCTAATGTATTCGAAATTTTGTCTAGAATAATGCTGTGTCTTTTAAAACCAAAAACACCTGACATCAAAAGGAGAACTCTCCCCTTCAAATTTTGTTTCCGACTCCGGCTTCACACAAAATCTATGATAAATAGGTTACTAGTTTGCGAGCGTTGCTATGGAAACCTTTTTCTTTCAGACTATCCATTTACAAAAGGTAACATTTGCATTAAAATGTAACTAGCTTTGAATATTTTTTTTTTCTTAACTCAAGAGAGGTCATGCCACTTGTTATTAGAGCTATTATTCCAGAAACTCGTGAACAAATACCAAAGATTGGTATTTATTTATCTGTGAAAACACTTGCATAAGCAATTAAAGTATTAGTTTAATTACCTCTTTGTCAAGGACCTAGAAGAGCATTTGTCCCTGACGCTGTGCCTAAAAAAAAAAAAAAACTCCCTTTCAGAAACAGGTATATAAAATATCATGATATTGTTATTAAAGCCTAAGCAAACATAATCTGGGTCTGTGCTTTTATTAAAGCACTGTTGGTGCCAATTAAATGGCCGTTATAAAAATATAATTTACTGCTAAAACCCTTATTTTTTGGGCTAAGAAAATTCAAGTTTATTCTAGAAATTTATAGTCACTTTCTGCTAAGAAACTTTTTTTTTTTGTGTTAAATTTGTTGACAGATAAATCAAGGTAAAATGTTTAAAGTATAATTTCCCTGTAGAGTGAAGTGAGTCGGTGTTTAGGGTGGGCTTGCGGTTCTGCTATGGTACTCTGCTTTTGGTGGGCAGGAAACCTGCAGGCTTATAACTAACAGCATCCCAGTTTAGATGTACTGCTGTGAATGAATGACAAGCAGTTAATTGCTTGGAGTGGTGCTGTGACTTGAGAGACTATATATTGAAAAGCCCATTGCCTTGGCTGAATACTACAAGTGACAAGCATGTAGTAAGTCACTGAGAAGATCCAGACAAACAGACAGTGAGGGTTGTGCTTGGCACATTTGTAAAGCACCTTACACCACTGGGGGCAATTAGTCCCGGTAACTGTCCTCTTCTCTGCATTTACTCTTCTCCCTATGAGATTCCGCCCTGTCACACAGACTTTGTTGATTTGCAAATATACGTATTTAAATACACTTAAGAAAAAACCTCATATATCTGTTTGACTTGTCAGCCACTGGTCAGATCCCACATATAACAGTTTGAACGGATCCTGTAAGTGCCAATTCCTAGTATACTGTATTAATTACCCGCATTTACAAAGCATTCAACAAATTGTATTTCATTGGGGCAGTTTTTATTAGAGTTAAATAACTCACATGAATTCGAAATTCAACCTATGATTAATGTTGCAAGGAATGTTAGGAGGGAAGCCTAAATGCCTCCTCCAGCTCGCCCCTCATGATTACAACACTGACAAATTCATTTTGTGCTCCATTTTGGTGCACAGAAGTTTGTGGCTGTTCTGCCAACTGCAGAGCAAGTAGCCAAAATTATGTAGGTTTGAGTGCATTTTTGCACCCCCGGCTCCATATTTGTAAATGAGAGGTTAAGGGGCAGATTTATCAAGGGTCGAATTGATAAAAAGAAAAAAAAAAGTTATTCGAAATTAGAATTCCAATCTTTTTGAAAGTTTCAATGGAACTTCAAATCCTTCACACGAATTTAGTAAATCTGCCCCTAAATGTCTACTGCGCATCAGTCAAAATTCTGACTTGCAGCTTGTTGTTGTGCCTCTGCCCTACTGTCCCTGATCTTTGGAGTGGGACATCTTGTCAGGAATTGGCAGTTTAGGGTAAGGTATCATGGGCAGATGCGGGGAGATTTATTCGCCTGGTGACTAATTGTCTCTTCTTCTGGGGTAAAATCTCCCCGAACTGCCTTCCCGTCTGCAACAATGAAAAGTCGCCAGCGCTAAAGCAGTTGACTCACAAGGAAACTTAGGGCGACGCGTGTGCTTTAGCGCTGGCAACTTTTCATTGTAGCAGACAGGAAGGCAGTTCGGGGAGATTGTCACCCAGAAGAAGAGGCAATAAGTCGCCATCCTTATACTGGAATGTGTGGAGAAGATAAAGGCTGTTGAGTGAGTATTTGTAACTATAGTTGGGAATAATAGACCTGAGTGTGTGATAAAACTTACAAGTGTGTTGTTTTATCATCAGTTGCATACAATGACATTATCTTGAGTATGCAATGTTAACGATAGGCCTTGGCATGAGACAAAAGTAACTGAACATGTCCAGGCCGTATATCTTTACATGCCTAAGCACAGTGGTTTAGTGATAACACCAACATGCCCACTATATGGAAAAGCAGGCTTGTCTACAGAACACACACTTTACCAGATCAACTTATGTAATTGCCAGTGGTTTCATGCAGCAGGATGAAACCTGCACAAGATAAATTAAACTTCAATAGCTCCTTTTATGAAAATACTATTACATTTCTTTATGCTTTTTTTTAACTATAACATTTCTTTTTTTTTTTTTCTCATAAAAAATGCCTAAAAGTGTATACAAGTGGATCCCAACATCTCTCAACAGCAATGTTGTATGTAACAAAATGTGGAAAGAAAACGTATGCACTTCAAGAAGTCCCTAAAAGTTGCAATGCAGCCTTCAGAGAGGCAAACATTACCAACATTCTGTCAATTCACTAACTGTAAGCTCTACAGGACAGGAGCACTCCTCCTATTAACAATGATTCTTTCCTAACTGCTGTGCTTTTCACATTCCAAATTTCGATAAGCACATTTGTTCTGTGTTTTTGATTTGCAACAATTTGGAATATGTTTTTTTTCTGAAAGTAAGTATGGGTCCTGTTATCAAGATTCATAGTATCTTTATTTGGGTTTTAGTCTAGTAAAGTCTATCAAAGATGGCCTTTAGTTATTCAGAACCTTCTGGATAACAGGTTTCAATTTAATGGATCTCATACCCATAGTGGTGTTTCCAGCTGAACTCTATTAAAGGGCAATAAAGATACTATGTATACTAGTCACACAACACAAATCTAAAGGGTAGGAAAGACATAGTAATATTCACTCTGCAAAGAGGCACATTAGGAGAATAATTAAACTGAAATTGCCAAAAATTCCTTTTAAATAACATGGCAACCCAGTAGGAGAACTATACAGAAACAATAATTTTGCAGAACACTCTTTTTAATATGGTACATTGTACTTCTGGGGGTTTAAGACATGCTTGACTTACAAGGTGCTATTGCACATGAAGTAGCATACCTACAAACAACTAAGAGAAGGAAGGGAAGAAACGCTGAAACTTTTGGATGGTGGCAGGATGCAGATATGCTATCAGGGGTACTGGAACTCAAAGGGCAGCCACAACTGAAGAGCAAGAGATAAGCTGGAGGGATGCTGGTACTTATAGCTCCCCACATCTGCAAAGTCACAGATATGATGCCATGTGGTGTTTGAACTTGCTGGTCAAGCACAGTTGGGAGACAGTTTCCTCAATCATTTTCATGCACTGTATATCTTTATTTATATAGCAATCCTGAGTAGTCGCCACTGCACATTGTGACAATATACTAATAGTACAAACAAAGGAACACACATATTTATGTATACACAAACAAAAATATACAAATTAACATAGATAAAGGGGAATGATTTACAGTCAAACCCCTGCGCTGTTTTGTTGCAGTCCCATTCAGGCAAGCTTTGTTTTTTCTTTCCCAGATTTAAAAATTTCCTGGAAGTTGCGGCTTTTGGCACAGCCCCCTGAAAAACTTAAAAATTGAGGTTCTACTGTATTGACAACTGCAATGGCATTTTTTTTTACTTATGTTTGTACAAAATCACAGATTAAAAAATAGCAAAGGACCAAAGCCACTATTTTGGGATTCGTCCATTCACCTGAATCCTTTGTGAAAGATTTGGCTGAATACCGAACTAAATCCTAATGAATCCTAATTTACATATGCAAATCAGGGTCAGCAAGGAAAACGAGAGAACCATCTTTTTAACTTACTTGTTTTGTGACAAAAAGTCATGCGATTTTAAGGATTTAAAATCAGGCATAAGGAAAAAGGCCTGATCCTAGCTGAATGCTGAACCAAATCCTGAATTTGGTGCATCCCTAATATAAATGTGATCATGACTTTTTTTTTCCAAAGTGCAGAGTTTCAATCGGCCATCTAAGACTGTGCAAAGTATAATTTCGTACACAATTGCCATGTTTTTTTTTTTTACCCACTACAGCAGGAGTGTCCATACTTTAGTAATGCTGGGTCTACTTTAATTACATTGTCCCATTATGATCTACATCCATAATATCACTGTAAGCATTCTGGTCCATGGAGAATATTAATTAAATATTATACTGATTTATATTACTATATTTAAAAAACAATTATTTCTTGTACAACCTTAACAGAAGGAATAGCTAAATGAAATGAATAAAACAGAAGGGTAATTTGTTGTTTGTTGATAGTGTCTTGAGATCTACTGATCGCCTGCTAAAGGTCAACTGATAGATCCCAATCTACCTTTTGGACACCCCAGCTTTAATGGTAAGGACTTTTTGTGCCCTTGTCTGAGGCCAATTCAGTGGCCCTGCAACTGGACTTGCTGTCATAAATGACCCCTGCTATTTTTGAAACATGATTATTACTTGCAGGTTTTTACACAATTAATCAACTATTACTTATGTCCTTTGCTGCATAGTTTGTGCTTCTGAAGAGTTTGGTGGTGCAATGCCACCAAATGAAAATGTTTGGTTTAGGAAATGGAAGTTTCCAAATAAATACTGTATAAGAAGAAGAACAAAACTAATGAGTACTATTTCCCATTAAGTATTGCAAGAATGCTGCATCACCCAATCTGGCAATTTTCAGAAAAATCACATTTTCAGCATAACGTCTGCTGCATTCCTAATGCTGCACAGATAAAAGGCTGATGTGGATGTGATAAGGCTGGCGGCAGAATGTTAAGTATATTATGAGACTCAAACATCCCTGCGACCTACTAACTGGTGTTTCCTTATCTCTTGCTTGCCTGACAGCGAATTAGGCCTACTTCTCTCTTCTGGGATTAGCATAAACTTTCAGACCCAGTTGGATAACACTGACTAATGCTCTTTCTTTCTGCAAATATGAAAAAGTAATTAAAACAATTTAAAATATATCTGAATATTTTGTGTCTGATAAGCATGTCATACAATTATTATGTTTCACGCCAACCTACATATTTCTGCTCTCCTCACTTGCTTTAGGTGATTTTTGTACATTTCCTAAAAAGCAGTTTATTCTCCTATCTAAAGCCATGATTCTGTTTTCATACGAGAGCTTTTCTGAAACTCCGTAAAATCAACTCAAATCAAATAAAAGTGTGTGGGCCACATGTTGCTTTATTGCTACCATAATTATTTTACCTCTTTTTCCAAAATATATGGCTACAATAGAATGTAAATGTAAACTGGTCTAAAAAAGGCATATTGTTTCACTCACACATACAGATAAAATGATTTGCCCTTGTGCTCTCTGCAGTGGGTGCATATTCTCTTGCTGCCACGGGGCTCAATGTCACAGGATTAATCTGCTATATTAGGGCTGAACTACACGTTTGTCTTTCGTCAGATTGTGTCAGAATGACATAACGTAGGAGACAAGTCGGATGTAGTCGCAGGCGTCCAAATATAATGGGAGTGAACGAACAGTCACAAGTAAAAACTACATTCCATCCGACATGACACGACTGTCGGATGTGAAGACAGAAAGCTGCATCTTCATCCGACAGTCTTATCGTGTGTAGTTTTTACCTGTGACTTTTCGTGCAATCTCATTATATTTGGACGCCTGTGACAACATCCGAAGAAAGGTGCCTGTGGAGTTCAGCCCTTAGGGATGAGAACCTGATTCAAATTTGCAGTGAAATTCATGTTTTATGAGAGGTTAAAATTTATTTTATGATATGTTTCATTTGCTGAAACAAATTGTATTGTTTTGCCACCAGTCATGCTGCTAAGCTATGGCCAAGTACAATATACTGTTTTATTATTAAAGGAAAAAGGACATAGCTTTTAAAAATGAGAATTATTTGCATATGGTGGGAGAAAGGCAAACAGTTATATGCAAGAAATGCAGCACAGACTGACCTTTGGATGTCTAGCCACCAAAGCTGTTTGGGTTCTAAAGACTCCAGACAGCTCTGAAATCATAGATAAGAAAGGATAAAACATTTGTCGCTTCTCTATAGTTAATAAGTGATTTCTTAAGTCTAATCTTTCTTAAATAGCCATTTATATGATTTATCTTTGTGACCCATATTGATCTACAGGACAAGATTATAGAGAACATTTTTTTCAAGTGGCCTAACAGTGACATGAAAGGTATTGGTTTAGCAGATTATACTTATCTCTACTCCCTGTGGGATAAATACTGTTTATTAAGCATATGATTCACAGTGAATCAACAAAAATGTTAATACACATCTAGAGATTTCTTACCAGTTATCTACACAACCTTCTTCTTGGGGTAAATGAATGACAGTTTGATCCGGGGGTTTATATCAATATATTTTTTAAATCTAACGTACCAAAATTTCCTTTCCAAAACGTATATCCTGAGTTAGAAATGCAGAGTTCCACAGGGGCCATCCTGCATTTACTTTGGCGAACTGTAAACTACAGATACTGTATGTTTATTATCACATTTCCTGTGGCTCTAAAAAATGAACATATAACTTAAAAATAATAGGCAGTATTGAATTTAGCACTCAAAGCTAGGCAAAAACATTTCAGGTGGAAAGCAGCATGGATTAATAAAGTGAGACAAATATGGAAAAAACAGATGGGGAGCTACTGGGGCATCTTTGGAGACACAGATCTTTACTGCTAAAGGGCTGTGGTTGCCGTGGGCTGGAACAGAAGCACAAAACATAATGTACAACATTTCTAGCTACTTCTTTAGTTTAACTTTCCTTTTCCTTTAACATATCTCTGCATGGAAGAGCAAAATGGATACTATGGAGCAGTACCCTTGATTAATTATAATGATGTGCCAAGTGCAATACACTGTGCTATGTTCATTTTGTAAAACTTGTTTAAAAAAGTGTCATGTGCTGTAGGCCCTTAAGGTAGGTTAGACCAAGGATTATAAATCAGCCATCATATGGTAAAATTGCTACTACTCACAAACTTTAAAAGTAAGTGCTACTACTCACCAAACTTTAAAAGTAATTGCTACTACTCACCAAACTTTAAAAGTAAGTACACATCAAGTAAATTCAAACTGAGTCCATAGTATCTCTACGTATTCACACAAAATACATGAGTGGAAAAAAGCATTTAATAGTGCAGACATAATTATTTAAAAATAATGTGCCCCCAAACTGGGTATACTCAAATAACAAAATAACAGGAAATTGAGAATGTTGTACAAATAAAACAGGTAAATTGATACTGATATTGATATTTTTTTTCAAGTGTGATTTATTTTTTCGTTTTGTCTTATTTACTGATCCATTTTCAGGTCTTATGCACTATTTCATGCCTATGGGTTGCCTGTCTGGAGGGGACATAAACCATTGCACCCAGTTTGAAGATTGTTTCCATTTTTAGAGCATCAAAATGACAATTCTGTCTATAAAGTTGCTCAAGTCACATGTATGTCCAGAAAAAAATATTTGAGTTGGACAAAAAACAGGAAATCTGAACATTAGTATATAAGTCAGTATAGTCAGTATATACAGTATATCTGCACAACATCATTATTAAAAAAACTTTATGTTTATGTACTAGACAGAAATTAATTGTATGTCAAATCAAATTAATTGTTTTCATATATCTTTTTATTGGCCTGTCGTTTAAGGGAATTTCACTTGTTTGTTATTAGCTTATGACCTATGAGTCCATTATATGAGAACTTTCTTCATTCCTTCATTTAAGCATTCTGTACAGCATAAAGAAACAATTAGGTCAGACCCAGTGCACACTCCCCAATCACCTATTTCCAAGCCGTAGCTCATAATCAGGACACAAACCCAACAGATAGGATATTTAATTCAGCATCCCAAGCCTTCCTCTTCTTCCAATGTTTTAAGTAGCAAGATCCACCGCTAATTTTTTCAACTTTTGTCCTAAAAAAAATTCACAATACTTATATAAGGGAGTATAGAGTGTGCTACAAACTCACAATAGAAAAATGGTTCCTTACAATAAAAATAATACTTTTCAATGTTCCAAGTGGCCTAAAGGCCTCCAAACACGGGCCGATAAAAGCTGCCGACAGACAGACAAAGTTGGCAGCTTATTGGCCTGTGTGTGGGGCCATCCAATGGGCTTCCCCGATTGATATCTGGCCCTCTCCATTGGGCAGGTTAAAAAACCCAGTCAGATTGCGGAGCATCTCTGCATGTATTATTGTATATAAACATACATTTATCACTCAAGGCAAGGCCAAAATTTTTTTCCGATGTAAAAGTACTCAGAGGTGAAGATATTAAAGGAAAACTATACCCCCTGGACAATGTAGGTCTCTATAAAAATATATTGCATAAAACAACTCATATGTAAAACCCTGTTTCGTGTAAATAAACCATTTTCATAATAATATACTATTTTAATAGCATGTGCCATTGGGTAATCATTAATAGAAAATTGCCATTTTAAAAAATAAAGACAGCCTCCTGGGATTGTAGGATTCTACGGTGCACACAAACATACCAAACAAACTATAAAGTTAGGTCACATGAGCCAATTTACAGACAGACTTTTGTCTTTTGCTTCCACACTTCTTCCTGTTACAGTTAGAGTTGAAATATTTCTGGTCAGGTGATCTCTGAGACAGCACACAGACCATCATGAAATGGTGGTTCAAGGCAAGAGATGTAAAAGGGAATTATTTGCTTAAATATATATACCAGTTTGGTAAGATTCTTTAATATGTCACTTAATTTGATATAAACTGTTGCTCAAGTATTCATTTTGGGGGTATAGTTTTCCTTTAGTTTCCAACACATATCCCCCTTTTAAAAGGAAATAATTTGTATTCTCTTCTGTTTCAAGGAAATTTAAAGAAAGATGGAAGTGGTACAAAGTGAAGAAATTTCCCCTGGGTTGTAGTCAGCTCTCTAAAGTAGTAATTTACTTTTGTATATTCACTGAAATCAGTTATTTTGGTAAATTAACAGTAAAGCTTTCAAACAGCCAAGCCTGCACTGAAATATTTCCATTTTGTGCTTAAACATTGTGAGTAGCAAATTGATTAAAATGCTTTTAAAATAAACAAAATTAGAAGTTAATGGAACTTATAAAATGCACTCGATGCAAGTCTATGATCCAGAACTACTTTGTTAAGATTGAATTAAAAGTGCTGTTTGTCTTGGTTATTAATTGAAATACCTCTCTGTGTAGGCAGCATCATAAGAGGATTGAGTTGAAATAATGGAGTATATACTGTAGATTGCACCCAGAAGTGTCAGCAGTACCTGCCCTAAATGTATTGTCCCATGAAAAAACTATGTATATCTGTGGTCATAGTACCGTCAAGCAAAGGGGTACGCCCTGAAACGTTGCACGTTCGCTCACAATAAAATAGCAAGGGGTTACCCTGCTTGGAATTTGCCTTGAGTGCCAGTGTTTTTTTAAGTGACTTCAAGTGTTGGAGGGATGCCGGATCCTCTATGCTGAGCACCGGGCTATCTTATACTTATTTTTTGGCTGGGTGAGTGCGGAGCTATATCTATTTTTATAATTATGAATTCCCAGACTGAAGAAAACAAGATTAAAATAATTTATATAGTGTAATTAATGTTCATTTTGCTTGACTAATGTGATAAAATAGGATTTTGAATATTTTTTTTGGGGTGACGGGTCCACTTTAAATCTATTTTTCAACATTTTTAAATTTAAAATTGAAATCTGTCATTGTGCTAGGCATGTTGTTAATTTTCCAACTGTTCATGTGAGTTGTGTCTTCAGGCACACTTTACTGCTGAACTTCAAGTTGAAGTAATAGCATACCATCCCTTTTCCCCCAAACAGTCTATCAATAGAACAATGGAAAGGTAACCAGATAATAGCTCCCAGACACCTACATTACTAAAAAATACTCTCTACCCCACCTAGTGGTAGATATGAGAACAGCACTCAATACTAAAAATCCAAGTCCAGCTAACCCAAGTCACAATTTCGTCTGTAGGAGAAGCAATAACCTATCTGAAAGCAGCATGAAGTACTGGCTCATTCTGAAAGCACATAAGCAGGCACAATCACCTGAGATGGCTGCATACACGCCAATAATACAACTAAAGAATACATTTATTGGTTTACGAATACAATTTTAAATGTATCATTTGCAATATACATCATGCAGTTAAAAACTATACTATAAAAATTAGAATCCCTTTAAAGTTATGCATATGCTGCAGTCATGTGCCTAAGATGCCAGCCATCCATATAACCTTGAAGCACAGCATATAATTAGTCCTGAAGGAAAATCATGGAAGCTTACAAACTAAATCTGGGATATCAATACTAGATGGATAGATACCACACAATGCTGCAGTGCATGTAGTGATTATAATGTAGCACTTTAACCTAACTGCAATATACAAGGCTATTAGTGATCACTGAAGGTCCTGTAACCCTGTAAATTAGGGGACTGAAGGCTAAGTGCTTTTATACAGGTCAGTAAACACCTATATGACTTTTAATACCCTTATTAATTTTAGTAAGTTTACCTTATACAGTAGAACACACTAAAAATATAACTGTTATTAAACATTCTATATTTTGATTATACATCTATAATTTATGAATGATGTCTTCAGAAAATGTCTCTCAGCTTAGATATATATATATAACTCTGAGGCAACACACAAACCATCATGAAATGGTGGTTCAAGGCAAGAGATGTAAAAGATCAATATTTACTCAATTTTTATATATATATATATATATATATATATAAAAATTGAGTAAATATTGCACCATTTCATGATGGTTTGTGTGTTGCCTCAGAGTTCACCTGACCAGGAATACGACAACTCTAAGGGGCACATTTACTAAGGGTCAAAGTGAAAATTCGAACTAAAAAAATTTCTAAGTAAATTTTGGCTATTTCGACTATCAAATAGCCCAAAATTCGATTTGAATTGAATAAATTAAAATTTTGAAGTACTGTCTCTTCGAATTCAACACTTCTCCACCTTAAACCTGCCAAATTGCTATTTTAGCCTATGGGGGACCTCCTGGAACCTTTAGGTAAATTTTTTGAAATTCGAAGGATATGTACCAAAATTGTTCAAATCATTCGAATTGAACAATGCATTCAAACGATTCAAACTATTTTTATTTGATCAAAACTAGACCTATTAAATCCATTTTTGATTGAAAATACCCTTAGACCCATTAGATGGCTGAATTTCAATTTTTTTAAATAAAAAATTCGACCCTTAGTAAATCTGCCCCTAACTGTAACAGGAAGAAGTATGGCAGCAAAAAGCAGAACTCTGTTAATTGGCTCATGTGACTTGTTGTTTTTTGCTTTTGTGTGAACTGTGAACCCTACGATCCCAGGGGGCTGTCATTTTTTAAAATGGCACATACTACTAAAAAAAAGTTTAGCATTATGAAAATGGTTTATTTACATGAAGCAGGGTTTTAAATATGTTTTATTCAATATATTAGTTGTATAGTAGGTGTTTTATTCAATATATTTTTATAGAGACCTACATTATTTGGTGGTATAGTTTTCATTTAAGATATGACAGTGGTTTTCAGGCTTTATCAATCCCCTCTTTGAGGTTCAACATTTGGTCAGGAACTTCCTTAGTCATAAATTTGCAGGTATGTCAAAGCATTTTAATATCAAACAATAAAGAAACAATAAAGGAGCACCCTCTAGGTTAGCAGGTAAAACAAAGACTAGATAAGTCAATGAACAGAGCCTATAGTCTATATAATAATTCACTTAAAGTGGACCTGTCACCCAGACACAAACTAACATCTGTATAATAAAAGGCCTTTTCAAATTAAACATGAAAACGAATTTCAAATTTTTATTAAAGCATTCATAGCTGTTTTAAGCTCATTTCAAAATCTTAGCTGTCTGCCTTAGGCATAGAGGCAGGGCAGAAAATTACTTTCACTTTCCATTCAGCACTTCCTAGATGCCACTGCTCTCCCCACACATCCCCCCAGTTCTCTTAAGCATTTAATTGTGTAGCCAGGACATGTGCACAGACATTGGGTCCCCCATTCTGGTGCACAAACAAGATTCTGAGATGATGCAAGGCTTGTCTTAATAACAGTGTCCACAAAATGGCTCCTGCCAGCTTGCTATAATTATGAATTCCCAGACTGAAGGAAACAAGAATAAAATAATTTATATAGTGTAATTTATGTTTTTATGTTTTGTAGAAGATAAGGAAGTGAACTGCTTCTTCCCCTGACATCACATTATCATATATCCACTTTTTTGATCCAGAGGAAGGCAAAAAACCCAGCCTGAAGCCACTGTGAATTATGCCCCAAGAGGGGAAAAATTCCTTCATGACCCCAATGGCGATCAGAAACATTCCCTGGATCAAGCATTTGACATTCATTAAAACTGAATAATAACATGCAATCTCTCTAATGTTTATGCTGTATAACTATACCGAAACCATAATATAACTATATATATAAGAATACATTCACATTTGCTTATTAATAGATAATATGATAACATAAACAGAAAGTCCTGACATTTCACAAAATATGAAAAAAGGGAGGGTGGGTGGGATGTTTCTACGTTTTCTAGAAGATAAGGAAGTGAACTGCTTCTTCCCCTGACATCACATCCCTGTCTTTCTCCACCCCCAGCCTGGCATTTCCCTTCCTTATTGCATTCTTTCTCACCTACTCACAGCTACATCTGATTTTGCCAGTCTTTTAATATAAACCAGTGTAATTTGTCTGCTGGTCTTTCGTATCCCTTGTCATGAAGCCCCTGCATTCATAGCTCCAGGGCTTTCCTGTCTTCTCTTGTTTATTTGTACCTTGCATAAGGGGCAGTGTTATAATGCAGTTGATGAGTCAGCTAACTGTGATAAAAAGAGTGAAGGTTTTGCAAACAAAAAAGGATAAGCCATTTTAAGACTTTGGTGCCAATTTCCACTACTTTTAACACTACAAAATAAGTTTGTCAAATAGATAGAAAACAAGTTAAATATTCCAGTAAATGTATTCTTTCTAAATAAGCACATCCAGAAAAACTTAAGAGTGTGTAAATATTTTACCCAGCTGCTGCATGTATTGGCTGGTGAAAGAAGTTAAGATTACATACTGAAGATTATATAAAGAGAAAGGGTATTCCTTCATTAGGGTGGTTGTTAATGGTACATTCTCTACTTGGAGTAAGGTTCTTAGTGGGGTCCCTCA
>CM044447.1:89221618-89252297 GCA_024363595.1 Xenopus borealis | reverse complement strand
TGGACGCGAGTCTTTTTTCAGCCTAACTTACTATGTTACTATGTTACTATGTATTACAACAACTGCAATGGAAATAATGAAATACTATCACTTCACAATGTTACACCCTTCCTGTGATGGAGTTTATTTCTTCTTTTTAGTTTTACTTGATGAGGTTTATATCCAATGTTTTGTTGCCAATATTCACATATATCTAACAATTTACGCTGACAGTAAAGTTGCCATGTCATTTCTTTGAAACTAATTCCATATGAAGTCAACATGCTAAGTGGCTAATTAACAATTTATTTAGACACGTTGCAAATATGCAAAGAAATCATTGTTTGGTAGGTATCTATATTCCTTGGGAATTATCAATTTAGAATGCTGATTTCATATGAGTACAATTTTAAAGGAAAGATGACTCTATATAACAACCCATTTTCTGAGTAGGTTACACTACTAGGAAGCAAGATTTTTTCCAAAGCAATTATTACCACCAAACATGACAAATTATATAACAGTTTAAGAGATCATGTATCTACAGAGAGCAATGGAACTAACTTTATGCTTGCTTTCAAACAAAGACATTATAGAGTCAGTTGGGATATGGGATTCCAGTCAACAATGAATGAGTAAGTGGATGTCCATACTGTACAATGAGTGCACAGAGAATAAAAAGATAGACATTCATACAGGACCGGTGGACTGCATGCAGCATATTTTGAGGTCCTTCTTTACACAGGGTAATTGCACACAATGCATTTTCTCCACCAGCAGAGAACATATTAATCCTTTATGATCTGCTTCATGTTGCTGCAGCACTGACAGAATTTTGGTGTGAAAAACTGCAAACTCTGAAATCTGTTGATTAGAGCAGATAGGTATTACCTCCTCGTACATTTTAGGAGACCCTCAGTTATGCAGAGAAGGCACCAACATGAGAAGCAAACTAATGCATATCAGGGATGCCCACCCTGTGAGTCTTGAAATGTTAATGCATTACAGCTCTTAGAATTAAACATTTCAGGTTGGTGGTGACTCAGAGCCTCCCTGTGGAAAATAATTAAAACATTTAAGAAACTGTGCACAATATGTGCCTTTTATACTTTTCTTTAACACTTTTTCCTTGCAGAGCCCATTCCCTATTCCCTATGTTAAAATGAACTCTGGATTTAAGTGATATTGAAAATATTTTTTATATTATCTTGACAAAATGTCTTCCATTTGTTGTATGTGATTACACAAGTTGTGTTTGGCCCAAACCACCTTGAGTAAGTACAACAACAACAGCTTGCCCTAATGTTTTGCAAATAATAAATATATTTGCGAGAAGACCAATAGTGGCACATTTCTCTAGATTTTCCTCTGTTGAGCTTTACATAGTTACATAGTTAAATTGGGTTGAAAAAAGACAAAGTCCATCAAGTTCAAACCCTCTAAATGAAAACCCAGCGCACACACACACCCCTCTATACCTTCACATAAATTATATATGCCCATATACTAACTATAGAGTTTAGTATCACAATAACATTTGATATTATGTCTGTCCAAGAAATCATCAGAGCCCCAAGCCCAGAATCAGTCATCACATTACCTGGTAGTGCATTCCACAACCTTACTGTCCTCACTGTGAAGAGCCTCCTACGCTGCTTCAAATGAAAGTCCTTTTCTTCTAGTCTGAAGGGGTGGCCTCTGGTGCGGTGATCCTCTTTATGGGTAAAAAGGTCCCCTGCTATTTGTCTATAATGTCCTCTTATGTATTTGTAAAGTGCAATCATGTCCCCTTGCAACATGGACAGTCTACCCTCATAATTTAAGTCTTCCATCCCTCTAAGAGCTTAGTTGCACACCTCTGCAGCCCATTTATATCCCTCTTAAGGACTGGAGTCCAAAACTGCACTGCATACTCCAGATGAGGCCTTACTAGGGTTCTATAAAGAGGCATAATTATGTTTTCATCCCTTGAGTTTATGCTCTTTTTATGTAGGACAGAACTTTATTTGCTTTAGTAGCTACATAATGACACTGCCCAGAATTAGACAACTTGTTATCTATAAAAACTCCCAACACACTGCCATTTAGTGAATAACTTGAATTTATGTTATTTTTGCCAAAGTGCATTACGTTGCATTTATCAACATTGAACCTCATTTTCCAGTTTGCTGCCCAGTTTCCCAACTTAGACAAATCACTCTGCAAAGTGGCAGCATCCTGCATGGAACCTATAGCATTGCACAATTTAGTATCATCTGCAAAAATAGAAACCGTATTTCAATGTCCACCTCCAGGTCATTAATAAACAAGTAGAAAAGCAAGGGACCCAGTACAGAGCCCTATGGTACCCCACTAACAACACTGGTTCAATTAGAAAATGTTCCATTTATCACCACTCTTTGTAGTCTTTATTTTATTCAGTTCTCTACCCAGGTACAAATACTATTTTCCAGGCCAACATTCCTTAATTTAGCCAGTAACTTTCTGTGTGGCACTGTATCAAATGCTTTAGCAAAGTCTAAGTAAATCACATCCACTGCCTCCCAGAATCAAGGTCCCTGTTTATCTTCTCAAAAAAAAAAAGAAATTAAGTTAGTCTAGCAAGATCTATTACACATAAAAACAGGCTGGAACAAACTCATAGTATTATTTACTATAAAGTCCAGTATCTTATCCTTTATTAACCCTTTGAAAAGCTTTCCTACCACCGACATCAGACTAACTGGCCTATAGTTTTGAGGCCGATCCCTTTTTGAATAGCAGCACCACATTAGCAATTCGTCAGCCTCTTGGCACCATGCTAGACCTCAATGAATCCTGAAAAATTAAGTAAAGAGTTTTGGCAATCACAGAGCTAAGCTCGCTAAGTACCCTGGGATGAATACCATCTGGCCCCAGACCTTTGTTTACCTTAATATGTTCCAGTCTCTTTTGAATTTTATCATGTGTGAACAATGCATCATTAGATGTACAGTATTACTAGAATTGGGACTATTAATAAGGAAACCATCATAAGCTGGTTCCTCATTTGTGTAGACAGACAAAAAATATGTGTTCAGAATCTGAGCTTTTAGCTTGTTCTCATCAACCAGCTGATCCCCTCTGATATTAAAGGTCCCACACATTCCTGCTTCCTTTTTTTTACTATTAACATATTTAAAAATTATTTTGGATTATTTTTACTGCTTACTGCAATATCCTTTTCCCTATTGATTTTAGCTTGCCTGATAGCTGTTTTGTATAATTTATTGGCCTCCTTGTACCCTTATAAATGTTTTGGCTGTCCCAGCTAACTTGAAAGCCTTAAAAGCACATCTTTTCTTACCCACCAACACTTCTATTGAACCAAAAAGGTTTTGCTTTGCAACAACATTCCTTGCTTAAAAGGGAAATATACTGACATGTATATTTATAAGTGACAACATGTGAATAAGGCTCCTGGGACCAACAGTTATGGATCTTTAGTCTGTTTTGTGTGTTGAAGCAAAGACTATTATGTGGTAGAGGTTTCATATACATGTAACAATAATGATCCTTTTTACCTACTAAGGCAATTGTGTTAAAAAATGCATATTTGGTGGTTTTGTGAGTTTATTAGTCAGAAAAGCTTGTGGAGGAGAAAACCACTGGTGTTGCACAAATATGCAATTTCTCCCATTGCATTACAGGATAGGAATGCTTATAACTAAAACCTTAGTTTCTATCCACAATCCAAAGAAAACAACTGAGGTTTCTGGAAGGGTAATGTACTGAAAATCCAGTATCCTGAGCTTGGAATTATTTGCTCATTAAAATACAAAGTAGTCTACTTTAACTTTTTTTTTATTAAACAGAAGTGCGTAATTCTTTTTTGTTGGAAAAATAAAGAAAGGCAAAACCATATTTTCTCTTGTATTTTGGAGTGGTGACAAATGAAAGATACTGTAGTCACGTAATGGTCAAATGATTTATTGTACCCTTCTGAGATTTCAAAAACTGGTTGGACTGCAAATTTATACAGTACTGCAAAAGTACTATTAGTCAATATGACGGTGTGACAATAAGGAGCAGAAAATAATTTGTGAATTAGGGTTATCTTGCTTCTCGTTGTATATCTGCTTTGGACACCATACTGCTAAAACATTACCAAAGGTTGTTCTAAGAACACACAAGTACAAAAGTAGAAAATGTCAGTATTATGCATGGTAGCACTGTCTGGTTACTGGGCATTATTGAAGCATTTAGTGTAATCAATACACTAAGTTTTTGTAGACTGTATAGAAATTTTTTATGTAATTTTTTAGAATTAGTATGCAATGTGTGTGCAATGTAAATTATACACAACACTTGCTTGGAAACATTCACTGCATAGTGTATGGACGTTAGATTTAACCTAGAATGAATAATTTATGGTGTATGTATTTGTCTGTGTGTATTATTGTGGGTTTTTTAAAATAATTTTAAGATGATGGACCCAGTTGTAAGCCTACATTTGTGCAGAACCCCTCTAACAAAGTCCAGATACCAAACTATTTTCATATTTGTCATCCTGTAATATTTCTCAAAAATCTCCAGAAAAGTGAATGTGTTTTTCCTAAATCTTATTTTAGGTTGAGCTTCCTATCTGCTGCTTTTTATCATCCTGGTGATGAGCCTCATAGTTTGGGAACCTCTGGTTTAAGGGTAACATTGATCAGTACTATTGCTGGCCTTTTGCCAATGAGAGATAAGTCCCAATACAGTATTTCTGCAGGATCTGGACTTTGCAACAGGAAACTGATCTTATTAGACAGCGCATGATATCACTATGGGTGATTGCACAACGGAATCTATTAATCCAGTGATGCTAGAGAAACAGATGTGTATTAGAGTATAGATATAGCTAGCCAGATGTGTTTTCCAAAGGCAGTAATGCATTTAGCATTTTTAAAGCCTTTACAATAAATGTTCCTTTAAATGTTACCATTTAGTTAATTTATTTGTGCAATAAAACAGACTTTTATCATGTAGTGGCAGAACTATCAGGGTAGCCCACCAGCTAAGGGGTAAATGTCCCAGATTTACATATTACTTACATTTAATCAAAGATGGTTGAATTATAACACCTTTGGAGGTGTTGTAGGGGGTTGGCTATACAGCAACAGCTGAAAGGCTGAAGACCGGGCAACCCTAATTTTAATTTTTCTTCTCAATTTTCACAGATGTCTTAAAATACCTTGGACCTTGTATTATCAGACTTGTAGTATTTGGAAAATAGATATTCTAAGGGAGTTTAAAGTTTGGGGCCCGTGCGTTGGCCATAAATTAATAGCCTCCACCGTCTTAAACACACTACCACTGATATGATGGAGCCCCTGTACTGTTAATATATCAGACCCAGACTGAAAATGCCCACACTGTTCATCTGTTCACACTTCATACAAACAGCTTGAGAGGGACCGGAAATGTCACTGTATGTAACACAGTGTGAACTGTTTATCTTACTCTGGTCCTGATAGGCTTCTCTTTGCCCAACTGTGCAGAACTATAACTCTCTTGTGAGACCCACTGCAACAACCACCAAACTACAATTAACCCTACTCCTTAAGTGTCACCGTTGGAATGGGGCAAGTGCAGGTGGGTACTTACAAATGTTCAATATGGATACAAGCTTTTCTGCAGGTTTTAACAAAGATCTTATCCCAGGTGCTGTCCAACTCGCTAGAAAGGTGCTGTCCAATTCACTACAAAAAGAAGCTCTTCATATGGTGTAAAAATGTTACTTTAATAGCATATTTTAATATTATACTCACATAAAACCATATTTGTACCCACCTGCACTTGCCCCCTTCCAACGGTGACCCTTAAGGAGTAGGGTTAATTGTAGTTTGGTGGCTGTTGCAGTGGGTCTCACGAGAGAGTTATAGTTCTGCACAACTATTAAAAGAATACTACACTATATTTCAAAGTTAGTTTTTGAAAGTTTGACTGTATTTGACACACATGCAATTTAACCTATTTTTAAAGTTAAATATGGAAAAAAGTTTACAACAATTTTTTTTTTTCGATTTAATAGTTCTTTACAACAATGGCAGCATAAATCTACAGTACAACCATATGCTGTGTCTGAAAGCGTGAATTTGCACAAATACAGCTGCCAATAACAACCAACTTGCAATTAGTTTAAAAAAAATTAGAATATAGTAGCAAAGACCTGGTTGTTATTGACAACTTAATTTGTGCTATTTAGCATTTATGTTTGTAAAGAAGCCTGCTTCTATATCCAGTTGTAGGTCTTCACTTTAAGCTGCATTTAGAATTATTTGGTTATTTGTTAAAGGGCGAGTTGTGTTTTTCCCCAAATATTTTATTTTGTCAAGGGTAGTTTCACTAAAAACTCAAAATTTTAATGAAAAAAAAAAGATTTTTTGAGATTTATTATGCCCCGAAGCTGCAAAAAGTCAGAATATGAAATTACACCAGCTAAAACCTGTCAAGGTCTTGTAGAAGTCAATGTCAGAGGTCCCTTGAACCATATGAAGATGTTTTTATCCTTCGTGATTTTTTCAGGGGGGTTGTGGTTTGCACTTGAAAACTTAATCAATTCGAGGTATTTAAGGTTTTTTTTGCTGATAACGCAATCAATTCAAGTATTTGAGTTTTTTGCTCAATTGCCTCGAGTTTTTTACAGTCAAGTTTTTTCATAAATAAGCCTTCTGAAATCAGAAGGTATTCACGTGTCTCGTGCCATACACATAACATTGCTGGATGCCAAAAATTAGAGTATTAATTCTCCCATAAGGCATCATAGGCGAAAACATGTAAATCACTCCTTTATGTCCCTTTGGCCAACTATGCATCCTGAACCGTTGGATTATAGCACAGATACAGCTTTATGGTTCAAAGCCATATATCCAAACTTGCAGACAGCCTGTTTTAATCTTGTTAGATCTAATCAGGGCAAGAGATTGGAACATGGCTTCTGAGGGTAGGACTTGAAGGGAAAGGAAATGAAAAACCGAACCGGGTTTGGGAAAAGACTGAACGGTAGTGATGGGCGAATTTATTCGCCTAGGTCGAATTCGCAGCGAATTCCCGCGATTCGCCGCTGGCGAATAAATTCGCGAATCGCCAGCGAAATTTGGCTTGGCGAAAATTCGCCGAAAAACGACAAAATCGTCCCACGACTCGTTTTGCGAATTTTTTGCCGATTCGCGAATTTCTCTAGCGAATTTCGGCGAAGCGAATCGCGAAGCGAATCGCGGGAGATTCGCCCATCACTACTGAACGGAGCCAAAAAGTTCTTCACAAGCAATTACATGCAAAGTGAAGCCTTCTGAAATCAGAAGGTATTTACTAGTCGTATGCCATACACATACCATTGTCTAGATGCATATGGCCCTGCATCTGTGCTATAAACCAATGGTTCTGGATGCATAGTTGGCCAAAGGGACATAAAGGAGTGAATTGCATGTCTCCGCCCATGATGACTTATGGGAGATTTAAAACTCAAATTTTTGGCATCTAGGCAATGCTATGTGTATGAGACAAGTAAACACCTTCTGATTTCAGAAGGTTTCACTTTGCATGTAATTGCTTTTGAAGGGCTTTTTGGCTCCTTTCAGTCCTTCTCACCCTAAACAGGTTAGGTTTTCCGTTTCATAAATAAGCAAACATTTGAGTTTTGAATTTATTCGAGATAGAAAAAACTCACAAAACCTCAATGTTTATGACATTTATGCAAAGCATTTTAAAAAAAAAAGTCAGAATGAAGTAAGTACAATTATTTGCAGCTTTTTGCAAGTGAGATTATACACCATGAAGTCTGTACTGACAGTGCTTTACGTTTCCTAGGCATTTAATGGGAATTCTAACATTTTCTAGTGATATATCTGTTCAATGGTTGAGCAGCCTTAAAATGACATAGCAGCAGTGCCAGGGACAAGATGCATGTAAAGGGAATGTGATTAGCTGTCCAGTTTTAAAGACTGGTGGAAGGAGTCCCTTGGAGACTTGTCATTAATGGAAGGAGATGAATATGTTCTCCCTTTAAAGGTTAGATGTCAAACGCTGCATGTTCTGCAGGTGTAGGCACCAATGTACTCAGAGCGCAGCAAAGACATTAGTATTCTAAGCTTGTTCCAGGCACGATGCATTGCTTAGCAACTCCTGGATTTAGCTGACCCCAGTTCATGTAACCAACTGTGTCTCAACATGCCTTGTTGGTTAAAAGTTTGGAGAGAAGACATCGCACACTGGAAACTGATTTACACAGAGGAAACTAAATCAATCTCACTGGAGCAACCTGTGTTCTCTTACAGATCCTAATATGCATCTGTAAAACCTCTGCCATGTAAAGACTTCAGTACAAGGATCAAGAGCTTTAAACTGCATCTCTTTGTGCAACGTTTAACGCTTTTGTTTCCTGGAGGATTTACATAACAGCATATTGCAAATAAGCGCAGGGATCGAGGATCTCTTTTATAAACGGCTTTATAAATACAATATACTTCATCATACTTCATTATAAAATGGATTTCTCTGTATTCACTAACTGTAAGGTATACAGAAAACAAAATGCAAAGTTATTGTGCTAGAAGCAATGAAAAGTCAAGTATTGCAAGCTACAAATGACACACAGTTTGTTAAAGGAGAAAATGGCTTCAACCCTAGGTTAAGTTAGAAAACAATAGAATGCTTGTTTATTATTGCCCTTTCCAGGGCAATTTTCTTCACCTACTCTGCCTTTTAATTGCTTGTTGGCTCCCCAGACATAATGCTTTGCCACTTGGGCAATAATAATTTGCTATTGCTGGCTAGATGGGTAGAGCTGAGGTTTAACACATTGGATTGAAGAACTGACCTTGCTCTGTTTACCGTGACCATTGTTCATGGTTGTACTGGGTGACGCTTGTGGGGCCATGACCTAAGGTAATGAACAGCTAGGAAAGGAGGTTGTATAAAATTCCACTAAAGTAATATAAAGCAAAATTAATTCTCTCATTTCTATTCACAACACTAGTGTATAAAATTATTATACTACACAAGAGCAATGAATATCCTGTAAATTATATATTTTTAAACAATGATTAGTGATGTCATTGTAATTTCTGTCACATGACTTTGGCCTTGTGCTTTTATGTGTCATGGAACTCATCTCTAACTTATAATATCCTTATATTTTACAATAGGGGGTATTTTATTCACTATATAATGACTACACACAAGATTTAACAACAGGGTAACCATTTGCCACTCTGAGAGCATTTTTCTATACTAGTCACTAAAAATTTTTTTACTTGAATTATCAAAAATTAGCAGCTTAAAGGGGAAATTTAAAGTTTGTGGGATATTGAATTCTGACATTTTCAAGTGATTACAATTTTTATTTTTTCCTGTTGTATAACCTGATGTCCATCAAACATTATCATTAAGAATCTCCAAATCATGGGACCTACTGTAGACATTTGATACACTGTTTTTTTTTCAATGCACTTTCATGCAAATACAGTAGTACCAAGACAAACAGGATCATTGCCATACCTTCTGGGAAACCAAGTCACTGTGAGTCATTTCAATTAAGTTTTGTATTTCTTCTTATTGTGGTTTTGGGAGAAACTGCAGAAATATGGCAATTTTACCTCAGACTTGGCCAAGATTCAGGAAATTCACAAAACAAAAGCACCAAAGGTAGACTTTTTTTGTGGCAATAAATAATATCACAACAGTTTAAAGTTATGGCAAACAGTAACTAATCATGTAGCATTGTGAATTTTGTAGTCTAAAAACATGTCCTAATTGAAAACATATTCTGCTAACCATAAAAGTCTTGTAGTAATGAACTGGTTTCCAGTGGCCCCAAGCTAAGCATTTCCCCAGTTCCTCTAACAAAATGTACACCCTTTTAGGTACAGGGAGCACATACAGTGAAAATTCAATAAGCACATCATTACATTAATGTAGATATGTAGACTCCAAGCAGCTGGCAGGAAGTTGTATTTCCTGGTGAATCTGGATTTGACTCTGGCTTTGACCCCGGCCCCCCTCATCAAACCCAATATTTAGATAACTCTGAAAATCAGATATTAAGTCTTCTTGGGCTTCCTTGCATACATGTGGGATATCAGGATTGATACCACTTGTTAGAATGGTAAGGGATGCCAAAATACATTTATTTTTAATAAATCCCCCCTCTTTAGGGCTACAGCCATCCTAATTTCCAGGCCCCAGTCACTATGGAGTACTAGGAGTTAGATTCTTCTTGTTTTTCTCTGTGAGAAAAAGGAGTAGCTGACTTATGAAAGTCTTATCTATTGAGTCAAGTTTGACTGTTTGGGCTGCTTTAACGCTGAAAATACACTGGTTAGAAAAGTGCCTTGTCCTGGGATGATATAACTGCAATTGAATAGTGATGGGCGAATCTCCCGCGATTCGCTTCGCAAATTTCTCTAGAAATTCGCGAATCGGCGAAAAATTCGCGAAACGAGTAGCGGGACGATTTTGTCGCGCGTCGCGTCAACTTTGACGCGTCGCGTCGTTTTCGGCGCGCGCCGCGTCGTTTTCGGCGCATCGTTTTGATCGCGTCAAAGACGACACGCGACTGACGCGCGACTCGTTTTTCGGCGAAATTTTGCCAAACTAAATTTCGCTGGTGATTCGCGAATTTATTCGCCAGCGGCGAATCGCGGGAATTCGCCGCGAATTCGACCTAGGCGAATAAATTCGCCCATCACTACAATTGAACATCTAATATAAGTGAATCCTAACTTGCATGAGTGCACTTTTGTACCTTATAGTAAACTGATCTAAACCAATTGGTTGCTATTGGAATCTACCCTGTGGCAAAGGCAGTTTCAAGTGCCTCCATTTAATGCTCTGTATTCCCTAGGTCTCATCACAATTTTGTGTTTGGTTATATGGCTTCTGTATATTCAATCTACATGCAACCTCCAAAATAAACAAAAAACAAGAGAAAACAAAAGGAAAAAACAACAAAATCTTACAAACTCTTTTTTCCTTAGATAAGTAAGGTCGGCAAATCTGAGATATATAGCAATGATAAATAGGAGACATTAAATCTAAACATAACATGCAGAAAAAAACAACAAGAAATATTAACTTTGCAACGACTAGCTCAATATATTCATGAAATGTACATAAATAGTTTTAGGGTAGGGCAAATAAGGAACACCACAGATAAATAATGGACGGGAAGATGTGAGTATTGAAATGAAGGCCAGTAAATGTGTCGGTAAGAAAAATAGCTGGTTTCAAACTAATTCCTAGCTATATAAATATACACATTTATGCATCCCAGTTGGTTGTCAATCTGCTGTTATCATTTTCTGTCTATTATTTTTCTCCTTCAAAACTCTCTGGTGGCACATAACTGTGCTTACACATATACTGAAAGTCTCCTTGTCACTCCATATTGCTTCAAACACATTTGTATTCTAAAATGTGAGATTTTATTTTTTTCCAAGCTATTGTGAAGAACAAACACGTAAACCAAACAGAAAGAAAAACAGGTAAACTCAGGATACAGAATGAATTTGGTCCATAATATGCCATAGAATAAAACACAAAAATGAAGACCAAATCTTGTAGCAATAATACAATGGATACTTCAGAACTTTGATGTCTTCTCACTTTTAAAAACATACTCAAAACTAATTGTATATTCCTTCATAAAGATAATGGGTGTGAGACTAAGAATTTTTACTGTTGCACTGAATTCCCCTAAATTGCAATTTTAACCATATATAACTTGAGAGAATATGTGATGTTGTCCAATAACAAGATGAGAAAACAATTCACCTTATTGTGCCAGAAGGATCTTGCAGTTGCTATAATCATATCCTTATATAGAAGAGCATAACCTATCTCCATTTCATTATTGGAATGTTAAAGGTAATGATGCAGCTATTGGTGTTGTTTACATTATATACAGTAACTTGGATCAGATCAATTCAAGATTATTTTCTCTTTGGTTTTAACATGAAGTGAGACATACCCATGTCTGTTCATACTCCAGAGGTCTTCCCAACTCATCATCATCTTCATGCATTAGAAAAACTTCCTGTTTTGCTTGGTGGAACTCCATCCGCAGCTGCTGGATACGATCTGCGGTACCAGATGTTGAGCGACCACTGAAAAAGCAAAGTCAACAGAATGAATACATGATCATACCCCCAAATTTGTTCCAATACAAATTTGAAAAGTTTAAACATACTTCAATGAGGTCTGATACCATCTGGATTGTTTTAGTGCTAGGAAATACATTTCTTAAAGACAATGAAATGTCCTTCATTATCTAAAAACCAGGGGGCATGAATATTCAGTGTTATAAACACAATTGTTAAAAAAAAATTCTTCCATTTCCCAAAAGCTGAAATAATACTGAGCAAAGAATAGGCAAGCTTGAATCTTTATTCATGTCAACACCTGCAAGAAAGCATTTTTCATGCATAAAAGGCCATTCTACTTTGCAAGAAAAAGAAGAAGAGAAAAGAAAAACATCTACTAAATGAGAAATAATCATCACACATACTTCCCTGCTGGAAGCAACCGTGAAGAATCATCTATTTTTTATTTGTTGGCTCCTGGTGGGCCTTCATTATTCATAACCACCTTACTTCTTCATAATGACCTTTCCCAACCCTAAACTATACAGAAAGGTGTTAAAATTCTTTTCCCTTCAAAATGTCACTGAATACAGTACACATTTCTCCTCCTTAAAAGCAAAATGCCAGTACTTTTACCAAAGCAACTGTATGGGGAGAATGTCAAGAACAAGAAATGATAATTATTAGTAAAATGCACAGACAAACTACTGTAACAGGTGCCTAATGGCACAATTTCATTGAATTAATTTGCCTTTGAATTGGTCACAGTTTTGATAAAACCTAACATTTCCCAGTATATTTTTGATAGATTTAGTTTATTCATGGTACTTCTATTTTATACAACAAAAACATGACAAATTATATCTGCATGACAAGGTCTCATTCACCAAGTGCAAGACAGATTGAAATGTATTGTCTCATTCCACTCTGCCAAAAACATTTACAAAGCCCACAAAAAAAGCTGGCACACCAATTTACAAAAATAGTAACAGATGATATCTGTGATTTGGCACCAAATTTAGGTACACCTTGTTTAGAGAAGGCATGTTGATGTTTTCTTTTATGGGGAACTTTATAGTCATGTTCCAAGCAGTGGCGTAACTAGAGTGTGCTGCTGGGCCCTCTGCACATTATCCCAACCCTCACGCCTCTTTCCAATCCCCGCCATGTGCCGACTTGCACACCCTTTCTTCACCACAGGTAAGAGAGCACACAGGGAGGGTTTTTTTTCTTGTTAGAAAGACTCCGCAGCCCATGCATCCTCTATACAGTCATATGAAAAAATTTGGGAACTCCTTTCAGCCTGTATATTAATTTACTCCTCTTTCAACAAAAAAAGATTACAGTGGTATGTCTTTAATGTCCCTGGAACATCTGAGTACTGGGGTGTTTTCTGAACAAACATTTTAAGTGAAGCAGTATTCAGTTGTATGAAATTAAATCAAATGTTAAAAACTGGCTGTGCATAAATTTGGGAACCCTTGTAATTTTGCTAATTTGAATGCATGTAACTGCTCAGTACTGACTACTGGCAACACCAAATTGTTTGGATTAGCTCATTAAGGTTTGAACTTCATAGGCAGGTGTGTCCAATCATGAAACATGGTATTTAAGGTGGCCAATTGCAAGTTGTGCTTCTGTTTGACTCTCTTCGAATAGTGAGAACATGGTATCTCAAAGCAACTCTCAAAAGATCTGAAAACAAAGATTGTTCAGTATCATGGTTTATGGGGAGGCTACAAAAAAACCTCAGATATTTAAACTGTCAGTTTCAACTGTAAGGAATGTAATCAGGAAATTGAAGGCCACAGGCATAGTTTCTGTAGAACCCAGATCTGGCAGGCCAAGAAAAATACAGGAGCAGCAGATTCAGAGGATTGTGAGAATGGTTACATACAATCCAAGAACACCTCCAAAGACCTGCAAGAACATCATGCTGCAGATGGTGTATCTGTACATCGTTTTACAATTCAGCTTGATTTTCACAAAGAACATCTGTATGGCAGGGTGATGAGAAAGAGGTCCTTTCTGCACTCACGCCACAAACAGTGACTTGTGCTTTAGACTGATGAGACAAAAAATTAATTATTTGGTCATAACTAAAAGCGATTTGCATAGCGGAAGAAAAAAAACAAATTCCAAGAAAAACACCTGCCTACTGTCAACTGTGGTGGAGGTTCCATCATGCTGTGGGGCTAGTTCAGGGACTGGGGCCCTTGTTAATGTCGAGGGTTGGATGAATGCAACCCAATACCAACAAATTCTTCAGGATAATGTTCACGCATTAGTCACAAAGTTGAAGTTATGCAGGGGTTGGATATTCCAAGAAGACAATGAGCCAAAACACAAAATTCAAAATCTACAAAGGCATTTCTGCAGAGGGAGAAGTACAATATTCTGGAATGGCCATCACAGTCCCCGAGTTGAATATCATGGAAAATCTATGGAATGATATGAAGCAGGCTGTCCATGCTCGGCAGCCATCAAATTTAACTGAACTGGAGAGAATTTGTATGGATGAATGGTCAGAAATAGTGATAGGCGAATTTATTCGCCAGGGCCGAATAAATTCGCGAATCACCGGCGAAATTTCGGCAAGTGAAATTTCACCAAAAAAACGAGTCGTGCGTCGTTTTTGACGCGCCGCGCCGAAAACGACGCGCGTCAAAAGCGTCCCGCGACTCGTTTCGCGAATTTCTCTGGAAATTCGCCAATTTTTCGGCGAAGCGAATCGCAGGAGATTCGCCCATCACTAGTCAGAAATACTGCCATCCAGAATCCAGACACTCATCAAAGGCTATAGGAGGCGTCTACATTTGCAAAAGGAGGCTCAATTAAGTATTGATGTAATATCTCTGTTTGGTGCCAAAATATATGCACCTGTCTAATTTTGTTATGATGCATATTGCATATTTTCTGTTAGTCCAATAAACTTTATTACACTACTGAAATACTACTGTTTCCATAAGGCATGTTATATATTAAAAATAAGTTGCTACTTTGAAAGCTCAGCCAATGATAAACAAAACTCCAAAGAATCAAGAGGGGTTCTTAAACTTTTTTATAAGACTATAGTTACGCCACTGGTTCTAAGGGAAATATTCACCAAAAAGGAGATGAGACAGAGAACCAGCAGGTGGAAATTCAAAACAAGTACTACAAGGTAACAGGAATATCTAAAAGTCTGAAATGTATAAAACCACAAAAGTCCAGTTTTTAGAGTAAAAAAAAATACTAAAGGCAAGGTTATAATTGCAGGTAGACATTATACAGATTGTGGAGTTTTGCGGCAAACAAGAGAAATATGCTTTTAAAGAATCTGGGGTATTTAGCCGTCTGGCAAAGATTTGATAATTATGAATCAGGCATATTGTTTCTCGAGCAAGGGCACAGAAAGAAACATTAAATTGCTAAGTATTGCTATTTATATAATTGTTGAATAACAAGGGTAAGTCAGAAAGACTAAATAGAGACTAAGGAAAAAGTCAGACATTTATATTACTGAATCAGAGGTAACAGATGGATACACAGAAAATAATACAAATGTTAAAAAGTTTAGCTGAAATTCAGGCCTAAAAGCTTATAGCTTTACATCTTGTTCCCAAAACCAAGGGCATTGAAGGAAAACTATACCTCCTGAAAAATGTAGGTCTCTATAAAAAGATATTGCATAAAACAATTCATATGTAAAACCCTGCTTTATGTAAGACTGATTCTCATGCTCATTCATCCAGATCATGGTAAATCTAACACAAGTAACTCAAAACAACATTATGTAAATAAACCATTTTCATAATAATATACATTTTTAGTATCATGTGCCATTGGGTAATCCTAAATAGAAAATAGCCATCTTAAAAAATAAGGACAGCCTCCTGGGATCGTATGATTCAATGGTGCACACAAACATACCAAACAAGCTATAAAGTTAGGTCACATGAGCCAATTAACAGACAGAGTTATGACAGAGTGCTTCCACACTTCTTCCTGTTACAGTTAGAGTTGAAATATTGAAAAAATGGGGGTTCAAGGCAAGATATGTAAAAGGGTAATATTTCTTAAATATATATACCAGTTTGGTAAGATTCTTTAATATGCCACTTAATATGATATAAACTACCTGTTGCTCAAGTATTAATTTTGGGGGTATAGTTTTCCTTTAATATGCAGTTACTGCAGCCATTGCTGCCAACAACAGCCTCTATTCTCTGCAATAGGCTTTTCGCTAGTTGTTGGTAGGCAATAGTGAGGCTTGGCACTGATGTTGGAGATCAGGCCTAACTCACAGTCAACATTTTCATTTAATTCATAGGTGTGTAGTTGGATGGAGCTCTGTAGAATTTCTTCCATTGCCATCTTGGTAAACCATATGCTGCATATAAGTACACCTTAGTACTAATAAAATGGTCCAGGGTCTTGTAAGGCTTTTCATACCAGTGCCATTAACAGTCAGCACTGGAAAGTTTGTAGGACACTGGGAAACTTTGTCTCATGTTATTGAATTACAATTGCCAGCATTCCCTAAAATATATTTAAGTGTTAAAGTTGTGGTCCAGCATCATCTTGGGACCCAAGGTTGAAAACTTATTTGTGGCAAGGACAACACCAGAACCATAAATCACCAATGTTTTTGTACGATTCCATTATTCCATTTCATTATGCTCCAGGTCAGCTACCCTCTATACAGCAATGCTCTGCACTTTACTTGTCCTACAGCAGCACAGCAGGTCAAGTAGAGCAGGAAAGACTTACACCATTAGGTAGCTAGAGACTAGCAAATATTTCTGCATTGAGTTCTGAATACATCTGATTTATTTCCATGGTGGTAGCGGCATAAATAATTATTACTGTTTCTTCCCCATATCTCTCCTGTGGCTAATCGTCTCTATGCTGTAACAGAAGTATAGTATAGAGGAAGAGAGATGGCAAGGCAATACTAAAACATGATATAAGTTCTTCTTGATACTTACGGGCCAATTCACTAAAGTGCGAAAAGTCGAATGCTAGCGTTAATTCACCAGCGTGACGTCAATTAGCAACTTCGCAAATTTACTAGGTTAGACTCTGGCGAAAATTCTCTAGCAAAGTGGATAGACTGGCGCAACTTCGCACCCTTACGCCAGACAAAGTTGCGCACTGACGAAGGGACCTAACTACGCTAATTCACTAAGTTGAACATTTTACTAAACGTTACCTCTTGCGCTAGACTTTAGTGAATTTGCCCCATAAACTTAAGCCTTTTTGGGATTTAGCCCCCTTAGTAGTGATGGCGCGAACCGCAGCAAAAAAGTTCACGGACATGTTCGCGAACTTGCGACAAAAAATGCGAACGGTTCGCGACGGTCGTGAACCCCATAGACTTCAATGGGAAGGCGAACTTTAACAGCTAAAAAAGATATTTCTGGCCAGAAAAATGATTTTAAAGTTGTTTAAAGGGTGCAACGACCTGGACAGTGGCATGCCAGAGGGGGATCAAGGGCAAAAATGTATCTGAAAAATCCATTGTTGACACAGCGCTGCGTTTTGTGCTGTAAAGGGAAAAACGTCGCTCAGGTGGTTGTGGAGACTGTAATATTATGGATATTTAGACAGAATGTGAACAAGCTCACACAGCTAGATGGCAGTTGTTTGAAGTACAGTAGATTACTAGCCAGCAAACTTACTATCCACTGTCCCTGAAATCACTAACAGCTCTCTCCCTACACTATCTCTTCCAAGCACACACAGGCAGAATGAAAAAACGCTGCAGGGCTTCGGTTTTTATAGGGAAGGGGAGTGGTCCAGGGGGTGTGGGGTGGTCCAGGAGGGAGAGCTTCTTAATTGGCTGCCATGTATCTGCTGGTCTGGGGTGAGAGGGCAAAAAAAAGCGCCAAATTGACGCGAACCCAAAATGCGAACGTCGCGCGACGTTCGCGAACTTTTGGCGAGCGCGAACAGCGGATGTTCGCGCGAACAAGTTCGCCGGCGAACTGTTCGCGCCATCCCTACCCCTTAGTACCACAACTGTCTGCATGTTGCAGTGTTTGACTACTTGCCTATGAATGAACAAGGAGCAGCTGCAATCTGTCTGGAAGTAAATCAGCTGAGAAACATCCCATTTTCCCATTTGTACAACATCCCCACATTTTAACTGCAAATTTTCTCATGAAAACCATTTATAAGTGGGAACTTGTGAGCAATTGTTTCCACTCCTGTCCCTTGGGAGTCATGCTATAGCACATGTATAACAGTTATTTCATCCTAATCCTGGGTGGAGAGAATGTGAATTTGTATGCACATTTGTTTGCAGATTGCCTTACTCATATCAGGCTGTGAACATGCCAAACCATTCTTTGCAGTTTAACTCAGAAACAAGTACATTTCTAAAAAAAGACTGTACCTTAGCAGTCAGTCATAACAATTCTAAATTGGGGTTTGATTAGTCTACTACAATTTAGAAAGCAAAAGTGAAGGAGCCATTTGCATTTCAACAGTGAGCACTTAGGGGGAATGATTTCACTACTTGTTCCTCAGCAACAGTAGAATTTATAGTAAAGTGGAAATCCTTACACCCCATTGTTGTTTAATTATACAGTCAGCACAGCCATGTCCCTCCACCTAACCTGTCTTGTCAGGACCTTTCAGGAATCAAATCCTGGTCTATGTTGAAACCTGCCAGCTCCTTTCCTTGTTGAATCACTGGAGGCTATTGAAGATTATCTATGCTGATAATCCTGATAATCCTGATAAACATATGGTACTTCCTCTGTTTCAATTATTGCCGCCTATATTCTCATTTAAGGGGTGGCTCACCTTCAAGTTAATTTCTAATATGTTATAGGATGGCCAATTCTAAGCAACTTTTCAATTGGTCTTTCCGGATTACAAATTGGGGTCTCTGACCCCATCTAGAAACAAATGATCTGCGAGGATACAAATATAATGTTATTGCCACATTTTTAATACTCATCTTTCTATCCAGCACCTCTCCTATTCATATCCCAGTCTCTTATACAAAGCAATGCATAGTAGAGCCCTGCAGCGGGTCTGGTACCCGCGGGTTACCCGCAAAATCCTGCGGTACCCTGTGGGTTGCTCGTAGAATTTCTGGGTGCGGGTATAGAAGCGGGCCGGTGGTTCTGCAGGTTGGCTGGTTGAGGGTCGGGTCGCAGATCCTCGCTATAGCGATTTTTACTCCTTTTTCTCAGCATTTCTACTTCTGATGATGTCACATCCGGTTTACATTGACAGCACTTCCTGTTTTACTCCTTTTTTTCTGATCACGGCTACTTCCGGTTTACAATGACAGCACTTCCTGATTTTTGATGGTCAGCGGGTCCGGGTTGCGGATCTTGGGTTGCGGGTAGGGGTCAGGTCGGTGGTCCAAGCGGGTAAGAATGCGGGTCGCGGATTGCGGGTTGCGGGTACGGGTCGGGTACGGGTCTCAAAAAATGGACCCGCGCAGGACTCCAATGCATGGTTACTAGGGTAATTTGGACCCTAGCAACAGACTACTGAATTATCTAACTGTAGTGCTCCTGCATTAAAACTTAAATAACTCACAAACCCAAAATAATAAAAAATGTAAACCAATTGCAAATTGTTTCTGAATATCACTCTCTACATCATACTAAAATTTTACTCAAAGGTGAACAACCCATTTAAGGTCTGGTGCCTGCAATCCTGACACCATGGGCCAATTTAAGACAGTCTCCAACTCTTGCTCATTGCTGGATCATTAGGTGATTCTACTGTAGACCCAGCATTGGACTAGGGTGTCCAGGCCCACCAGGCTGCCACCTCATACCAGATTTCCCACTTCTGACTCCTGGCCTTATAAGGGCTGTGCCAAATGAAGACATTAGTGGTTCCATTGGGAAAACATAAGCAGTGCCCCTACTTTCTGAAATAGCTTGAAGTTTCCTTGCCAGGAAACTTCAGACAACTTTGCGCCATATATGTTTCCCCAGTGGACAATGGCATTTTAGTCACTGGGGAAGCATTTGGATGAGACTAGTCACCCTCGCTGGATGAGATTAATTGAGGGGTGACATTTGTTATTGCCCTTATAAGGACTTGATGTCGCCTGCTGCCTGCCCTGACCTTCAGCCTCACTATGGTACGGAATCTCACCTTGCTGCCTGCCCTGATTTTATTTTCTCATGAAATCATTGTTTCTGAACAGTTACTTACTCAATTTCTATCAAAGAACTTAATTTGTACACCAGGTTACCAAGCACATATCCTCCTCCCTGCCAGTCGCACACCTGATGATTTACTTGCCACTCTTCCACCTCTTGTTTTTTATGAAGATAATGCAGACTTTGTTCATTCACAGATGAAACAGAGTGTTTTTTCATGATAGATAGTAGGTAGGTGGTAGGTGCAATAGCACACTCAACATTGGAGGGCTGAAAAAGAATACTTATATATGAAAGGGATTTATAATTGCTGATATACTGTTGCTCAGTTGGACTCCTAGCAGCATCCTCCACATGTATTCATTGCCTCTGAAAATGCAATAAGAATTTTTTTCCCTACAAATTTTAGATCTGGAAAGGAAAACAATTTGGCTACAAGGTTTTTAGAAGAATTATAGGAGACATGCTATGAACACAATGCACTGCACCATCTATCAAAGTGTTAAAAAGGTACCAGTGGGTGTGCTGTTTATTGAAAGTTATTTGAATATTTTGCATTACGCTTAAGCATACAGTACAACATGCGGACATAAAGAATTCCTACTAATATGCTATATTGTCAGAGAGTCAGTCAAAGTGGCAGATCTAATCTGAAATAATTTACATTTATAGTAGAACGGTGACTGACTGCATCTTTAAAAGGCCACCCTTGCTTCAAAATTACAAATAAATGCTATTACAATTTATATTGTAAGTTCCAGACGTGAAAGAACTGCAGTGACATGTCATAGGTAGCAAAAGTAAAATTTAACGTTGTCTCAATAAAAAAAAGTTTGTTAATACTGTGACATAAACAGGTTTATATAACTGGATTTCTGCTGACCACAAATAGGAGTGTTTACCATGAATTATGATCAGTTTGCCCATGTGCAAGTAGAAGAAACATAAAGCAGCCCATCACTTCCTGTAGAATCTAATTAATGTAGGAAGGGCCCTACAGAAAACTCTCAGTAGAGTTGTAGCAAGTCTGAATATTCATAAAGCGTTAAAAGTTTCCATCCAAATCAAACAGCTGTTGATGACAAAATGGAAATTTCATTGCATAATAAAATGGTACTAAAATTCTATTACCTGTACAACATTTCAATCAGTTTCAGAAAATGATCAACAGGCAGAATATTTTCCATTATTTTCCTTTTCCTCTCATTTTGCCAAAAACAGGAATGAAGTTATTAAGCCAGGTGTAACATAAAGAGAAGGCTGTTGATATTTTCAGAAAAATATTGATGGGAAAAGTTCGGTATGAATGCTTCCAAAACAACCAACTAGGTCAAGAGATAAGCTAATCTGTCCTGCAAAATTGTGAAATGGATTTGTCAATTAGCATTTTCATACAATATTTTTTTTTCTGCAGTGACTTTTTATGATCAAACTACATCATCTTTTTTTTTTCCGTAGCAACTTTATGTGCAAAAAACATTTGAGTCTATGGCTTCTCATTTGCGAACACATTTTCACCAATAGCAAGAATCCGGAATTTTTCTTTGCCAAAAATACATAACTGGAAAAAAATTTTACTCATCACTATTGCCCAACAATCACAACCCATATGTAGTTATAGTTACAATACAACTAGCTGCATTGGTATGCATTCATGGGTAACATCACTATTCAGACAATTCAAACATTTGGAAGGTGTTTATGGACATAACTATACCTAACCATTAGATGAATATAATGAGAGTAACTGAGAAATAAAATACATGTGGGACTCATTGATCGACACTAGGCACTAGGGTTATTGTCTGAATAAGGCCAGTTTTGTTAAATGAGCCCCATGTACATTTTTAAAAAGGTCAGCTATTGTAAACATGCATTATGCATGTCTGTATGTCTGCCTTTTCTTGACACCACTCTGCTTAATATGTGATATTTATTCAAAATGTAATAAGCAAGTAATGTAAAATACTTATTATTTGCAGGCTATAATGTACTGTACCTAATCACTCCCTTTTGCTTCCTTGTCAAGATGTTGAGATAAACTACAAAATAAATTCCCCCAACCTAATTTAAAAAGAACATACTTTTGCATGTATGTTTGTGAAGACTCCAACATACTGGAGGGGCGATCTCAGTCATTTACTATTGCCCAAAGTACAAGTGCACAAAAGGTTATGTAATGTAGAGAATAAAGTCCTTATATCTATAGAAGTTATGTGTGCTTGCTACTTTTCTTATATAGCATTACTCGGACATGCAGCACTGTACAATTTTACAGTATACAGGTATGGGACCTGTTATCCAGAATGCTCAGGACCTGGGGTTTTCCAGATAATGGAATGTGGATTTTCGTACCTTAAGTCTATAAGAAAATAATGTAAAAATTAAAAAAACACAATAGGCTGGTTTTGCTTTCAATTAGGATTAATTATATTTTGGTTGGGATCAAGTACAAGGTACTGTTTTATTATTACAGAGAAAAAGGAAATTATTTTTTTAAAATTTGGATTATTTTAATAAAATGGAATCTATGGAAGATGTCCCTTTCCGTAATTCAGAGCTTTCTGGATAATGAGTTTCGGGGTTAATGGTTCCAATACCTGTAGTACAGTAAACAAAGAAAGTACAATTTTCTGGCCACCCATTTAAAACACATCATTGGTTCTTATGAGTAACTGCACCTGGAAAAAATTTAATCTTTTTATTATATGTATGGTATACATGTATATACAGTATGGGGGTAAGGGGGTACAGCTTTGCACCTATTGATAGGATTGAGTAGAGACATATGTACCCTTAGAAAAAAATGCACTGACACAGGGAAACAGATTACACATGACCCAGACATTCTCCACTGCATACACCACCTCCATCTAACAATAACCCCAGCATGACACTTCTTTATTGGACTTTAACCCAATACCCTCAAGCTTTTTGACCCCTCCAGTAAAATCTCTTCTTGGGGAAGAGGGAAACCTTTCTTCTTTCCCCTGCTATCAAATGGTGGCACTCCTCTATTACATTGGCACTAAAATGTCTGCCAGTGCCAACCCCTAGGCTTAACCACCTTTACCTTAACCCCTCCAATAGGGTCCTGCCTGTGTTAAGCCTGGGTCATGATGCCACTCCTCCTATCCTTGTTGTTATCCGTGGCATTACTGGAACACCTTCGATAACATCCTGCGTTAGATTTCTTTATAATAAAACTAAAAATAGTGCTGAAAAATATCTACAGTACATACTCACAGTGAAAAACTAACAGATAAAGAATAATACTCCTCTGACTGTGAAACTAAGGGATTAATGTGCAGGCCATATTCCATGCTAAAGTGGGCTTGTATTGTAATGCTAAACTCTGGGATTATGTATTCTTTAGGCAGCACCAGGTAATGTGAGGTGCATGCAAATTCTAAGTGTAACATTTCTGAATTTCAACTTGGCTCCTGACAATTATATGAATATATGAACTGCATTGAAACCCAGCAGATGAATTCAATCAGCACTGTGCAAATATCGCATACATAATCTATTAGTTTACCCCAATGAATCTGAAAGCATTGAATTCTAACCAAATGAAGTCATCAGTAATAACGAAAACGAGACTGATAAGACGATATTAAAAATGCCCAATTTTCCCACATTTGTGGCAAAAAAGGTAGATTTTTTTTCTAATGAATAACCGTTATCCATCTGTTTTACATTTTTAAAGGATGAACCAAAAAATATGGTTTTAATCAGATGGCAAAACTAGAGCAAGCAGGAATGAAAAAAGAACCTGTTTAAAATGCAGGAGATTGTCTTAGGTTTGCATGAATATGGTTGTTTATACTGCAGCAGAACATGAAATAATGGAGACATATTATAAGAAATAAACATATTTGGAGAGAATCAGTCATTGATCTGTTAAATTGTTTAACTCTTGCGTCTTGACGGTCTTTCTCTGTTGCAGGCACTTGCCTATAAGTCTATGGTGTTAAGATAGAAGAAGCAAAAATATTTGTATTATTATTCTTTATTTAGAAACGGACTACATTCCACAACACAATGCAGAGATTATACCCTGTGGAGTTTACAATCTATCCCAAGATCACTATCTATCCATATGCCAATCACAGGAGCATAACTAGATATTAATGGGCCCCACAGCAAATTATTTTTCAGGCCGCAAAATGTCTAGAGGTTGACTGGCTTTATCAACAATTATTTAACTTCTATACAAATTAGGGCCTCAAGTCGCCCCCATACCTGCTGGGCCCCTATAACTCCTGGGCCCCCTGCAGCCGCAGTGTCACCTTCCTCTGTAGTTATGCCCCTGGCCAATCAAGTTTTTATAGGATTCAGTAGACCACCATGCAGTAGCCCGAAAGACCATACAGCACAAACCCCTTACAGATAGTAGGAACCTAAGCATAGGAAAATAGCTTAGGAACCTAAGCATAGGAAAATTAGGCAAACATCATCTGCTAGTATTATTTTCCAAAACAAACTAATATTCTTTAAACATTACCATTTGTTTGTAGTATAACCCTGGTCCTTTAAATCTTCTGGCACAAAATGAGTATATCGGTACAGATGTCTCAGCAAATGTCTTACTTTCCTTGACTTAATGCCACAAAGTGGTCCTATAGACTGTACAGGACAAGCAGTATGTCAAATACAGTATATGTATACATGTAAATAAGCAGAGAAGGAAGATTTGGGTGCATATAGTAATGATTATTGGTTTAAGGATATTATTATATAGTACAAAGAGAACATTACAGTACAGGGTATTTCCCCTATCTAACATGGGTCCACCACTGGGATTCACAGCCAAAGCACAAAAGTACTCCACAGAGTCGCAACACCTTCACAGGATTCTTTTCCTTTGGGATAAAACAACAGCACTCCAAGTTGCTTCCGTCTTTCCACACAGATCTCAGATCTCAACCCTTTTAGTGTACAGTATGTCTGACTCTCACTCTGGGACCTCCTCTCTCTGGGCAGCTAGTAGAGCCAGCCTCCTAATTATTCCCTGGTGAGACTTTCCAGTAACTAGTTCACATTGCAGAAAATCAGCCAGGAAAATGGAGTAGATTAAAAGGATGGTTTACCTTTAATTTAGCTTTATGTAGATTATAGCATGTCCTATTCCTAGCAACTTTGGTTTTTATTGTTCATTTTTTACAAATATTTTTTATTTTTTTAATGTAGTTTTTTTAATTATTTGCCTTCCTCTTCTACTTCTTTCCAGCTATCAAAAAGGGGGTTACTGACACAGGCAGCCGAAAAGCTGTTGCTCTGTGAGCTTACAACATTTATTATTGCTTCATCCTTATCTTTCCCCTCTACTATTCATATTCTATTCTCTCCTTCAAACCACTGCCTGGTTGCTAAGGTAAACAAGACCCAAGCAACCAGATAGCTGCTGAAATTCCAAACTGGATAACTGCTGAACAAAAAGCTAAGTAATTGACTAAACACAAAAAAAAAACAAACAAACATTAAACTAGTCATTTACCTTTGTGAGCACATTTGTGCATTTTAGGCTGCTAATACCAGGCTTTTGGCTCAACTGACAACCCTCAACTGAAAGAAGGGAGTGCATAGAGAGTGATCAGACAATAGAGTTGCTGATGCTCTTGCCTTCAAAGTCTAAAACTACTAATATCTCAAAAACCACAACAGATGGTTTATGTAAATACCAAAATGTATTGTTTTGCAGGCCACTGTAGAGAAGCATGGGAAATGATTTAGCGCAGGCCTAAGCCACCATGCACACTTTGGTTAGCTTCTATCAAAAGGGCCAGGATCCCTGTAACAGTACTTTAACTTTTTCTAGCATTTTAAAGTAGTTGCCTTTTCTTTTTGGGAAGGTGTAAAAAGCTTGTTTATTTTAAGATGCTAATTGTTTTTACAGTGTGACAACTTTGATTTATTTAAGGGCGTCATGTACTGTGTCTCAGCTGCTAGGTGTCTGTTGTTAGCATTGATCTTTCTGGTGCTGGGGTGATATAATGTGACCATTATATAAGCATGTTTTAACTGTTGCAGAACCCATCCCACAGATAATTCAGCTAGCTTTCTAAAACTGCATTAGTACCATGGTCAGACTGGGCCGGCCCAGACCAGCTCCTAGATTGGCCCCCAAAAAAAAATCTCCCGCCGACAGTGTGCTCGCATTAGCGTATGGGCCTGTAGCTCACACATGTGTGGTAGGCCAGTAGTTTGAGCATGCGCGCGGTGGCCCTGTAGATTGCGCATGCGTAAGGTGCATCTGCTTACAACGCACCGTATTTTGCGCGGGGGGCCCCCGAGGTTCGGAACCCAGTGGGCCACAACTGAGCCAGTCCGACACTAACTAGTACAACTAGGATTACTTTAAAAATTGAATGATTTCAAGTGTATGGCTAAATAATATAGTTCCAATCATTTAGGTTAAGTATCCCCACATCTCCGTAAGGACAGATTTCATTTACAATTTGGAAATACTACAAACCCATTGGATTTCAGGGTGGTTCTTTCCTACAGAAGGTGCCATACATGTCCACATAGCCAAACAAAATGGTTTAAGTTAGAGAAACTGCCCAACTAAATCTGGTTCACCAGTTTAGTTTTTGGTTAAAAGTGTTGTTTAGCTTTGAGTAAACTTTTAATATGATGATATTCTGAGATAATTTGCTATTGTTTTTCATTATTTATTATTTGTATTTAGCAGCTCTCCAGTTTGTAATTTCAGCAATCTGGTTAATACGGTCCAAATTACCTTAGCAACCATGCATTGATTTGAATCAGAGGCTGGATTATGAATAGAAAAGGGCCTGAGAAAGATGAGTAATAAAAAGTAGCGATAGCAATACATTTGTGGACTTACAGAGTATTTGTTTGTAGATGGGGGTCAGTGACCCTCCATTGGAAAGAAAAAAGTTGCTTAGAATTAGCCATTCTATAACATACTAAAAGATGGACCTCCATCTATGGTGCCCTGTCTCCTCACTGATATACTATCCATCATACACAGCATCAATAGGCATTATAATGTGTCTGCCAGAGACAGATGTGTCCAGAAGAAAGAACACTTGCAAATGTAGATGTTAGAAGATGCCCTATGGATTGGATCCTAACTCAGAAAAGAGTACAAAGCACAAATGTCTGACTTATTTTGCAAGACATTAATTATAGGTTTAACACCTATCGACAAAGGTGCTTAAAGGGAACCAATCATAACTAAAACCACTTACTAAGTAAATACACTATGTGAAAGTTAAAAAAATTCAGATTTTTAAAAAAGTTAGCATTGTCTGTATAATGTAAATCATCAGCTCACTATACCTTCTGCACAATCTCCCCTATCTCCACTTTAGTTCTAGCTGACTCCTCCTACCTATATCTTCACAGCCAACTGTAGCTCTGAAATCTCAGCAGCAGGACACTAGTCCTTGGGGTTTCTATTTTTTCTATTGCTGTCATTTGAAAAGCTTGGGTAGATCAGTGACATGCAAAAGATCAAACATCTGGGCTGAAACAGACTTTTCCAGTTCATAATATACAACATTTCTAACCATATCCTTTATTTAGGTCTTTCTTCTCCTTTAATTGGTATTTAATATGACATTGATTTACATACACAAGGGGGAGATTAATGATGATGGCATTCCTATATGACTAAACTATTCCTGCTTCTGTAAGACAACCATATCATATTTAAATCATTCAAAATCCTACCCAATGCAATCCAACATTTATCATAATCCCATCAATGTCAGAATATCGCTAGTGGAATATTATGGGGAATGGGATTCATTATCCAAAAAGCTCCAAATTATGGAAAGCTCCAAATTATGGAAAGGTCATCTTTAATAGACTTCATTTGAAGCAAATGATGAAATAAAAAAAATTATATATATATTTTTCTATGTAAACTACATCCAACTAAGACATAATGAATCCTTATTGGATGTAAAACAATTCTGTTGGGTTTAATTAATGTTTACATTATGTTTTCTAGACTTAAGCTATGGACATGCAACTTACGGTTAAGCTCGTTATCTGAAAAAAACCCAGGTCCCAAGCATTCTGGATAACAACTTTTACACCTGCACTGCTTAATGCTTTATATTATTTCCACTGCAGGTGGGTGAAGAGTACATTGAAACCAGCCTCAGAACTCCTTAGCACCTCATTTGCCATTAACCAAAAGCAGTAGTTCCAAAATAAGGGGATGGCTCTCCTTGTGCAATGCCTGCTAAAGTCCAGCTAGAAAATCATTTAGGTTGAAAATTTGGGGAAGATGACTCTTTGCTCAACTAGACCAACTTAAAAGTCAGTTGGGATGGGATTTGAAATAACACTTTTTTGCTGCTCTAGATATTCTTAACACTATTAGTGAATGGATTATACAGAAATGTTTTCCATTGTTACAATTGAAATGGCAGCCCTGATGAAATACTGGAGCACCAAAAGGTGAGTTTGAACTGGAATATGTCAAAAGTCACTGACCTCATTAGATTGCTTCATTAAACAGAAACATGGAAACTCCCATGAACACACCAGTTACAATGATAAAAGACAGATAAAACATAAAGCTTACTCTTCCGACACTTGAAATAAACTTGAAAAAGGGTCTTAAACATTCATATGAGCCCCCAGTGCTCACCTACAAGAATAACATGGATAAAGTGAGTGGCATAAACGTTACGTTTATGGAATATGCGTATATTCCAAAACATTGTGTCAACACAAGAGTTTTGTTTTCACAGTAACAATTAATTTGGTTTTTGCTGTCATTGCTATTCCTTAATTGTGAGTGAGTGCCAAGTCTCTAGAGCGTGTTTATACATTGTATTTTTCAGTAAGTTCCATGCACTGATTTTGGCCCGTTTTCAGGAAAGTTACACAGCGTAAATGTCACGACGTGTTCTTTGAAAAGAAGTGACACCTTTTTAACAGTAAGCATAGTGACTGTTTGTCGCTTGATGAAAAAATATTAATCACTCTTGTTTCAAAGAGCTTGGTGTAATGTTTATATTTTACAGCAGGCGGCTGTTTTCTTGACTGTGGAGGGAGAATTGTGTTATACAACAGAACAAGCAAGGACAGAGGAATTAAAGGAACAGTAACACTAAACAATGAAAGTGTTCTAAAGTAGTTAACATATAATATACTATTACATAGCTTTAGGGATGCACTGAATCCAGTATTCGGTTCAGTATTCTGCCTTTTTCGGCAGGATTCAGATTTGGCTGAATCCTTATGCCTGGTTGATCCAAATACGAAACCTCAAAATCATGTGACTCATGGCTCTCTGTTTCCGTCCCCACCCTCATTGCCATATGCAAATTAGGGTTCAGATTTGGTCGAATCTCTTACAAAGAAATATTTGTGTTTGTTTCAGAAACACTACTATAGTTTTTATAAACAAGCTCCTCTGTAGCCATAGGGCAGCCAATCAAGCGAGAAAAAAGGAGAAAAGGCACAGGTATCTCCCATTGTGGGCTTTAAATATTATTGGTATTGTTATTTACTGATCATACTGTGTGTTTACCCTTGAAATATATTATAATTATAACAAAAGAGATTTCATCACCCCCTTATGTAGCTAACTCCAGACTGTGATGCAAAGAGCACTTTTTTAGGAATACTCAGCCTCTACCCATGATATTCTATGGGAACTGCACTGCTTTTTGCATACAGGGGTTAGCAAGGAGAGCCACGTTAAGATAATACTAGTATTATAATAATAGTATAATTCATTCTGGTGTGTCACAGACATTGAGCTTCCCATAGACTATTCTAGAAATGAGTAGGCAATGGTTTTGCAAATCTGTAAAAGTGACTCATCCACACACCATTTAATGTGCCACAGTGCCAGGTATATGTAACAAAAGTATTGAAAAAAAGTATTATATTGTAAGAAAAATACACCAACATAATACCCACTTATTGAACACTTTTGAAACTAAATTAAATAATTTTCTGTTTAAAACGTACATTACATTTACTTGTTTGTGTAACAACCCAAAGGCTAGTCACACAGTGAAATATGGTTGGATATATAATCCAGAATGCTTGGGACCTGAGGCTTTCCGGATAATGTAATGGGTTTATGGATAACAGATCCTGTACCTGTATTCATGTTTGGGACAATCAAACAATTATCTTGATGAAGTTCAATCAGATCAAGACGATCCTAATTGCTTAGAAATGGAGATCTTGTTGGCCATGAGCTTCTACTGTGCCTGTTTAGAGTCGCTGTCCTATTTGTAGTGGGATGACCTACACTTTTCTAATGATCCCATGGTTTATCCCATAGAGAGAATGATTGGACGGCCTAAACCTCTGAGGAGATCACTTAAAACTTGGCAGGCTTTTGGCTAATCTCACATGAGTGTACCACAAGTGGGAAAATGGTTTGATAATGTCCCCCAAAAAGCTGTAGGAGCATCATCCTATGAAAGATCTTATCACACTTCACATACTTTTCTACATGTATATATATATATATATATATATATATAT